>CM041210.1:6570961-7170961 GCA_023065735.1 Coffea humblotiana | reverse complement strand
TTTTCCGGTTCACTCTTCGGTCCGGGTTTAAAAATATTGGTTAAATGAGGATTAAATTCTCATTAGAAGATCTATGCTTGACTCTATGACGTTTGTCCTTTGATTCTCATCTACTTGTCACTTGCAATTCTGCTAATTTCTTATGGTATATACATAGATATTAACATCGCCAAAGTCTCCTGAGAGCCCAAAATACGTATCTATAAAATATTATGATAAAACAATTTCTTTCCACAGGCATGGAGCAATGGCAGGATACGTTCTGCCCTTCATCGAGTCACAATTTCATCAGAATTGCCAAGATACTCGATTGGATTGTTTTGTTACAAGAAAGGGATATTGGAAGTACCAGAACAGCTAGTCGATGAGCAACATCCTTTACTGTTTAAGCCATTTGATAATCTTGAATTGGTTTCATTGGTCTACACAGAAAGGGTGGTCGTAGTTGAAGATAAGCTCAAAGTCCTTTTGGCGCTTAAGGAATCCATTTGTCCGTCTTAGTGTTGCTGGTGGATGCATTACCCAATTTACATGATATACAATTCGTGTCCATAAACTACATATGTATGGGATACATGTTTGTAAATTCAGCTCTTTTTTTTTTAAAAAACAAAGATAAAAGAATATATTAATCAATTAGATTGCTGAAAATCGTCCAGCACCAACTGTTTAAGCTCCCCGCGGGGGTCCCAAAGAGATTCAAGGAGGTTGGATGATTTAGCAAAATTTGCTAAACTATGCGCAACCTTATTTGCATCTTTAGGAATCCATGCTACATCCACAATGTGTTGGTCTAACAAGGAAATATGGATGGCCTCAATTACAGTTCCTAAGTCGGAGAGGATCTCATCTGAGCTACTAATTTGCTTTATAATTGAGGACGCATCTCCTTAAAGATTGAAGCTTGGGATCATCAACATCTTAGCAAGCAAAACCACATCCCTTGCAGCAAGAGCCTCTGCCAACTCTACACTAGTTAGGAGGTGCACTTTCTTGGATAAGCCAGCAATGAACTGACCATCATAGCTATGGATAACCACACCGATACCAATAACTTGGTAAATTGTTGATACAGAAGCATCAAAGTTGATTTTGAAATGGGGGGCGGGAGGTGAAGACCAAAATGAAGATTGCCTTGGTGACTGGATAATTGGGGAGCGGGAGGTAAATTCAGCTCTTAATTGTGCTTCAATTTGCATGCTTTTAGTCTGGTTATTTTGGCATGCAAAATTAATTGGGCAAGTATGGTTTGCACTTGAGAATCAGAATTGTAATAGTAACAAATGATATTTCAGTTCTTATGGTTGGATCAACTTAGTTTATCTGTTGGTACTCTAGTTTAGTTTTGTTAAATGGCGATCAATTGACTCATTTCCATTGATTTCTTCTAGGGAAACATGCAAGTTTAGGTCCAACATTTTGAAAATATGTGGGTGTAAATATGTATAAAGGTCATAAAGGTCAAGAAAACTCATTATTATTATTATTTGAAAACACCCAAAAGACCCCTTGATGATTTGGACTAATTTGGGAGAAGGACAGAAACGATCTAAATTACGGAAGCATGTAAAATTCCTATACTAATCTTGTTTTCAAACTATACCAAAAGTTGGTTAAAGGAGTCAATTAAAATTTTAAAAACTTTCTTGAATCCATCAAGAAGAAAGTAAAATGTGGGGCTCAACTGAAATTTTAAAAACTTGTTCATCTTCTCCATCATCAAAAGCACCTTCTATTATTATTTTTTGATTTGTTTTCTATTTTCCATTTTTTTTCTTCTTATTTTCATTTAAATTAACTGCTTTTAAAGATGTTTTTGAAAAATTTTATTGTAGCAATATATATGAAAACTTTTACTATATTGAAATATATTGTATAAATGATATGTTTTTTTAATTTTTTTAATTTACATATTATTGTAACATTATATTTAAAAAATTTATTTTTAAAAAATAAGTCAATCCAAATGGATTCATTCGATCTAGGGACACCACGAAGGTCGCTGCTTCCATCATTGTCATCCCATCTTCATCATTGAATCGTCACCATCTTCATCAGCCATCTCCACCACCGCCTCCCTAGGTCCTCTTCGTCATTTTCATCATCATCATGTGTTTTTTGTGTTAAATTGATGCTATAAATTGAATCTATGGCTCCTAAGGATGATTTTAGTATCAATTTTACTAAATTTAGTGGTGATCTAGTGGAAACAGAGGACTAGACCTATTTCGATTGAAGGCTTTTTGAACTACTTTCTGGCCATTTTCAGCCAAGTTGGTTGCCATAATTCAGATCTAGGTGAAAAATAGAATTTGAATTGAGGAATTTGTGAAGTTTTGATCTAACAGTGATGGAAGCGGCGGCGCCAGGAGGTTGACGGTGGTGATAGTAGGTGGCTCATGGCGGCAGCATCTCCATTGTTGCATCTTGGATTGTTACATGAATTAGATTGGGAGCAAAAATGAAAATTAAAACTAAAAAGATAAAAGAAGAAAAAGGAAAGATAATGTTCTGGTTCGTAAGTAGGAGAAAGGGCCAAAAAAAAAAGACAAAAGAAAAAGAGAGAAGGAAGAGAAAGAAAAGAAAAGGAAAGTAAAATAAAGGGGAAAGAAAATGCACGTTTCTGACTCCCGGTTTCAATTCAAAGCAAGAGAGAAGGAAAGCAAAAGAAACAATAAAAAAAAAGGAAAGAAAACAAAAGAGGGTATTTTCGGATGAAAAGTTCCAACTTTTGGACAAAAAATTGCGGTGGACAATCATATTTTCGTATTAGGCGATTGTGGTGGTTCAATGACTTCAATCTCCGTAAAATTGGATGTTTTTCGTTCAAATTTCAGTTTAATCCAAAGCATAGGGTGCTTCAATGGGTGTTTTCAAATATTAAGGAGGTTTCTTGAACATTATGTAAATTATAAGGGGATTTGCTATATTTTATCCTAAACAAAAGAACAAGTTAGATCATATTTGAATCATGAATTTTTGTTAATCTAGTGTGACCCAAATATGAGCGTCAATCCATAAAGATACTTAGGCCTTGTTTGGATTACTGTTTTTCGTTGAAAAATTACATCGTTTTCCGTGATCACATCTCCTTATTATCTTTTTTCCTCATATACATCAAATCGCTATAGTCATTTTTTCATGAAAAATGACGAAAAATGCAATTCAAATGGAGTCTTAGGATTCTTATGGGATTAAAAATCAAGAATTCAACTCTTGCGTCTTATCAATTATCGCTAATACGTAACTTTTTTAAATACCGCATCCCTTCTAGTTCCCAATGATCTAATTGGATCTATCCTTCTTTCATAGCGTAGAAATACGAGTGGTGTAGGTATAAATGGTTGAAAACTCAACACGAACCTGCCAAAAAATCGCTCAACTTGTCCAATTTTCCGGTCTACTTGCCAGTTGTATAACAAGACTTTCGTATTTTTTTTCTTTGAAAAGAGCAGTTCAAAGAAACGTATTCAACCAGCTAAGGAACTTATTCAACAAGTCTTTGTCAGCAATAATTCAACATTTCGACTACTTTACTTTTTGCCATATTTAATCTGCAACAACTAAGATACACTGCTCAAGGCCGAAGTTATGGACCCCCAAACTCCAAGCCTTCCTCGCATAGATTTTAGCAGTGAAAACTCAGAACCTGGCACAAGATCTTGGCTATCCACAAGCAAGCAAGTCAAGGATGCACTTGAGAATCATGGGTTTTTTGTTTTAACTTACGACAAAATTTCTTCAGAAGTCAAGAATGCATTTATCTTAGCAATGAAGGAGTTCCACGATCTTCCCGGAGAGCAAAAATGTCGGTTCACTTCAGATAAGCCTTATTTGGGTTATTTTGGGCAAGCTCGTGATGGTAAGCCTCCTATTCTTGAACTTACAGCCATCGGAGATCCAACTAGTATACAAGCTGTCGAAGGTTTCACAAATCTCTTTCGCTCCTCTGGGAAGAAGGACCACTTAAGGTACAACTTAAAACTTTTTTTTGGAATGAAATACATTTTACTTCCGTGTGAGTTAGCGATTTTTCATATAACTCCTACAATATCAAAAGTTATACATAATCGTCTTTATAATTTGGACTAAGGTATCAAATTGACGAAAAGAATCCTCTATAACGAAATCAAAGGAAATATAAAAAATATCTTTATTTAAAAATTAAAATGACTAAAATGGCCAACATGGATAAATGTAATATGTATGATATTTTAAAGTCTTATGATTTTGTATTTTACTAGATAATCCTCTTATAGTTTATTTTTTATCACATAATCCTTTTATGATTTTTAAAATATATACATAAATTCCTGTAGTTGATTAATAATTTTCAACTTTACAGAAGTATACTTTTGACATTTTAGTTGATTCTGTTATGGAATGCAAATTCCGTAATTTTGATATTCTAATTCAAATTATGAGGGAGGCCACAAGAGGATTATGTGAAAAAATGCTAAAGCATAGGGAGTAAAGTGTATTTTATCCTTTTTTTTTTTTTGGTACTTCATCATGCTTAAGTAAGATAATTTAGTTAAACACACGCATCTACACATACTAAAATATATAGTAATGGAAAAAGTTGTCGTACTTATGGGCTTAAAAAAAAAAATCAATGTGATCGGAAAAGGTTATAAACATAAGCGACGTATATGAAATTTGAAGATGGTAAATGAAATTTTTCTAAGGGATAATTTCAAGATCGTCCCTTGAGGTTTTTGACAATTTAACTTCGTAAGCATGTGGTTTACAATGTTACATTGTCTCCCCTGTTTTGAGTTCATATAAGATGCTAAAAACCATTTTTTACTGCCAAATTATCCTCGAATGGCTCATGAAAAATTGATACAACAATTCAAATGCAAAAGGGTGTGACTTAAAAAAGTAGGGAAACAAGTTCAATTTGAAAGGATGGAAAGAGCTATGGAGCTATGCGAAAGTTGTCAAGAGAATTAAATGTTTAAGTCTTGATGCCTGGAAACACTTGGGCCCAAAGAAACAAGAACAATAAATATGAAACGCATTTTAAGTGGGAAATGCAGCATTGAAAACTCCAGGGGTTCCAACTGACATTATCCAAATTCTCAAGAGAGGTTTATGAAATTATCCCTTTGAAAAGGCAAAAGAAAAGAGTCCCCACATTTATGATAAATCTCATTAAAGTGTCATTGTAACATTAGTTTTCTCCTTTCGTTTATTTTGTGTGCTTTCAAATTAACGATCAGGGAAATCATCCTTTCCTACACAAAGCAAGTGGCAGAACTGCATGAGCTGATACTCAAGATGGTACTTGAAGGCTATGGTGTTGAGAAATACTACGAATCTCTCAAAGAATCATTGGCTTATATATGTCGAGTAAACAAATATAGAGCAACAGAGCCGAATGAAAGAGATGTAGCTGTGGTTCCTCATACAGACTCGAGTTTCATGACCATACTTGATCAAAATGAAGTCAATGGTTTGGAGGTCAAGTCCAAGGATGGAAGTTGGGTTCCGGTTGATTTTCCTCCCTCATCCTTCGCCCTGGTTGCTGGTGATGGATTATTGGTAGGCTGCATTTTCCAAGTATTTATTAATTTGATGAATGCATTTATGATTGATCTATTCTCACATTTTCGTAGGTTTAGGATTCTTAATTTGTTTACATAGTGGAATTGGTTAATGGCTCAGTTTCTTAGTATTAAATGCTACTCCCAACCACCTTCCTAGAAAAGGTTGTCACTTTTCTTTCTTTTTTTGACAGTCGGTAACAGTTTATTCTAGACTTACTCCTATTTTTACTCTAACCTATTTTAGGAAGAGATCCAACTGAATCTATGGAGGGGTCGACAAAAACTAAACCACCATCGGACCAAATAGGTGTACTAGACACCGGTTTGGATTTGGAAAACCACTACTATAGCATTTGGTGGGAGGCAACCTCCCACCCCACCAAACCTTAAAGACTTGACGATGGTCACCAGCCCAAAGCCAAAGGCAGGTGGTTAGGTTGTCACTTTTCAGGAGAAGTGCTTTTTTTTTATTTTTTATCAACAATGAAGACAATTTGGTCAATTTTTGCACTACTTTTCCTATACTGTGCCCTCACAAAGCGCACTCACTAGCAGAGAAATGTCTTGGAAGTGAGCATGTGTGGGTCAATTTGTTTGGTTTGTTTCAAGAATGTACGTATGATATGACTCAAGTCACTCAGCCATGCATGTAGATAACGCATCCTCCAGATTGAGTGGTGTATCTCGCACACTAACCATTGACTGCTTTTAATCTTTTACTGACTAGTGAATTAAAGGTTTGAGGGCTCACATTTTTTGAACTAGTAAGATAAGATAACTTTTGTCAGGTAGAGAAGGGAAAAGATTGGAATTTGGTGAGAAATACTTTTTCATTTTAGGAAAATGGCAATAGATTTGAGACACTTTTAATGGAAAAGCGATGGAGCTAGTATAAGTGGCAGATTGATAATTATGGTAAGAGCCCTCTACTAAATTTCCTTATAGGAAATTCATCCGACCTTGGAGTTATATGCTACTAATTTGTGATAGTTTCCCTTCCTCATGGTAGTTGTATTTGAAACTAGTTATCATGGAATAACTAACGACAGTTGCAAAGATAGATTTGGATGAAACGTTCCTTTAAAGGATTGAGCACCCGTTAGTATTTCAACACCTAGCAGTAGCATATTATCTAAAGACAACCACTAGTATTCTTACACAAAGCATATCAGCTAAAAGCAGATGCTCGCACGGCTATTGCATTCTCTAGTATCTAGGAACTTCTCTCATTTACTTTCAGTTCTCCTAGAATTCTCCAAGAAACAAGTACCTTAGACCTTTTTAATAGAATACCCATTCAGCAATTCCTATTAAACTACCATCTCCCTGACCAACGCCCTGGGCGGTTGGCTACCATAAAGAATTTAAGCCTTGTGTGGGTGGAAAGTCAAGAGTGCAAATCTTACTTTTCGTTACTTTGCTATTAACATATGACTTTTCCAAATCCATATGGGAGCTTAATACACCCGTCTGATCCGACGATGGTTCAGTTTTCGTCAATTTTCCGTGGCCCAATTGATTTTCTTTAGAATAGATTAGAATAAGAATAGGAATGGAAGCGGAGTGGATGTTGCTGATTGATAAAAATAAAAATAAAAATAAAATACCATCTCTCATTTCATGATGTTTTATCTTTTGATTGTCAGTTCCTCAGTTACTTGTGCAATTATTTTTGCAACTATATTCTGATGATAACTAACTCCGTTTGGCATGACTTTTGAAAGCATAAAAAAAAATATATATATATATTTATGTATTAGAGTGTGTGAGATGTTTTTCTTTCCACAGGCATGGAGCAATGGTAGGATACGCCCTAAGGTTCATCGAGTCATTATGCCAGCAGAAGAGCCAAGATACTCGATTGGATTATTTTGCTACACGCATGGGATAGTGGAAGCACCAAAAGAGCTAGCTGATGAGCAACATCCTTTACTGTTCAAGCCATTCAATCATTTTGAATTGGTTTCTTTAACCCAAACAAAAAGTTATACCTAATTGAAGACAGGCTCAAAGTTCTTTATGGCGTTTAAGTAAAATATTTGCACATCTCAAGTGTTGCAGGTGGATGCATTACCTAATTTACAAGACTTAAGTTGGTGTCCTCAAATAAGGACAGTCTCATTCTGCTATGGCTGTCAAGTTTGTAAACTTTATGTGATTTCAGTTCGTAATAATGTTTTAAAGTGCGTTGAGTCTTGTTATCTTGATATACATAACTAGTTGGGCAAGCAGGGCTTGTTTTTGAAGTCAAGAGTTCCATTAGGAAGATGTTTCAGTACTAATTGTTGGATCAAGTTAGTTTATCTGCTAGAGTTGTGTGGTTTTATAGAATGGGAACCAATTACTCCGACACTGCGAAATGCAGCAACGGTGAGTCCTACAGGTTCTTGAACCACATTTAAACAGCAAATGGCTATCCGACGAACAGAACATAACGAGTCTTTGGAGATTACAGGAATTGGGCACTGGTAAGAAACCTCGAAAACGGGAGGAGGGGTGGAAAGTGAGGAAGAAAGGGATGTGGCAATAGAAACAACTTCCGAAATGAAGGGGACTAAATAGAAACAAGAGAGATCCACCGAAGAAGATCCTCCTCCTTTCCTTTTTACAGACTAAAAAGAGGATACGAACAAAATCGATGAAACGGAAGAAATCCGAGTGAATGGAAAGGAAAAAAACAAAGGATGAATTCCACTTTCATTTCACAGATACAGGCCATAACAATATGTCATTTTATGATTATGAGAATTCTTATCTGAATATGAATGAGAATCAAGAAAATTTGAAATTAAAAGATAAAAAAGCTGCTAAAAGAAAGGAGCTCTTCCACTTTCAAAAAACTCTTTTAACTACCCTACATATATATATAAACCTCAGTGAACTTGTACGCTGGAAAACTTTCACCTTGCAGTTGAACATGAAATTGAGCAATCCCAGCCGAGAACATGAGTTGAGATTTTCCTTGTTCTATATCATTGACGCACCACCAAGTCAGAAATGGTTATGCCAGTCATGTAATCTTTTTTGGTCAACTTTGCAAGTAAATAGATTCCATGTTCTGGACCAAAACAGAAAAAGGTAAAAAGATTCCATGTCCTTGGGGGCCAAAAAAAAAAAAGGGAAAAAGTTTCTCATACGGAACTCAGTTTTATCTAAATTCACTTGACCTTATGAGCTATATCCAAGTTTTCTATTACAAAGACTTGACTCGTTTGAAGTTCTTCTTGACAGAACTTCCTACAAAGGGAGTTTCACTGCCAGTATACAATTTAATCCAATAAAGGGAGTCACAGATACAATTAAAAGATAATATGAAAATTGCAGACATAGCATCAAGAACTCATCATCCTTATCCTTGTGCTGTCCAAAAGTTATAATGGAGAGAGAGAGAGAGAGATCATTGCGAATTGACTTTGATACCTATAGGGGAGTACTATCAATAATAGCCTCGAGCATCTTCTTCTCCAAATCAGCTTCATTAATCCATACTGAACTTTGTCGACGAAGAAGCTCATTCCTCTCCTCCTTCTTTTCCTGAACGTGTTTTGTTCTCATTCTCCAGTACTCAAGCTTCTCAGCTCTTTCTTTCAACTGCAGCAATGATATACGGAACATCAGGGACAATATAAAGATACATATCCTACATGAACCAATTCATATAAAGCAAACCACAACGTTCAATTTCATACAAAATGGAATTACTAGGGGGGCTTTTACATTAAGCCAGACCATAACGAATGAGGTTGTCAAATGCTCTGCATCTTCGCATAAGGAGAACAAAAATAAATAAATAAATAAAGAACAAACTGTAATCATTAATGCCTCCACAATAAAGCAATCTAAGCATCAATAAACCATTAATGCTTTTCTTAACATTAATACCATTAACATACACATGCATAATGGAATCATAGTCAAGTGGAGATGCCTCTACAATAAAGCAGTTTAAGCGTCAATAAATCATCAATGCTTTTCTTAACATTAATACCATTAGCATACAAATACGCAACATGCATGTTAGATTCTTACTGCCGCTATCAATGTACATGAACTCTACACGGAAATAACTCTCGCTAAACAAAGTCTGGCTTTATCTTTACATGAAATCCAAATCCCTAAACTAGTATTACGAGGTCCTGTATCAATTAACTGAGCTGTGCAGTCTTATGAAAAAACAAGCAACAAAAGTAGCAACCGTTTGAGCAAACAAATTTTGAAAGAAAAAAGAAAAGAAAAAGATCATGTCTCAGCGGAAAACCAGACACTGATTCCATTAACTTGTTACAGGAGCTCAACATATGTACAAATTCTATCTTCAAAATAGTTTTCCTAATGCAAGAGAATCACTTCTGCACAGCACACTGCAGCAGTATCAGTACAAGCTCTTTGTACCTTCTAGTTGTGCAATAATCTCGAAAAACTCTTTATTATCAGTCTCCTGTCCTATCCTGGCCCCCCCACTTCTCCAATCCTTACTTGGTCTATTTTTGGTTTGATCTTATTTCCTTGCTAAAATGCAAATAACTTTATTCAATCATAGAAAAATTTTTTTGCCATAAATGATGCACTAGCTCCAAGTTTGTTCAGATGCAAATTTAGACAGATTTCATTATCCCAAACTGTTTACAGGTCAAGGACCTTCTCTATGCATTCTGGGACACGAATTTCAACCTCAATTCCCCCTTCCACCTCCCCTTCTGGAACAAAAATTAAAAGAGAAAGAAATCAGACAAATCATGGAGCTAGGAATGAACATCACGAATTAAATGCAAGGGAATAGTATCAAAAACCATTCACACTCTTATGTTCCTTGAGGTAAAGTCTGAGGAGAATGGTCCATGGAATTAAAAAAAAAAAAAAATACTCATTGGCAACCAAGGCTTTTAAATGGCAACCAATATGGGAATCCAAATTTGACCGTAAGAAGGAAAGTTGAAACTTAGCAACCACTCAGATTAAAAGGATACCCTCAACGTTCAAAGCTCAATAAATAGAGCCAAAATCACAAAGTTTAGAAAGGACAGTTAACCAAAGGGCACGCCATTTAGTACCATGGAAACCTCTCTTTGGACCAAAAGCTTTACTTAAGCAATATATTCCTGATCTTGGGTCTCCAGAAAGCTGTCTTCTTCATACTCATAGATGAGCTGCTACATCATCAAATTACTCCTCGCAATCAATATTGCCTGTGTCTCCAAACCCAGTTCATCTGGTACCGACACTAGCTAGGTGACCCTGATTTCCCTGGTTCGGCTCTCAACCCCCACCTTTACCCTTACCCTTTGTAAGGCTTGGAGTGTCCCTTAAACCCACAAACAAACAATAGTGTCTTTATCACTCTTCACAGCTTAATTCCAGGTTTCGATTATGTTCTATTACTTTAACCATATACATTGGCAGAAATTTGACGCCATACATTTACCACGTGACTGCAACATAAAAGATAATACAACTTATTACAACCTATTGATATCAACTCCATTACCATGTAACCTGTATGTCTGCACAATAGCAAACTAACCTCGATTTCAAGAAAATACTAGTTCTCTTTCTTATGGGGAAAAAAAGAAGCAACTTTTCAGGATCCCTGACAGTAACCTGACTGAAAGTAAAGTGAAGTTCAATCTTGAAAGGTCAACTTTACTCTAAAACTTCTCTAGGATCCTTTTGATCATAAGAGAAAAACACCAAAACTCACATACTACGGAAGGCTATAGCTGTAGAGCAATGCATGGTTTGGTTCAACTGGGTTTGGCCTCCAAGTCATACTTTCATGTAAGTGGTAACAGAGAAGCATCGGCAAGAACTTTATTTCATCTCAGATAATCACTCAATCAAAAGTTCATCACAGACCTGTTCCTCTTCTTCTACATCCATTTTAGTTTTCTACCAAAACAAGTAAATGTGTACAGCACCTTAAAGCCCATTCTAGCTCCATAAATCAGCTTGTTCACAGTAGTTAATCATACGTTCAACTTCAAATCCACAACACGAGAAAAAAAATTTTTGGCTGGAACCTTGAGAACTATTTCACATCAATAAACATCTTCTTTATTGTAAATTTCAATAATGAAACATAATGAGTGGTATTTTCTTGGTAGTTAGGCCTCAACTTTAACAGAAACTTTTGGACAAGAAGGCAACTATTTTCACAGAATTCCCAAGATCATCTTTCCTATGTCCTTTATTCAGTGATTCTTCAACGTATATACATTTCTTGACTAACAATATTTCAAAATTACAAGCACACATTCCAATTAGGCCATGCACCCATAGGATTCATGATTCAGAACAATCAGAGCCTTGCTTGTTATTTACTAATCAAATATATCATCAAATTGTTCAAGATTATCACTTATTCAGAAAAAGATTCGTCCTTCAAAACTCATGTCCTAACACTCAAACAGCTATTGTGTAATTTTATAGGAAAACTACAAACACATCAGTATCAACATTTTACCATAAACTTTAAACCACGTAGACGGAAAAGAGAGAATGAACTGAACCAAAGGAGGACAAAACAGTAATTTGACAACATACTAGGGTTTGTCGGAACTCCTCCTCGGCAACTTCTCTTTCTTTCGCCTTGGCCTTCTTCTCGGCCTCTTTCGCCGCTTTCCTCTGTTCACTTGCGATCCTCAATGCCTCTTTCTTCGCTTCGTCCTTCTTAAGCTTTTCGAGCTTCTGAAATTCCATTTCGCGAATGTACTCTTTGCGGGCGGCTTTGACCTTCTTCGCATACTCCCTCCGCAACATCGCGAGCTTCGCCTGAGCTTCTTTGGGGTCCTTTGGGGCTTTCCATGAGCTGAGGTACTTGTCTGGCGGGAGAAACTCGTGATTACGCTGGTGATCGACGTGGTGAGTGGTGGTAGTGGAGAAGGCGTTGCGGAGGTGGAAAAGAGGGATTAATGAAGGTGCCGGTGGTGGTGCGCGGCGGAGGAGGTGGCGAGATAAGGACATTTTATCTTTTATATTTTCTGTTTAGCCTTCAATTTTGAGAAGGAGGAGGGCACTTCTTCTAGTTCTAGCTGGGGTTTATCATTCCGGCTTCGCGTGTAAAGTACTGTTTGGGAGTCCAACCAACAATTTGACTTATTTGATATATATATATATAGTCTTTTATTTAAACACAACTTTTCTTCTTGAAAATACAAATCAAGAAGTTGGAGATACGAAATTTTTTTTTTTAATACAAGACTAGAAAGATTTTAAATTCTCAAGAGAAAAAATTCGATAATGGACCCTCTTGTTTATAGTTTTTGTATAAATCTTCACATAAATTTTTTGATATTTCATTGAAAAAATGCTACTTTATTATTGTAGACGTGATGAAGTTTTTAAAAAACGTGATGAACTTTTTAAAATTTCATTAAAAGATGATCCATTATTATTATAGGAATTGTAACACTTTAAAAACTTTTTGAGTGCGCTCGAGAAAAAAAAGAGAGAAAACTTTTTGAGTATTATTTGCCATTTATATTTTATTATTTGCACTCTCATTATTTGATTTATTATATAGTGTAATAAATTAAATTTATATGATTATAATGACAGTGAGAATATGATTAACAAAAATCGAAGTGCAAATAATATTTCTCTTTTATTATTGTATTTTAATTAGATCTTTTGAAAGTTATGGTGCGGGGTCTACTTGAATCATTATAGAAGGCTCCATGAAGCTTGAGTGGGAATATTTTCGTAGAGTCAATGGTGTGTTTGATTGAGCTGCTTGACTTCCAATTTAGTTTTATTCAAACTCCAATAGTTTGTGCTAAATTGGATTAAATGCTGTGCAGAAAAGACATTACTGATGTATACATAACAACATTCATCAGCATTTTGCATTTAGTTGAAAACAAACTAATGATGCATCGTACAAAGGGAGCCTTGTTTGGAAGCAAAGTTTTTTTGCCAAGTTTGTCTGCTACAAGTTTTTTAAAAACTTTAGTTACAGTAACTTTAAAAAACTTTTCAAAATTTTTAAACTATACATTTCAAAATATTCAAAAAGTAATACACTTCAAAATTTTTTTAAAAAACTTCTATAGTAAGTTACAGTAAAGTTTTAGACAAACATTCAAAAAACTCAAACTTTTCATATTTGGTTACAATTTTCTTCTCTCTTAAGCTCAAACCATATTTCTTCTTACTTTCTCCAAGGCTTCCACTCATTTCAGTTTCCCGAGCTGGACTTTTAGCTTTCTGTGCATTCCTTTTTTTTGTCACTCTCCTCATTTCTCCCCAGTGAGGCCACAGGGTAGCCAGTCTCGCCGGGTTCAATAACCTATTTGACAGATGCCTCATCAAATATCCCAATAAAATAATTGAATGCAGCAAACCTCTGGGAGTCTTAAGTTAAAGTGACTTTCTTTTACCAATATTGCTGGAAAATTTGTTGATTTCTTACAGTAGAACCATAGGAACAGAATGTGGGCCATTTGAAGTCAGTATCAACAGAACTAAAAACTGCTTGCTATCCAGAAGCGCCTTTGTTGCTCAGTTGATTAGACTGATCTTTAGAAATGTCGGTACCATGTCAACGGACTGCCTGGGATATAGATGCTCAGCTATCTTCCTAGTTTGAGTTACATTCCATCTTGAATTCAATGATGCGCCCCCGTCCATGTATTTAACTCTTTTACATCCTCAGTGCCCCTGATCTGATGGCAGCTACTTGCCTTTGTCTGCAGTTGATTTGCACAGGCAAATTAAAACCAGAAGCAGTTTTGTCATCTAGGGGTTGCCAGCTTGAGTTGATGCCATGCCTCCTCTCAGATTTAAAAGCATTCGACTCATCCGTCACAGTGAAAGAGAATTCTTAGCGTGCAATTTGCCATTCTCAGTTACTGAAAGAGAGAGACCAGATGGATTCTCTCCATCAGGAAGTTCTGGCACCTTCCGCCGTTTAAATGAGACACTGTGCTGTTGCGAAGACTAGCAACCAGCACGTAGAAAAATAACCCCGTAAGTTCAAATAAAAGGGTAGCAGCTTTAGTAGAGATTGGACAACTCCAGCTGTCTTGGCATGATAACGGCTAACCGCAGCTTACCAAGCTGACACAGTTTTACTGGATTTTTATATGTTGTGACCCTTGCTGTGTTGTCATCCAGGAGAATGACGTGTGCAATACTAAAAGATTCACCTTTCTCAAATGCAAATTGCCACTCTCTCGCAGATATGAAAGCCAGGTCCCTTGTTGCAGATCTGGATTTGGTTGCTTTAACTTCAACGTATTCCCAGCCATTTTCCTCATTTCCAACGAGGAGGTCATAGGGTAGCCCAGTCTCACTTGCTTGATTTACCCATTTAACAGATGGTTCACCGACTCTTGCTGCAAAATATTTGAAAGCTACAAACTCTCCCAGTTTTCCTGTTAATGCTGCCTGTGCACCAGTATTGCCCCAGGATAGTTGATTTCTCAGACCAGTATCAGAAAAAGCAAAATGAGGGCCATCAGATGCATTCGCAGCATCAACAGAATCAAATATCTTAGCTGAACTAGAAGCAGCCATAATGCTTGCATGATCAGATTGGTCTTCTGGAATTACAGTATTTTGTAAACATGCTCCTGGTGTAGCACCTGATGGGCCATCTTGATTTTGTATGCATGCTTCTGGTGCTGTAGATGATGGGCCATCTTGAAATTGTAAACATACTTCTGGTGTGGTAGATGAGGGGCCATCTTGAAATTGCAAGTTTACTGTTGGTAAAATAGAAGATTGGCCACCTTGAAAAGCCAAATCAGAATTCAAATTAGCTAGAGCCATCTGACCTGTCTGTATGGTAATTTCTTCTGCATCCTCAACCTCCCTGATTGGAAGGCTATCACCTGCTTGTGTCTTCAAAGCATTTGTACAAGCAAAATTAAAACTGGGGGCAGTTTTCCAACCAACTGGTGGCCAATTTGAATTGATGTCAAGCTTCCTCTTATTTGTGTGTGTGTTCGACTTGTCAACTAATGCGGAAACAGTACTACTGGTATGCAATTCATCGTTCACTATTCCCGACAGAGAAGACAGAGACCAGATAGTTTCTCCTTCAGGTAGTTTTGGAACCTTCTGGCTGTTTAAAATGAAAAATTCTGTCTGCTCCTCAGAGGAACCTGCTTCTGCCATGGTTGTGATCATGTGAAGGAAGTTTGCCAAATGCAGTTGAGGAGCATCCTCAAATAATACACGTGAAAGTTCCATGAAAATTGAGTGAGAATCTGATTCTGGAGTGGCATACAAGATATTGTCCTGTGGAATGGATGACAATGTCATATTAGATTTTGAAGTATGCATATGTAGCAAACAGCTAAATGGAAGTGTTCAATCCAAAAGCAATTCAAAACAGGCAATGCTGTTAAAGTTGTGACTTCCACTAAGATGAAAATGACCAATGTATTTAATAAAAAAATGCCCAGGACGCATAATTGCTCAAGGAATTAAAAAATATCAATGCAAAATGAAGCAAACAGAAATGTTGTATCCTAGGTAACAGAATAATACGCTATATACTCGTATGATCCATAAGGCTTTTTGTGAGAATACAACTATAGTAGTTCTGCCAACGTGTAATATTAGCTAAGAGACCATTTGTCATTATAAGATGAAAAACATGCTTAAGCACATAGATACCTGTAGAAGACAAGTGCACTCAAAGCGTTTCTTAGAAACAACTTCATGTCTCTTAACAACATTTCTATAGAACAGCTTTTCCACTACAACAATCTGAAGGCATCTCAGATTCTCAAATCCACAATTCTTGAGCCGAAGATACTTATCAGGATGCACATAGTAAATGTATCGCTGAGCATAAGGAAGAACCCAATTAATAAGAGATGCTTTCAAGCTAGAGTCTGTAGGACCATAATAGATGGCTTCACGACTCACAACCTGCAAGCAAGGGAAAATGTTAAGAAGACAATTACTCCATGCATTATTTGTCCTCAAACTAGTTTAAAAGATAACATCGACGAAGAGTTCTGTACTTCATGTGCGAAGGATGCAAAATGCATATTATAGGTCATTCAAAAGCAGATATGAGCAGAGCACCAAGAAGATTTTCATTTTTTCGCATTTCTAAAGATGCTAATGCTATAAAGGTCAGGCCCATAGATCACTTTAGCATGATATTTTATCACCGTGAATTTTTTATACAGTTTAAGATACACTAATAGAAAGTACAAGGATTAAAATAATTGGCCTCTTAAAAAATTTTGATAAATTTGAAGCCCGCGCTTGCCACATACAGAAGTATAAGGATAACTTTGAGCCTTCTGAAAGACATGGTAACAATTTTATCTAAGAGAATGCATCGGAGTCTTCTATGAAACTAACCGCAGGAAAAGATTTGTTCAATACAAATGTATTCTGCCTGGCATTTTAAGTTAGGTCAACATTTAATGGATATCAAGGCCACAAAAGGAAAACAAAAAAAAAAAAAAAACCAACAGCAGTAGCATTTTGTCAATCACATTATTAGCTACTATGCAAGGGAGAGAGATTACAGCTGAAAGGGCAGGTATCCCCAGCATTCTCATGAGGTTTGCAACCTTAGTCTGAAGCAACTCTGTCTCTTCATCCATGAGATTCCCAAAGCTAAGCACGTCAATACCATCAAGATATTTAAACTCCTTTCTTAACTCGACATCATCTGACCAGCATATGAGACCAAATGATGGGTGTAGTGAAACCCATTTATCTTGTGCTGTGGGAAACACTGCACATTCTTTTTCCAGAAATCTCCCTCTTAAGTACTCCACATCTTCATTACTCAACAATCCACAACTCAATCTATCAGCCCACTCCGAAAAAACATTGAAAACCTGATACGCAAAGAAATTCTTTAACATAAATTTCAGGAAAGTTAATGATATACTAGTATCTGAGGATAAGGTGTTTTCCAATACTCACAGTCCTAGCAACCTGTGAAGGCAAAGCAACAGTTGACAACTCTATCAAAATCTGAAGATAACCATTAATAGGAGGGAGTTCTTCTACTCCACATTCATTTACGAAGAAGTTGTGAAGGGCCGGATAAACTCTGCTTAACATTTTGATACAGGGAAGACTAATCACGTCTGGGGCAAATTTTGGAAGCACCAACTTCATTTGGTCCATGGAACCAGTTGTATCATGCCAACATACTTCTTTAGGAGACAAAAATACACCAGTGACAACATCTTCAAGCGAGAAACCAGATACGTGCGGGAAAAATATGAAAGGACCAGAAGATAATTCCTCCACAATTTTTGGCTTTGATTTAGCCATTTCGCCCCAAATGAATGTGTACAATCTTGACATCTGTGCTATGCTGGAATTAAGTCATCCAGATAAACATGTCATTGCAAATTGTTCAAAAATAGGTTTGAAAGGGAGTATAATATGCTAATGCAACATTTCTATCAATATTTAACAAATTATGTATTGAATAATATGATCAAAGAATGGAAAACTCTCATAGAAAATGACATTTACTTTTTCCAGATTAATTATCACAAAAACTGAGGAAATAGGTTTCAAGCATTGCCCAGGAACCGTAAGTTATGCAAAAGTAGTAGTAGACAACCGATGTGTAGCTTTCCGCAGAATTTTCTTCCCTAGCTACCTTTACACAACTGAAACAGGAGAAAGGTGACTTAAGAGAAGATACTGACAAACTGACACTTAGTAAATACCAATCACTGACTCGTTTGCGCATTATTGCGTATGAATATAGATGCATCTCAAATATCCACAAACATTAGTAGTACATAGACCAATTCTTGGATGCATAAATCGCCTTCAGAAAAAGAAAAGAAGAAAGAAAAAGGAATTTCAGGGCAAAGAAGATTGAAGCCCTATTCACTCCCTCACTGTATCATATGGTTGGCATTCTCTAAGATACACTACAATATAAAAATGACAAAGCACTCCGTTAATAACCTAATAGGATAATCCCAGAGATTTGTTAAGAATTTATATGTGCAACTAGAAGAAAGCGAAAATAACCTTTTGTTATCCAAGGAAAAATTCCAATCAACCACTTTTTTTTGAGTTATCTTTCTGCCTTTTATCCTTTCCTATATTCCTAGACATTAAGAGATCAAATTCTTCTTGATTTGCAGAATCACCTTAAACTCCATTATAATACCCACAAGAGGATACAGAACTTCAGAACTTTATTACAAAAGGAGAAATTAAAATCTCAAGCTATATCTGAATATTACCCTCACGTAACGATTAGGCTGGCAATGGAACAGTAATTCAACCCCCCACAAATCAGAACGCTCTTACTATTTCAGGAAGAAAGAAGTATAGAAGGGCTGGATTTACCTTGTTTTGAAGGGTGCTGCTGTCCTCCAGACTTTAAGAAGTGACATTATGTCGTCAATTCTAACTTGAGATTTTAAGCGGAGGGTATCTAGCAGCTTTTGACTTCTCACCTGCACCAAAAAAAAAAGAGGTTATTTATCGATATTATGTGCCGCTTCCCGCAGAACTATCCTAATTCTAAAATGCTGCATTACCAATCAAAATATATGCAGACTAAAGCACCCTGTTCAAATTGAATGACCCCTTCAATTTCTTTTTGGTAAAAATGATTCCTTGAGCAAAATTGTGCTTATTTCACAAGGCTTTCAAAAAAAAAAATAAAGAAAGAAAAATACCATGAAATGGTACTTAGGTTAGGTTTCAGGTTGTTAACCATTTTTAAAAACAAAAATGCTACTCCTTGAGAAAAAGGTCCAGCATCCCAAACAAGTCAAAAAGGACAATCTGCTGGAGTAAAGACATTTATAACATTAAAATGCAAAGGAAAGGTCCCTAACTTGCACGTGAAGGCAAATCATGCAGCAACCAAGAAAAATCATCCAGCAAAAGGTAGATTTATATTTACATGACAAGATCTAAACAAAAAAGGCAAAAGAATACACCAAGCAGAGTAATCAACCACTAAATTTGGGACAACCAAAGTACATATCCATAGCAGTGTCTCCTTCCTTTCCTTTTTTCACAACATCCGCAAATGAGTCAAATTGAAACAAGAAGATATAACTTTTGGTACCCACTGAGTAGACAACTATCACATTATCACTTTACAACTATTTTACTAAACGTTGATAATCTTATTTGTTAAGACCTGAATTCTTAGTATCACTGTCAGATTCAAATTTAATCCACTCACATACAAGTGGCATATGCAAAACATCTTATCAATACTGCTTGGAAATTTTCTTTCCAAGGGGGTGAGGGAGATGGATGAGGAAGAAGATAAAAGTGATTACTGAAATCAGACAACCTTTGGAACAGCATATGGAGCAGTGACACCAATAATAGATCGCACCGCTTCACAATCAAGGAATAAATCTCTAGGATAGTGAAGGTCATCATCCATAATTGAGACCATCCACTTAGCATTTTGGAGCATGCTAATAATTGATGACTCAAAAGGCTTGCCTGCTTCACAAGAAGTAACCATGCAGCAACTAGTAACTTTGTCACTAAAATAATCATCCCATAGTGTATCAATAATCTCCAGCAGGTACTTGCACTTCTCACGGTCACCTCTGGAAGAAAATCGTGATAACAGATGACCCAACTCCAAGGATTCCCAGTCTTTTACAGTTGGCCCCATGGAAGTCAAGGTTACATTTGCAATAGGTTTTTCAACTTGTACTATTTGAACAAAGTCCGTGATGCCTAATTCCTGGAAAAAATTTCTCCACTTCAATATTCCATCAGGAACTGATTTCATGATTGGATGTTCCAGGTAGATGCTATCAAGCTCGTGCCATATCATATCGATACCATTAATTAACTTATTCATGTCAATTGGATTTCTGAATTCTCTGCTAAAATGTATTGGCACTTCATTAAGTCGTTTATAGCCATAATTTGTTAAAACTAGAGCTTCAGTCCGCAGATGCGACATAATCCAATCCCTTTCAAGGCAACAGCTTGGGCAACTTGATTGCATATGGAGCAGTATAAACGCAAGGTAATCTCTCAGCAAATCCTTATCCCTGGAAATGTTTCTATCATCAGAGATAGATGGTAGGATGTGCATTTTCACAATTTCATGTGCTGATAATCGCTGGACACCAACTTTGATAAGCAGCCTAGTGACGTTCTCTACAATAGATGCATCCAAGCATGATTTGTCAACAGCTGCTGCTGCAGAAAAGAGTGCTGGATTTACAATTCGAAGTTTAGAATAGAGTTTTGGAAACGCTTTGAAATCATACTCATTACCAACCCCAATGGTGTCGCAATGCAACCAAATTGTACCTCTGTCAACAAAGCAATATTTGCCATCTGAAAGAGGAATAAATGGAACTTTTCGAAGACTTAAAATCAGATCAGATTCAGTCCCAGAATTGAGGGACATCAGATAAACTTCATTTATCCAGGAAGATAACCATCCCAAGCCCATATCCATTAGACCATTCTTAGATCGAGACAAAGATGACATAATGTGAAACAAGGTTTTTGGCCCATACTCCTCTATACCCAATGCCCTTGCCAGTGAATCTGACAAAATTATATCCTTCTTGATGAACCCAAGGCCAAGGTGCTTGTGAAGCAACCAATTAGGCAGAAGCACACGAGCTTGTTCATTCCAGTTTCTCAAAACTTTGCAAGGAGGAACCCACTCAATCTTATCAGCTTCCAGAAGTAGGCAGTTTGACATGCGTAATTTGGAAATTATCAACCGAGGAAGACTGGAAAAAAATCCTTGCACTTCTCCAACAAAGGGAACAAAGCTCATAAAAGCTGTAACAGCTTTTGCAGCATTCTCCCTGAAACATGAAAGATCACAAAAGGATTTCTGTGCCATAACAAACAACTCAGGAATCTCAGACAGTAACCACTGATTCCAAGGGCTATCTCCATCAACTTCTTCCCTAGATGAAGGCAAGACAAAATCACCTTGAACAATAAATTTTAAGCCATAAGTTCTCAGAGGAAGAAATGAAAAAACAGGCTGTTGGTGCAGTTGTGGAATGTATTCCCCATCATTTGCTTCTTCCAATGAAAATGCTATGGAGATCTCTGTTTCATTGACATCATGACGAATGTTGTCAGCTTGCAATTTCTGAGATGCTACAAGCCAGACCATTTTCTCTTTCCCCATGGACACCTTAACAATACCATCTCCAGTCACTTCTTTTCTCATAACAGTTAAAGAATTATCAAGCATGTTCCTTAATTTGATGCATTGAAGACGATGAAGAAAGAGCAACAAAGATGGATGAAGATCTGAAAACATTGATATGATGTTCATCGCGAGACCTTGAGAAAGAGTTGCTTTGAAGGGAAGCACAATGCAAGTTCTCCAAGAGTTACAATCCATGTCATCAGTATTTGTCGATAACAGTCTGCTATATGATTCAATATCACAAGGAGGAACTACAGTTGGCAAAACAAAACCAATCTGGCCCTCAGTTATGTCAAACTTTATATGAAAACCATTGGAATGTATTTCAGGAGCATCAGTGACCTGCATAAAAGTTGCACAACTTAGTTAATAGAATCAATGGCATAAAATTACTAATCAAACAGCTTGACGACCACCGTGCAACAAATTAACAAGTCAAATTCTGTCTCCCAAAATTTGGTTGAAAGTATTCTTTACTATTTATCAATCTAACCAATGATAAGTTGAATGCTACCAATTTCGTTCTTCTTTCTGCAGTCTGAAAGAATGTAATAGAAGATCATAAAATATATAGTGCAAATGTTTTTCCACAATACCCGAAACACAGATTTGAAGCCAATGCCTTTCTTTCCAATATAACCAGTACTGCATCCCCTTTTTGTTGAATTTCCAACATCACAAAGAGCTCGGACGTTTTCGGCAGAGAACCCCATCTCGTTATTAAGGACTACAATGCCTTTTTCCTGAACAATGAATGTAAGAGAGGGTTCCACGTTTTCTGGGTAGATATTATCATCAGCATTCTGGACCTGAAGGAATTTTTCAGAGGAAATGTACATAAAATCATCATTACAAATATGACAAATTTATCAATCCAAAAGAAATTATAAATTAACATTAGTTCAACATACATAACTATCCACTAGATTACAAAGCTCAGTATCCAGAAGCCTATACATATGGCTCGGATATTCAAAGATCCCTTGGGCAACAAATACTTTCCAGTGGGGAAAGGATGAAAAACTCTAACCTATAGACAACCCCAAACTGCATATCAGATTTTCATCTCAGTGATTCTTTCCATGTATAATAAGAATCTCCAAGTAGAAGACAAGTATACCACAAACCATTCAAGTAATTTGTACAAAACACAAATAGAGAAGTAAACACAAACTGCCTGATTAGGCTTTCCCAGGATTCCCACCCCACCCCCCCCCCCAACCCCTTTTTTCCAAAAAAAAGGGTTCTTTCACAGGACCCATAAATTAGCAGCTGTCAGCTATCTTCCATAAGAAGAATGTAGCACTCTGAATACTTGGCTGAATCTATTTTACTTGGACTCGGTATGGGTGTTGGATTTGGGTATGTATCGAAGTGTCTAATTCATCAACTATATAAAATTAGGATGCGGTGACACTTCTAAAGACTCGAACATGGGTACAGAAAAATTTCTAGTAAATGTATAAATTATATAATACAGCCAACATACAAGTCATAGCTCAACAAGGATTGGAGAATTCTAAAGTAACAAACAAGCCATAGCTCAATAAGGATTCCAGTGCAACAAGTCTTCAACATCCATGAGTTTTTCTCACCCATGTCTCCTCCTCTTCCATCTACATCACACATCACAAAAGTCAATGTCCAAAATATTTCTAACATGTCAGAAACATATCGATACCAGCCCCAGTGTCATGTTGTGTCAACACAGATACTTTGGGGGTCAAATGAAGAGTTGGAAGTAACATAGGGCTCAATCGTGCAAGCAATATCAATTTACAAATTTTCTATCTTACCTTGAAATTACAGTTATAGGGATATGAACTAGAAAAGAAGGAAGAAGTTTGCAATAAAGATCACTTAGTGTTCTCAATTCTAAAGCATCGACCAAAACAGCGAAGTCAGAGAAAACATGCCATGATAAACAGTAGGCGTGAACACATAATAAGCACAAGGATGGAACAATATAAGGTTCAATTACCAGCTCCAGAAGAAAATGTGAATCCTGGGAATACAATTCATGAGAAAGACAATGGAGTGCCCTCCCTAAGCGAGCATGTTGCTTCATTAACATTCTACTTTCTGTAGTTGAAAGACTCGGATCTAGACCAAATTCATCTCTCCTAATGGAGTCAATAACTCCAAGTGGATCGTGAATGCAATCTAGTTTGCATAATCTAGGTGCAGTATCATCAGGTGAAAGGTGGACAGAAACATCAGCAACTTGCTCCATGGAGTTAACTTCTTGATGGTCATTATTCTGGTCTGATTTGATAGGGACTTCCATACCACCTAAAGAACGAAGACAATCCTTAAGTCTGCTCCGCAGAAATAATGTACCCCTGTTACATTCATAACTTGCATCTTTTGAGCAGGAAGAATCCAAGGTGCACATTGAGTTAGTCAATGCAGAGGATGAAAACTGATGATAATCATCAATCCATTCCAATATACCAAGTGATAATCCAACTTCATGAAGCATGACACGTTGCTCTACATTCTTGCATGCAGTGAGGATGGCTGAAGGAGCATCTTTGACCAAATTGTGCAATCCAGCAAACAACACGGTAGCAGCAAAAACTCCAGAATTCAGCAGGTAGGTAACCCAGACAATCCAGAATAAGCCCTGAAATAACCTGAACCACTTCATTAACTCTATTCCTATCTCTGTATGACTCGTCACCTAAATTTCTTGACGTTCTTTGTTCAAAAACATCATGTCCCAGGCATGGACTCTCCCTGCACAAGGCAAACCCTTATCACCCTGGAATTCCGTTCCCATCGAATTCTTGATTATTACTTCAAAAGCTTTTTGTGCATGACACTTTAGGAGAATAAAGGAACATTTCCTTCACCACCATATAAAGCTACTAGAGACAGCAGTGTCACTGCTGTTCCAAAGCAGGATCCTTCAAGTAAAACATCTAAAAAGGAGCTCAATAGTAGCTGTATGATCAAGTCGCATAACTTTGCCACCCTTGCTTACTAAACACAATAATTCCCTAGCATTAACCTCCTTCAACAACCATGTCACAAGAGAACCAAGTGAAGGAGCATAGTTGGTATCCCAATGCGCCCATATATGTAGATCTGTCAGCATAGGAGCCCTAAGTAAGACTTCAATGGCATCCTTAGTAGTGACCAAGCCAAGACTTCCAGCATTATGGCCAATATCAAGCCTGAGAATCCACCAGAATCCAGCAAATTCTCATTTAGAGCACTGGAACCTCCAATACCATGCTTTTTTAACAAAGTCGCAGAAAAATAGGACACATTTAGCAGTAACATCTCCTTCCATTTTCCCGTAATATATCCCCAAGATCTAGTAAAGAATCATTTTCCACTGATTTGAAGCAGACTGAAGGGAATTGCGCACTCAACAGCCCCCATACCATTATCTTGCTTACCTTTTCATTTTTCCAAATGCTGTTTGAAGCTTGGGACATTAGTACATCCAACTGAAGCTGAAGCATGCAAGGCTCAAAGGAAGATTCTCGTACTTGTGCCCAATCAAAAAACTTCTGCATTGCATCAGGTAATAGGTGCAAATATCTCTCCAAGAACATTATAAAATCTCCAAAACCAAAACATTCAAATTCTTCAACAGACAACTGTTTCAACTAGCCAAGACTCACACTTGTTAAAGCTTTCCTCAAAATGGTAAGTCTCATTTGCTTAGTTGGATTTGCATAGCCAGAGACATCACCCGTCAAATCAAAATATGAAGAAATTTTTCTTTATGATATCATCAACTTGTTACACCTGTAAAGTGTAAAGCAAGCCATAGAGATGGATAGAGGGTAGCAACAGATGTTTATGAAAAGCATAACTAAGTTACCACCTTGGTAATTAAACCTCAAAACAAAACTAATTTGTCCTCAGCATCTTTCATAAACAATTTCATTTTTCTTACCCAGATTCTCATATTATATCGAAGGTGCTGCAAAGACAAGGAAAAGTAGCGAAACAAATCACATACTGATAGATGTAAGGCTCCATTGGGCCATTTCAGGAAGCAATAGTTTTCCTGAGCTCTACTTTCTAGCTGTATTCCAACTTTTTCTTTCAGTTGAGCTAGGATTCCTAGTTCCCAAAGCTGAAGTTGATTTAACTTCCAAGCAGTTTTGGCATCCAAGATTGTTTGCTACATACAGTTGTAATAATGTATTGCTAAACTTAACAGATAGAGTTATGTTTTCTGGCTTATATATGCTGTATTTGTCTGTCATCTAATTTCCTAATTACGTAGGACTAATCAGTTCCACTCCATCTAAAGCTATTTGCCAAACTCCATCAAGGGTTTTTTGACATATTTAGAGAGAAGTAGAAAGGAGAGAAGGGAAGGATAGGCAAAAGAATAAAGCATTAAGCAACCAATCTCCAATAAGATTCATTTATCAGATGTAAGGAAGATATCGGCAAATTCTTGTAACCAAACACTAGAAAATTCCCTTGAATTTTGTTTTCTTATACAAATTACTTCAAGAGCTTAAGCATTTTCCAGACAACCACAGAAATTGGTTCCTCTGTCTCGCCCCCCCACCTCCCAAAACCCCCAAATCATTCAGCCCATAATTCTAGGATATCTGGATTCCACAATTAAGTAAGTTTCTTGCCTAATACCATGAAACCATAGTAAATAAGAGTCAGTGCATAATGTGTTAGCAATATAAATCATGAGACTGTAAAATTTTAGAAGGAAATAATAGGAAAATGGATTTTGCCATCGAAAACATTTTCCAAGTGAGGTTCTTCAAATTTACGTCCTGACAATGTATTGGTTGGTTTAGAGAATACAAAGATTTTATATAGACATCTTTCACAAAATTCATCTAATCTCCCTTTAAAATTTTTCAATATTCCAGTTGCCAGCCAGCAGCCGAATAAAGGACAAATAAGGTACATACAAAGGGCAGGAAACAAAAAGAAACAGAAAGCCAGATTATATCTCATAGCAGACACAACTCACCACATTCATGCTTGGAAGATTTTCCAGCAGAAATTGGGGCATCCTCTTCATCTGATTCAACTTCTATGCTTATACAATCAACTTGTTTCTCAGAAACACTGTTCAATGCTCCTTGATGACCAAGAGTTTGGAAAGTATCATATATACTATCCCACATACCACATTTGATAGATTTGACCTGTGAAAATCCCATAAAAAGCATGCAAGAAATATGCATCAATAAACCAATCCATAAGTCAGCAACTCCTACCAAACCCCCATCCCAAAAACCAATCCACCTCTTTCACTCTTGTGCATTTGGAGTTATATACATCAGGGGAAAGACAAAAAAAAAAAAAAAAGAAGGATGCCCATAAGTTGGATAGCTGTAAAAGAATATTCTTCACCTTTTCGAAGAAACAAATAATAAACCAGATGAAACATCATTGGTAGAAGTTAATCAATAAAGCAGAAAAGGATAACAAATGACACAAAAAAACAGCTCCAGCCAACATATGTAGTATGAAATAAGTGATTGAGTTCAAAAGTTCAATCCTACAAGCTTTAGAAAGCAGTTAAAATCCCCTTCGATGCATATAATTCAAGATAAAGCTAAGTTACTCAAGATCAACTCATTGAAATAAAGGAAAAACACGATATGTCTTTTCAAGATGTCACAGAGAGCTAATTATATAAGAAATAGCATCGCCAGTACATTTGTTTTTTGCAAAGTGGAATATCAAGAAAACTTAGTCACGGCTCAAAGATAGAACATCTTGTAGGCGGAAAATGGAAGTTGATCAAGAAGGAAAGACAAATCCCAACAGAATCAAAGTTATTCCCTTACACTAGTCCTCTAAATATCAATAAATAGCCTGTTGACCTAGAGCTAAATTAGAGGAATTAGAACACATGCAAACAACATCAGTTTCCTCCTATGTAAATGAAGCAAGTAGAAAATTATGATCAAGAAATGTTCTAGTGAATAACGTACAGCAACATCAAGTAATCCAGCAAATGGATATGAAGAAAACAATGCTGTCAGCTTCTTCTTCTTCCTTGAGCTGTACATGTGCAGCATCCTATCTAGAACCTACAAGTGCAAAAAGGAATGAGTAGAATTCAGCAATTAAAAAAGTAGAAATCAAACAAATAGACTTCAAATAAAGTGTCACAATTGTCAAGATACACACATAACAACAAACATATAGACAGATATATCCCCTGTTCTCATGTTGCTTTCCTACCCACTCATCAAAATCAGAGCTGTGACACACGAAGCAAAGTTTTAATCTTTCTACAATAGAATAAATCTTCTCACACAGAAGAAATTAGGGGCCATGCAACATATACATGTAAAACTCAGCATTAGAAGGTTTCAATGACAAAATTGTTTCAACTCTGAAAATCAAAGGGCAAAGAAGTGCCAAATGGGGTAATATTCAAAAGCCCCACCGGTATTCAATTCTAAAACCAGGACATCACTGCAAATTCATGTATTGAGGTCTTTAAATGCACAAGCTCACAGGACTCAAGGATTAACAATCAGATTCTAAACACGTAAGCATGTCTTATCATCGTGAAGCAATACCTTCCAACATCCACCATTTCAGACTCAAGGCCCTTTTGGGGTTGTAGTAACTTATCAAAAAGTACTTCACCTAATAGAGCTTTTAATAAAAGCGCTTAGTAAGTGCTTAAGTGCTTTTAAGTATATTGTTTGAATACATAGTTCAATAATTACTTATTGTATTGGATAACGTGTAATTTGAAAAATTTTAAATGCATTTATCTCTTTATTTAGTTCATAATATAGGATAAATGATTAAATTTAATGTTTTATTTTTTAAAACACAAAAGCTATTCTAAAAGCACCAAAATTTGAGCTTTTGCTAAAAGTGCTTTTAACATCAAAAGCTCCACTCCTAATTTTATGGGATGATTTTCAACAAACGCCTCAAAAGTACTTTTTAACACCCAAAAGTGCTTTTTAACCAAAAGCACCGGAACCTGAAATGGGCCCTCAGTCATTGGATACAAAAAGCCACAGTCTCATCACTCTAACGGCTATCACCTATTTAAACAGCTCAGGGAAGTGTTTTTACAGGAATTCTCCAACTTCTGTGCAGTATTACATAATCAGGAAAAATGCAGTACAAACGAAATCATCACTAGACTTGGAATTCCAACGCAGGAAACTATGATTGAAGAGCAAAAGAACATGCCTCAAAAGATTCATCTGATTGACAGGACTAACAGTACAGCATCAGGGAAAAAAAATACCTCATCTGAAGTGTTATTCTGGCATGTCTCCTTCCACGTTGTAATGAACATTCTTGTAGAGTCATTGACAAGAGAAGAATCACTTGTGTCCTTGCTGCCGGATTTCTTTTTCTCATCTCCTGTATGAAAATTGGACTTGTCCTTCTCTCTTTTAGTTAATTTCCTAGGTAACAAAGTACTGCTGCTACCTTTGCTGAATTTTCTCTTTCTAGTTAGCGGCACATTCTTCATGCTATTTGTTTCATCCTCAGTATCATCCCCAATAGAACATTCCAAATCAGGTTTTAACCCAAGCCGTGCCATTTCTTCAGATGCTGAAGGATAAGGACACCTACTAACTCGTTCTGAATTTTCGAGCTTTGGAGATGTGAAGTTGGCATCACTCTTCACATACTTCAAGTGCAGGTTGTCTTCAAATTCAGTATAATTGTCATTTTTGTCCTCATTGTCCTCCTTGTCATCATCTGTACTGTCATTATCTGAACTTGAAGATGAAAACCTTACGTGTTTTCCACAAAAAAATTTCTCCATTGAGGAAAGTGACTTCATGCGCTGTGAAATTTCATTGAAACGGTCATCAAGCACCCCTTTTTTTGATGACAAAAGTGGACGCTTCCTGATCCTTATACCATATTTATTTCTCAACTCATCAACATGTTCCTTCAGTGTGGCATTTTCTGATTGTACTGCTTTCCGGATAAGAGTTATGTGCCACCTGTTAGAAAAATTCAATTGTTTTAGTTGGAACCGCATCTGGGCAGCTTGAAGGAGAAAAGATAAAAGGATGAATTTCAGTGCCATTATAAATTAATAATGTTCAAACACCAGTATTGAGCTATATGCCCCATACTAATACAATGAATAAATTGCACCTGATAACATTTCAAAGAGTAAACCTATAAAATCAAATGTATGATATACAAAAAGGTATAGAAACATATGATAAATCCATTCTTCCTTTTCATTCATTTCTCAAAAAAGAAAAAACAAGGATTCATTCATTTTTCAAAAAATATAAAGCTAATACTTCCACAAACTGACAAAACCTAAGCTTTGCCTTTATTATGGCAGTGAGCATGTAAAATTTTATCCCAATGAAGAAATTTAAAATTTCATAAACGAACCAGGTATAGTGCATCCTTCCAATTGGTCAACCAACCTTCCAATTGCTCAACTAAGAAGGTAATTGATGGTTTTCTAAGTCAGAGATCTCACAAATAGTATTTTTCAGCCGCTTCTCAAATATGCATAATTCAACTAATGAAACCTAAGACGCATGTTTTTCAGATATCCACACATATGGTTATAGTTCCTCAGGCCAAAAATGACACTTGATACATTATTCAACCACTTTTTGTATTCTGAAGTCATAAAAGATCAACTGGCTGCAATTCACCACACAAGGCTTTGTTAAGATAGCGAACAGGCAATCCAACAAGCAGCATCATGAGCAAGAAATATAAAGAAAACAGAATATTCATCCCTAATCTTTTCCCTGTAGGCTAAAGATCTTATTAACCTGATAGGCCAGGAACGACATTTTTTTTTTCTCATCCCTGCCTCCCTTTCTTCCCCTTCCTTCATCCATTGCCCCAACCAACTACCCCCAAAAAAAATTTAAAACGAAAAAGAAAGAAAGGGAAGCCACTGAGTGCAAAGTTCTGGCTATCTAAGGGTAACAAACTCCTTAAATTATCAGATTCTTTGCATTATTCTAACAACATTAAGATCAATTCGAGGGGTACAAAATGATTCTACCAGCTTTTCTTACAAGAGGACATAATGAAATTTAATATTCAACCTATATCATATGTTTATAAATTTCTACCCAAAAAATATGGTTTATAAATACATTGATACTGCATTGGTTTATAAATTTCTACCAGCTTCTCTTACAAGAGACATTTTGAAATTTAATATTCAACCTATATCATATTGTTTATAAATTTCTACCCAAAAAAATATGGTTTATAAATACATTGATACTGCATTGGCTGTCAAATTAGGATTTTTCCCTCAAAGAAGTTATTTTAAGCTATCCCACAAAGCTAATAAATAAATAAGCTGAGCAACATGTCCCAAAACTTATCTTACATTAAAAGTGGCAGTTGAAAGGTTTCTATGTAACACATCCATAAAAATACCACATTTCCTCTTTCATTACAAGTGGACCAGCATGTTGACATGCTGCAACTGATTTCATGCTCCTATTGCATAGCAGCAAAATGGATGAAAACGATTGAAACAGAAAATACATTCTTAACTGCTAAACCACATGCAACGAAAAGAAAATGGTCTACTTTCACAACTAAAAACTATAGCTTATATAAATCACTTTAAGCAATAAAAAATATTATCAATCTGGGCACAACTCACCTCTATGAGCTTTCATGCGTATATTTAAACAAATTACTAGTTGTACTATGGATATATCTGAATTGAGATTATTTGAAAGCAGCATTCATCTACATACCCCAAGCTCTGAATACGCACATTAAGCTTTTCCCTGCTCGTCTTAGATTGCTTCTCAGCAATGAAATCCAATAACGCTTCAACTTTTACTTCTTTACCTTGATGAGTTTTCAAATACTCATGAAGGTAAGATATTATATCTCCACTCGTTATTCTGAAAACTTCCTTGACATCAGGACTGACAGAAAAATAATGAATGACAAGTGGGTGTCTTACCAAAGGACCCAATTCCAGCTCCTCAAACAGCCCAACCCCTTCGTTCTTGCAAATTGCCAATTCCAAATCATACAAAGTAGTAACTTTTCTAACCCCAACATAGCAATGAATGAATGAGCTTATCTGTGTATGTGAGAGATGGATCAGCAACTTTAAAAGCAAGAAAGAAAAAAGGAAATTTAACATAGCATATCTCTTACAAGTCACAAGAACCTAATATGCATTCTTGAAAATAGCCCATTTGACACTTACTATTTCTCAGAGAATATCTACCTACTATTCTTCAACCAGTGTCAATCAATATACACAAGCATACTAATAGTTATGCCACAGAATCATAAATTATCTACCATGATATGGTGCAGGCATCAAAAAAATTTTTTGCATTAGATACTAGTAAACATAGAAAAGCCTGAGCAAAGGGTTCTTCAAATAAACAATGCATATCAAATAAGCCTTATATTCGCAACTGACGAATCCAGGTGTGGCCCTGATTCTCTCTGTAAAAATTGTCCAGTTAAATATACTTTCTAGACCTACAATGTCTACAATTAATTTGCAAGTTGAAAATTCATATTTCACAAATCAAACTCAGATTATTTATCTCGTACTATTTTGCACAGTCAAATTTCCAAGTTGAAAATTCATATTTCACAAACCAAACTCCGATTTATTTATCTCGTGAAGTTTCCTACTTTATTTTGCAAACTAATGCACTATGTGCAAGCAACAAAAAACCAAAAATATGTCATGAAGCAGCTGGTTATGATGAATTAATTTGGGGTTTTGGTGTGCAGTCAGAAGAAGGCATGGAAAGGAAGCAGTGGCAGTGGCAGGGTGCAGTTCCATACACGTGAAGGAGCTCTAGTCAGAAGAAAAGAAGAAAGTGGAAGGGACACAAGGCAGCAGTAGATAGGGCATACAGAATTGTGTTAGGAGTAGCTATAAAAGTAGTAGTTCATTTCCCAGAGGTCATGTAATTTTGCAGAGGTTTTGTCTCAAATAGCCGAGTTTTCCCCATCCCCAAGTTTCTTCATCTTAAACATTTTCTCATCTTAATTCATCCCTGCTGATTTCTGTATTGGCGATTGTTACAGATTTTGATTACTCCATGAAATTTCAGTTGTCTCTGGGCTCCATTTCACTATTTTATTGAGTAATTAATTTGTCGTGTTTGAGTGTCATTGATTTTGAGCTCTGTTCCATCACAAGATATTCATCTCACTTATTAATTCTCCTCCATTATTATTAAATCGATACTTTACCAATGAATTGCTAAACTTTGCCATCATATTCCATCATACTACTATCCACATGATCAAAAACTGATACAAATGAAATATACACGAGGAATAAATTTCCAAAAAATTCAGGTGATGTATTAAATCAAATATATCACATCATACCTTCGCTTCAATGCTCATAAGGCGATGGAGGGAGGGGACTTGCTGCATCTGAAATCCTAAAGACTCCCACGATTCCGCTTTCAACGCTAACAAAGCGTCCTGCGACACCTTCCAAGCTGAAACATAACCGCCAGAAACTAAAATATCATGGCGAGCTTTTATTACCGCTCTATCTAACCTCTCCAGAACTTCGTTAATGTTCACCTTCATCGGCATAGCCTTAGCTTGCGCTTGCGCTTGCGGCTGCGGCTTTGACTCCTGAGGCCGCTGTGGCTGAGGCAGCGGAAACGGAGGGGAGTTGAGCGTTGAGATTTTGCGATTGGAAGTTTACATTTTGGAAGTGAAAGTTAGGGTCTTGTGGCTGAATTGGAACGTTATTGATGTTGTTGAGGAGATTATTAAAAATCAGTAGGTTGGGCCTTTGGTAAAGGAGATTGTTAGGATTTTGGAGGTAGTTATGGAAAGGAAATTGTTGTCCTGTGGGCGGCTGCTGGAACGGTGGTTGCTGTGGATGCGGCAGAGGTGGCGGCGCACCACCGCCACCGTGGCGGAAGTGCGGTGGCCGTCCGTACATGTTTTTTCTGCGTGTCTCTGCTTGCTTAGTCTGAAGCGACGTCAGGCCTTGAAACAGGGTTTTAAGCGTTTGCCATATTTATACGAGTGACTGGGTTCTTTTTTTTTTTTTTTTTTTGTTAAATAACGAAAAAGTGAAGATAAATTGCCAGTTGAGATCCTCCAACTCTTTCACTACAACTGTTTTGGTCCTCCATCTTTAACTAATTCTACGTAGCCAGTTTTGTGAATATTTAGATAAAATTTTACTATAACTAACTATGAATTTGTAGAAAAACTTTTGTCGAGAAATTTGACAAAATTTTCTATTTTTCTTTTCCTTTTCTTTTTCTTTTTTCCCTTCCTTTGAGCTCTTTCACTATTCCAACTCCGATCACAACTGACCGCCATTATCGTCGTCGATAGACACTTTCACTGACTTAACCTTTCCATCCTTTTTTTCCCCTCTTTTCTCTCTCTTCCTCTCCTAAAAATCAAAGCAGCCAGAGTCATTATCTTTGGACTGACAATGGATTGTCACTGGAGATTGAACCACTAGATGACCATCAACTATAACGATTCACTGTTTTTCAAAAGTTTCATGCGCTTGCATGGTTTGAAGAAGGCAAAATGACATGAAAAATAATGAGAAAAAAGTTTGCTTTTTAAGTGTTAGCCATCTTGCTTGTTATTGGAACGTGTTTTTTTTTTTTTTTAAGTTTTGATGACGTATGTTTATATAGCAGTCATGTAGAGAAACAATAGGCATTAATTTCAAAAAGTGATTACTGAATCACAAACTATACTAATTGTAAAACATGGTCCCTCCTCTAATTTTTAGAAAATGTTAGAGATTAGTAATTACTTTCATTATATTAGTTCTTTAAGTACTATATTGATGACAGCAAACCATGTAACCGATATGAAGTTTAAGAGAAAATTCAGAAAGTCAAGTCAAAGGTAAGAACACCTAAAGTACATGAATGGTACATCTATCTATCCCAAGTAGACATACTAGTTAAGTGAAAGCCTAGTCACTTCCAATCAATATGATAGATATTCAAGATTTTTTTTTTATTTAGGAGTATCCTAGCTTTTGGCTAGACTAATCCTTTAAGGGTGTATAGAATTTTGTTCTAAGGATACACAACAATGTAGCACATGGGGGTCGATCACGAGACCTGTTAATAACTATCAGATTACAAAACTAGTCGGATATTCGATATTATATCTCTTTAACTAACAAAAAAATTGTATGTTTGCATGGCTAGAATTAGCAAGATATTAATACCAAGATAGAGAAATCAAAGGACCAACTGAAAAAGACGAAACAATGAATAATTACTTTAAACATATATCATTGTATCCTTTTGTTTTCGTTAAACAAATTGAAGTTGATTTTTGATGATAGCAAACTTACTTTGATCGCAAAATGTACTACTAACTCACGCATGACTTGCTCCATGGTATGAAATGGTTGCAATCAACTACTACCTAAGAATATGAATTTGTGGCCCAATAATTAAGAATGCGAATTTTTGATATATTGCCCAGTTGGATGTATTGGATAACTTTTCTCAAATTGATGTCAAGAGATACCAAAATTTTCTGAATCTCCTTTCTTTCCTCTCCCCAGTTTCTTTCTCTCTTTGCCCGCCCCATCCCAACTTTTGACCTCTTTTCCACACCTTTACAAAAAACATTACCCATGTGTATTGCCTTTTGCCCATTTTACTTTCTTTGCACAGCTATTTCCAATACAAAATACATTGTCCCTATCCCCATCAATTTTTTTTTTGTTTAACAACAATAATCTATATTACTACTATCCAACGAAGAGGGGGAATTCAATTGAACTTGTATGATGGTTGAAAGGTGAATTGCTAAGTCAACAAGTGCATTATTACACTCTTTAAATTTTTTTTGCTTTTTAAACAAAGAAATTACAATGCTTCCTTATAATCCACTAAATGGAGCTTGAACCCTGACATAGTCCATGGCACCCAATAGTTCTTTCCCTATCGAATTGAGCAGCTTGAAATCCATGCCATGCACTTTCTAGAATTCCCTTTTCTTGCCACCCTCGATTGAGCACTCATTTGTCAAGATACCGCCCCTAATCACAACTTCATTTGTCTCGTCTTATTTTCTATATGAGCCCTAGCCTACTGCCCTTGATCGTCCTATCACTGAATCCTCTCCAATGTCCAAGCACCCATCTTCAAATTGCCTTATGGGTATTTGTTATTTAGACTAGTGATTTAGGCACATACAAGCATTTATAACTAATAGAAAAAATAATATCTAATTGAAATATTTCTCGTTCCTTTGTAGATTTAGCGGTGGAACAATTCAATAGACACTAGTATGTAAAAATGTGAGTGGGATGTAGATAGACAAAGTCATGTAAGAAGATAAATATGTTAGTAGATAAAGTCCTATACGAAAGATATTAGAATTTGAATATGATTCATTAACGTGGGTGCCTTGAGGTAGTTTTTGGTGCAGTATCTGTGGAGAAAGCCGTGCATTGATGGATCTGAATCCTCTATAGGTGAATTTTGTCCGATTGACGTAATTTTTGCATTATCTAGTATAAATTCATACAAATTTGGTATACCAGTGTTACAAAACTATATAAGTTTACACACATCGGGTGATAAAATTAGGCATAATCTGGAGAGGCCCTTTACAAGATTATGAGAGTTTTTACGTTTTCAATAGTTACTTTTAGAGTTTCAAGATGAAATGAAATGTAAATCGAAATTATGTATATGACATACGCATTCTAAAATATCTAAAAAAATCACCAAAAAGTACTGCATATTGGCAAAAGACTGTCCTTTAGCCTAAAGATTGGTACTTACAACTAATAACAATAAATAGTTTATATTTCAAAAACTTCTAAAAGAAGATGAGAATTTTAATTCCAATATATCTCTATTCAACAACTATGATACAAAATTTTAAACAACGTCTACATGTAGTGCAAACGAGCAATGTTTTTGGATAGTTTGCAACTTGTTTTTTGATGAAAAAGAAATTACAAAAATTAAAATGAGTTTGTTTCCCTAGGGGCAACAACGCAGAGGAGAAAAACGCCTCAAGTGCAATGTAAATAATAATCATTAAAATGCGCCCTGAATAGGGGGTGGGCAAAATTATCCGTTAACCCGAAAATCCATCATATCCGATCCGATCCGATCCGATCCTAAAATTAGGATACCCGATTTGTATTATTTGATTGGATTAAAAAAGGGTCGGATATCCACTAAGATGCAAGACGGGTTAGGGTCATATAATTAAAAACCCGCGGGTACTCGATCCGCCCCACGCATATTTTTTTTATTTTTATACACATACTATAAAATAATAATTTATAACTAAATAAGTAATTTCATTGAACAGATTGCATTACAAATATAAGAGACTATAGTTTATTTACAAGATTCATTTGTAGAGGTCATAATTTTATGTTTTATAGAAAAGAATTTAATTAATGTGGAACATATATTTATAAAAATATGCTACTTATTTCAAACTTTTATTGATTTTGAATTCTTTTAATTTTTTCCTTTATCTTGTATTTTCTTCGCATGCGTATTTCTTGGTGGGAGGCTTTTTTTGAGAAAAATCTTTATTAAATCTTAAATGAATGTGTAAAATATAAAAATAAATTAGTAAAATTTTTTAAAAAAAAATTAAATGATATGTGAGGTACCCTATAATCAGGTACCCGTTGATATGTGAGGCGGGTAAAGGTCAGAAAATGACTGTCTCGCAAGGTGCAAGTCGGGTCAACCAAATAGTAAATGAAGCGGGTACCCGACCTGCGCTCATCCCTAGCCCTGAACTATCACTTGTTTAAGGGAAAATTCTGAATACCTCCCCCAAGTGTCTCTGAGATTTTCAGAACTATAATTGGCACTCTTACATTATACGGTTGGGCAACAAAAACTTGTAAAGAGTGACATCCGCACAAGCATCATATGATTATCCTACCACCCTTTTAAGACACGGCTACCCATAGTTAGAAACCAATAGTTGGCAATGATATAATGATTGTGCTCAATCAATTCTTCACGTTATCTTGTCCTCCTTTGCTTCTTTGTTAACAATTATACAAAAAGTGAAGCCAATATTTGATAAGAATTTAAATGAAGAAACTGAAGAAACATTTTGATACGTATAATCTAGATTGTTATTTATGAATAAGATGATGCAAAACGCAGTCGCATCACCATATGCAAGGACGGAACAAGAGGGCTGAAAATTCTATTTTTTCCCCTTAAAAGTTTTTGAAAGTTTCAAAAAAATCTCCTTTTTAAACCCACGCAACAATTTTCGGAAGCTTTTGCCTTAACTTTGATTTCTGCATTTCTATGAAAGTCACCCCGTCAAGTGAAATTTCTGCTTCCATCCCATATATGCATGAACTGCAAATCACTTGGTTTTGGATTTGCTATATTTGCAAGATAGAAACCATCATCCGTCGCCAACCAGTAACATATGTTTAGAACCTCAGCACTTTCACCACAATAGTCATCGGCCAAATGTTTGTTGAAAACATCAAAAGATGTAGTTTTTTCGTCCCCATATAAAGTGACAATAAAATCTAGTGGTTGCGAAGAAATTCATGCCAAACCTCCAGCTGAAAAATTCATTCACCTTAAGGGTATGATATCCAATATCATCATCTTTAGATTGACAATGGGCTGTCAATGGAGGGGAGCCACTAGGAAGACTATTAGCTATGATAGTCCTGTAATCTTGAGCTTGCACTTGTGTAGTTTGCAGAAGGCAAACTAATAGGATAGCTAACGAGAAAAGGTTTTTATGAAACCGCTAGTCATCTTGTTTGTTTAGTGATAGGTTTTAAGTTCTTGATGCTGCGTTTATATAGTAGTTACCAAGAGGAGTCATTTGAAATATTATTATAGGATATTGCTCCATATATACAGCATCAAAGGAAAGTAATTATTAAGGTATAAATGCTTCTTCAAAGGAAAGTAATTATTAAGGTATACATTGCATACTAACATGGTAGATATTCAAATAAAAATCTCCGAGAATTCAGAATAATAAGGTAGCTATTCAAGTTCTATATCTTTATCTCTCAATCATACTGGCAATATAATTTTGCTAGTAAAGACAAGCAAAAAATTTGGTTAAATGAATCGATTTTAATTCCATTTTGGTTAAAATCAAATTCTAATTGGTGATTCAATTCAGTGACGGTTTCATATTTCCTATTTTGGTGTTACCCGACAGTCAATTGTTTTTTTTTTATTGGTTGAAAAAAATTCTCATGCTTATTCTTATAGATCATTGTTACAATTTATTATGAATATATATTTACAAATATACATTGTGTTGATAAGTGACTACCTTTCAGTGTAGTTCAATGTAACATAATTAATGTCACCTAATACTTAATTGCTTGTTACATTGTATGTTAGCATGCTCGGTACACACCACATACAACTCATGTAAATATAAGTTATAATGGTCATATAATTGTACTTCTTTAGATTTTATGAATAATTACTTTATGTTTGTATAAATTAACTTAATAAATTACGTGATATAATTTTTCATATTAACTTGATTCATGACAATGGACAAGATCTACTACCCTTAAACAGATTTCAGCTTTTGATTAACAACAAATCGATTTCTTTCATTTTTATACCAAATATGAAAATGGATGGAATCAATTAACAAAACCAATTTTAGTTTAATTCTATTTCAAGTTGGTGACGTTTATGTAGAGTTCAGTTTCGGTAGAAGCCTACATCCATCCATTTTGACTAATTTCATTTAACAAATTATTCGATTAACCGATAAACTGTCACTTCTAATTGCAAGGGTATGGTTTTGTAACTTTGTAAGATATACATGACCGCAACACCAGATATCACTGTATCAAACTTTGCCTTCTTTTATTCTTGGTAAATAAATTGTAGTTTGTCTTTATTGGTGGGTACTCTAATTTGATATAATTATTTGGGTTAATTGCAAAATGCGCCCTAAACTATGCCTAATTGTGAATTGCCTAATATTAAAGATTATTGCAATCTATTACCTTACTTTATGCACTTGTACTAGATTGTTCCAATTAGATTTATTTGATAACTTTGCCCTAATTAGAATAAAGAGATACCCAAATTTCCCAATTCTATCATCTTTCCTCCTCGAACCCCACTCATTTTTTTCTGCTTGTCCTACCCCATTCATAGTTTGTCAAATCGTCCGAGTCTGAGTTAACTTAGACAATTTACAATCAAATTAGGTCCTATCAATACGAAACCAAACCAAATGATGTAATTCATTCATCACGTTGGAAACTTGTCCAAATTCAATTGATATTGCTCGAGTTGATTCAAAACAAATAAAAGAATTAGTAAAACTCGCTCTAGTCTTACTAAATCGACTAAGAAATCAATCGAAACAAAGTAGTACATATCATAAGTATCAAACCAACTTAATACAAAAAAGTGATTTATTTCACCAAAATCATTTTCGTCATCCATCTAAAATAGAGATAGCAACGAGGCGATTTTGGAGCCGAAAAGGCCCCGTTCTACAAAAACTCGCCCATTCCCGTTCCCCGGTCCCTTGCTCCCTTAGTCCCCATACCCGCTCCATGCCCACTATCACCATAGGTGCATCCATTCTGCCTCACTATCATTATTATTTTTTATTTGATTTAACTTTTTAATTTAGATAGATCTAATAAAAATTTATTAATAATTCTTTTGAAATTTAAGCAAAAATTACATTGTTTTACCATAACAACATAACATATTACTTATTTTATATAATATATTTATATAATAACAATAACATAACATTTATTTCATATCATACACATAAAAACATACATATATATATATATTAATGGGGTTGAGGGAATTTTTCTCCCTCCCCTCGCTACGTTCGATGAGAGGGAAGAAAAATTCCGCCCATCCCGTCCCCCTTGAGGCGGGCACCAGGGGGCAACCATTCCTGTTATCATTCCCAATTTTGTATTTGGTGAAAGTTGTTATAAAAAAAGAATATCTATTCAAAATATTTCGTGTTCCTTTGTAGATTTAGTGGTGCAACATTTCAATAGACAGTAGTGTGTAAAAATGTGAGTTGGATGTAGTTAGACAAAGTCATGTAAGAAGATAAATATGTTAATAGCTAAAGTCCTATATGAAAGATAATAGAATTTGAATATTATTCATTAACGTGGGTGTCTTGAGGTAGTTTTTCGTGCATTATCTGTGGGGAAAGCCTTGCATTGATAGATGACGGGATTTTTCTATACGTACAAGTTAAAATAAATCCGAAATACACCCGTTTCACTGCAAGTATACAGGTCAACTAGTAGTTTAGGGTATATATCGAGTCGATCCCACGAGGAAGAGTAAACAATTACCGGTATTACTAAAGTTTCTCTATTATTTAGACTATCAATGAATTATAAGAAATGAAATCTACTGAACTTATGCAAAATAACAAATGAAGCTCCTTAGGTTATGGTATTCCTAACTACTCATGCAAATGCTATTTTTGGATCATTGAATACTACCATCTAAGCTAATTATGGTGTAATTTCCTCATGCATATGAAACCTACTTTCGTAGTGAATCAATTATATTCATAACTAATCCATACCTATTCTCATGGTTATGGAATTAGCTACAAGTTCATTTTTTCAATGAAATTACATGAAATTAATCACCAAAACCACATAGGTGCACCTCTACTTTCGTGAGTGTACTCCCTATGTTTAGCACTTCTTGAACCAGTGTTAAATCTCAATTTCCATTGCAGAAATAACACCTTAGATAATCACAATTAATGGTACCAGATTAATCATGATTTGAAGAGCTTAAAGTGCTAAATAACTTGCTCAAATAATGGCATCAAATAACCAAATAATAAACACTAACAATTATAGGAAGTTCAACCAAACCCAAGGTATAAACTTTAAAGATACATATTAAACACAAAATCCAGAACTTGTATATTAACTATACTTGGAATCAAATACAAAAGATAAAGAGTTGGAAAGGAAAAATAACCCTTGTCACATGAGCTCTTTCCTTGCCTTCTTCATCTTTGCCTAACTAATAAACAAGAAGGATGGACTACTAGCTAAACTAACCTAACACTAAGAAAATGGAAAAGCTACATTTCTGCAGACTCCAAGCTTCTCCCGTATGTCTCCTCAGACCTCCTAAATGTCTCTGCATATAAATTGATGAAAAACTCCTTTTCCACTGGTCAAGATTTTCTGCTATAATTCTTCAAATGTCCTTGTGTTAAGATAGTCAAAAACAATGGCTTTTTGACTTGAAAATAAGCCACCTTTCTTGCCCTTTTGTATTCTGAAGCATGTGCACCGAATTCCCTTGCAACTTATAGCTGGAAAGTAGTCTGAACACAAGAGAATTGGCTGAGCAAATTGCAGCTTTTCGGCTACAAAACGCGCCTACACAAAACGCGACTTTAACTCGCGTTTTTTCTTCTCGCGTTTTCAACTTGGCTTCACTTCAACTGTGATTTTCTCTGTGATGAAGGCCGAACTAACTTTTGTGCAAAACACAAAAGTTTTAGCCCTTTGAGTTAGATTTCCAATTCTTCAAGAATCACCTAATTTGGAGATCGGTGGACAGAGATATGGTCGAAATACCGTAGACTGGTCAATTCTGGGCTTCAGCTTCCGACCATCCAGAAAAGCTTCTGTGTTTCGTCTTTTTGACCAGGAAAACGGCTGAATTTGGCTTTGATTTCTTCATACCAAATGTAGATATATCTCTTAGCTTCAACATGGTACAAAATTCACCTCAATCCGATATGTGTAGCTCCAGATATGGTCAAAATACGAAAACATATCAGAGTTGTCAAAAGCTGACTTTTCTTGATTCTTTTATCCACAAATTGCATTTCTTCTTTAACACTTCATATTTTATTTTCACCACTTTAATCCATCATCAATCATCCAAATATCTTCTCAATGGTCTTCATTTGATAATTGAATCATTAAACCTGTAAAATATGAAATTTTTACCATTAAAAGTACTAGAAATGCAATGTTAGCCGCTTTAACATAAAATGTAGATTTTTACCAAAACCTTAGTTATTTTAGTTATAAAAGTAAATAATCAAACCAAAATTAACTAATAAAATGCACTTAAAAACACGTAAAATAAACACTTGTCAATAGATATGAAGCCTTTACAGGTGAATTTTGTCCGATTGATGTAATTTTTGCATTATCGAGTATATATTCATACAAATTTGGTACAATGCTGTAACAAAATCGTGCAAGTTTACACACGTCGGGTGATAAACTAGACATACCTTAACTAGAGGAGCCCTTGATGAGATTACGAGGGTTTTAGGTTTTCAATAGTTACTTTTAGAGTTTCAAGATGAAATGAAATATAAATTGAAATTATGTATATGACATATGCATTCTAAAATATCTAAAAAGTCACCAAAAAGTACTGCATATTGGCATAAGACTATCCTTTAGCCTAAAGATTAGTAGTTAGAATTGAATAACAATAAACGGCTTATATTTCAAATACTTCTAAAAGTAGATGAGAATTTTAATTCTAATATATCTTTATTCAATAACTATGATACAAAATTTTAAATAACGTCGACATGCAGTGCAAACCATGCAATGTTCTTGGACAGTTTGCAACTTGTTTCTTGATGAAAAAGAAATTACAAAAATTAAAATGAGTTTGTTTTACTGGGGGCAACAGTGCAAATGAGAAAAATGCATGAAATGCAATGTAAATAATAATCATTAAAATGCAGGTTATATTGTTCTTTTATCTGTGCCACATAAGATCAAGTGACTTTATCCGAAAAATTCAATTGGAGGAAAAATAATTTCAGTAAAATAAAATTTGATTTATTTATTAAGAACAAAAAAAAAAGAGGCAAAGTTTGGTACATGTTAATATTGATATTTGGTGTTGCTAATAATTGGACAACAAAAACTTTGAATAAGAGGTGACATCAATACAGACTTTATATGAATATCCTAAAGTAACCTTTTTAAAATATTATTACCCAAATTTAGCAACCAACAGTTGACAATAGTGTGATGATCGCAATTAATATTTCATATTTTTACATTATCTTGTCCTTTCTTTCTTTCTTTAACGATCATCATGAAGAAAAACTGAAACTAAAATTGAAGATGAACTTGAATGAAGGACAAACTATGCAAAAATTTTAATATGTATAATCTTGGTTATTATTATATAATGAGATGATATAAAATACAATCATTTCACCAGCTATTGATCAGATGCAAATCACTTGGTTGTGGATTATCTGTAGCAGAAAGATAGAAACCGTCTTCTTTCACCAAACCAGAAGCATATGTTGTCAACGTCGGTGCTTGAACCACAATACCTATCTGCCAAATTTGCATTGAAGACGTCAAAGGATCTAAATTTTTGTACCCATGTAAAGCTACAATAGAATCTAGTGGTTGCAAAAAAGTTCATGCGAAACTTCCAACTGAAAAATTGATTTGTACTGAGGGTATGATATCCAATATCATCATCCTTAGATTGACAATGAGCTGTCAATGAAGGAGAACCAACAGGAAGACCATCAGCTATGATAGTCCTGTAACCCTGAGCTTGCACTTGTGTGGCTTGTAGAAGGCAAAATAAAAGGATAGCTAACGAGAAAAAGGTTTTTATGAAACCGCTAGTCATCTTGTTCGTTTAGTGATATGTTTTAAGTTCTCGATACTGCGTTTATATAGTAGTTACCAAGAGGAGTCACTTGAAATATTATTATAGGATATTGCTCCATACATACAGCATCAAAGGAAAGTAATTGTTAAGGTATAAATTCTTCTTCAAAAATCTATCTATTCCATACTAATATAGTAGATATTCAAATAAAATCTACTCAAATTCAGGTAGCTGTTCAAGTTCTATATCTTTATCTCTTAATCACACTGGCAATATAATTTTGCAAGGAGAAGCAAAAAAATTTGGTTAATGAATCGATTTTAATTCCATTTTGGTTAAAATCAAATTCTAACTGGGATTCAATTCGGTGACAGTTTCATATTTCCTATTTTGGTGTTACCCAACAGCCAATTGTTTTATTTTTTTTTTTTGGTTGAAAAAAAAATTCTCATGCTTATTCTGATATCTATGTTACAATTTATTATGGATATATATATTTACAAATATACATTGTATTGATAAGTGACTACCTTTCAGTGTAGTTCAATGTAACATAATTAATGTAGTAGTAATATCTAATACTCAATTGCTTGTTACATTGTATGTTAGTATGCTCAGTACACACCACATACAACTCATATAAATATAAGTTATAATGATCATATAATTGTACTTCTTTAGATTTTATGAATAATTGCTTTATGTTTGTATAAATTAACGTAATAAATTACATGATATATTTTACATATTAACTTGATTCATGACAATGGATAAGATCTACTCCCCCCAAACAGATTTCAGCTTTTGATTAACAACAAATCGATTTCTTTCATTTTTATACCAAATATGAAAATGGATGAAATCAATTAACAAAACCAATTTTTGCGTAATTCTATTTTAAGTTGGTGACGATTATGTATAGTTCGGTTTCGGTAGAAGCCTACATTCATCCATTCGACTAATTTCATTTAACAAATTATTCGATTAACCGATAAACTGTCACTCCTAATTGCAAGGGTATGGTTTATAAGATATACATGACCGTAACACCAAATGTCACTATGTCAAACTTGCCTTCTTTTATTCTTGGTAAATAAATTGTAGTTTGTCTTTATTGGTGGGTACACTAATTTGATATAATTACTTGGGTTAATTGCAAAATGCACCATAAACTATGCTTAATTGCGACTTGCCTAACATTAAAGATTATTGCAATCCATCACCTTACCGTATGCACTTGTGCTGAATTGTTCCAATTAGATTTATTTGATAACTTTACCCTAACTGGAATAAAGGGATACACAAATTTTCCAATTCTATCATCTTTCCTCCTCAAACCACACTCCTTTGTCTACTGCCTGTCCCACTCCATTCATAGTTTGTCAAATCGTCCGAGTCTGAGTTAACTCAAACAATTTACAATCAGATCAGGTCCTATCAATATGAAGTCAAACCGAATGATGTAATTCATTCATCACATTAGAAACTTGTCCAAATTCGATTGATATTGCTCGAGTTGGTTCAAAAAACTAAAAAAATCAGTGAAACTCGCTTGAGTCATACTAAATCGACTCATAAATCAATCGGAAGAAAGTAGTAGAGACCATAAGTATCAAACCAACTAAATACAAAAAAGTGGATTGACTTTGTCACCAAAATCATCTTCTTCATCTATCTAATATAGAGATAACAACGAGGCAGTCTTGGAGTAGGGGAGAGTCCCATTCTACTAAAACTCTTCTGTCCCCATCCCTCGCTCCCTTAACCCCTATACGCGCTCCGCCCTACTATCACCATGGGTGCATCCATCCTGCCCCACTATCATTATTATTTGTTATTTGATTTAACTTTTTAATTTATATAGATCTAATAAAAGTTTTATTAATCATTCTTTTGAAATTTTAGCAAAAAATTACATCATTTTATCATAACAACATAACATATTTTTATTTCATAGAATATATTTATATAATAACAATAACATAGCATTTATTTCATATTATACATATAAAAACATACATATATATATATATTAACGGGGGTGGTAGTGGAGGGGGAATTTTTCTCCCTTCCCTCGCTACATTTGATAAGGGGGGAGGAAAATTCCACCCCCCCGAGATGGGCACCAGCGGGCAACCACTCCTGTTGTCATCCCTAATCTTATATTTGGTAAAAGTTGTTATAAAAAAAGAATATCTGTTCAAAATATTTCCCGTTCCTTTGTAGATTTAGTGGTGGAACATTTCAATGGACAGTAGTATGTAAACATGTGAGTTGGATGTAGATAGACAAAGTCATGTAAGAAGATAAACATGTTAATAGATAAAGTCCTATACGAAAGATGATAGAATTTGAATATGATTGATTAACGTGGGTGCCTTGAGGTAGTTTTTGGTGCATTATCTGTGGAGAAAGTCGTGCATTGATAGACCTGAAGCCTCTACAGGTGAATTTTGTCCTGTTGACATAATTTTTGCATTATCTAGTATAAATTCATACAAATTTGGTATAATAGTGTAACAAAACTGTATAAGCTCACCCATATTGGGTGATAAAACTAGACATAACTTAACTAGGGAGGCCCTTGACAAGATTAGGAGGGCCTTAGGTTTTCAATAGTTACTTTTAGAGTTTCAAAATGAAACGAAATATGTACATGATATATGCATTCTAAATCATCTAAAAGAATCACCAAGGAATACCGCATTCTGGCACAAGACTATCCTTTAGCCTAAAGATTAGTATTTACAATTGAATAATAATAAACGGTTTATATTTCAAAAACTTCTAAAAGAAGATGAGAATTTTAATTCTATTATATCTTTATTCAACAACTATGATACAAAAATTTAAACAACGTCTACATATAGTGCAAACCAAGCAATGTTCTTGGACAGTTTGCAACTTGTTTCTTGATGAAAAAGAAATTACAAAAATGAAAATGAAATGAGAAAAACGCATCAAGTACAATGTGAATGATCATTAAAATGCGGGTTATATTATTCTTTTAGTTGTGCCACATAAGATCAAGTGACTTTATCCGAAAAATTCAGTTGGAGGAAAAATAATTTCACTAAAAAATAATTTGATTTGTTTATCAAGAACTAAAAAAGGCAAAGTTTGGTATATGTTAATATCGATATTTGGTGTTACCAATATCTGGGGCAACAAAACTTGTAATCAGAGGTGACATCAATACAAGCTTTATATGGATATCTTAAAGTAACCTTTTAAAAATATTATTACCTAAATTTAGCAACGAACAGTTGACAATAGTGTGATGATCGTAACTTATATTTCGTATTTTTACATTATCTTGTCCTATTTTCTTTTCTTTAGTGATCATCATAAAAAAACTAAAAATAAATTTGAAAATGAATTTGAATGATCTTAATCTTGAAAATTTTAATATGCATAATCTTGGTTATTATTGTATAATGAGATGATATAAAATACAATCATTTCACCACTTATTGATCAGATGCAAATCACTTGGTCGTGGATTATCTCTGGCAGAAAGATAGAAACCATCTTCTTTCACCAACCAGTAGCATATGTTTTCAACCTCAACGCTTGAACCACAATACCTATCTGCCAAATTTGCATTGAAGACATCAAAGGATCTAACTTTTTGTCCCCATGTAAAGCTACAATAGAATCTAGTGGTTGCAAAAAAGTTCATGCCAAACTTCCAACTGAAAGATTGATTTGGATTTAGGGTATGATATCCAATGTTGTCATCTTTAGATTGACAATGAGTTGTCAACAAAGCAGAACCACTGGGAAGACCATTAGCTATGATAGTCGTATATTCTTGTTTAGCGTGCACTTGTATAGGTTGAACAAGGCAAAGTAAAGGGACAATTACACAGAAAAGTTTTTTCTTGAAACTGCTCGTCATCTTCTTGCCTGTTCATGTGATGTGTTTTTCGACTTCTTGATGCTCATATCTACTGTATATAGAAGCGTTAAACAAGGAATTAACAGTAGCTTATTGTCCGGTTTTAGCTTGAATTTTGCTGCCATTTGAAACAGTCATTTCATTTTAGTTCACATAAATTAGTTGTAATTTTTTTTCACTTTCTCCCTTAGGCATCTAATCTGGTCTTCAACTACCAATAGCTCCTCCTCTTCCTCCTCACCTCAATCACCAACTATTAACAATGCAAAAAAAAAAAAAAAAAGCAACAAAACAACGACACAGTTTCTCTATAGACGTGTATGTAGGATTTTATGTAATTAGTAAAGTGATCTTATGCAATGCATTTGAGTTAAAGAAAATGTTTCGATGAAAATTTTCTCTCATTATAAGTGCTCTTAGCCTAACAATTATTTTTTTCATGTAAATTACATTTTCTTATGTTGATCTATGGAAAGAGTTAAGATAGACCTATAAAACACTTATTACAATACACTAAACAACCCACATTTAAAACTATTACAATATGAGAGACCTCATAGACACTTTCTAAAAGTTAAGAGATGAAGATCATCAGTAAAAATTGAAATACTGCTGGTGTCATTTACCCCTTTCTTAAAATTTAGGAAAAAAGATAATTCCAGATTTGTTCTGGCCCTCTGTAGAAATGTGGCTTGTAACATATGGCCCAAGAAAATGAGTCAAACCCAATCCAAAAAGTAGCCTAAGATGAACCAAATTTTTTTCTTTGCCTCCAAAAGTTGAATTTTTTTTTTAAAATTTAACCATTTCACAAGACCATTAATCATTTTCCCTCTTTCATGAAATAAAATAACAGACCAATGCATTATCGTATAAAATTAACTTAATGGAGTTCTTATTTTATTTACAACACACAAATTTATAGCATTCATCTTTTACTCTTTTGTTAATTTCTAGTCGCCTTGTCATCGTTAGTATGAGATTTGTTTAAGACTCTTTCCTTTTTTATTCTTTTTGGTTTTTGCAGTTTCTCAGGTAGGTTTTACCAGTTGAGGCTACAAAAGGCGGGGAAATCATTGGGAACTGTAATTTTTTTTTTTGTAAATACAGATATTTTAGCCTGGGGATTTTATCATGTTTTGTTTAATCTGTGTCAGGATATTCATTTTGATTTGGAGTTTGAAGACTAATTAGTTTTTGGGCAAATTGTTGTGCTGTGAATATAATGGAAATATATATATGTTTGTAATCTCTCTATATTGAAAATATGCAACCTGTAACATATGCTAAATACGGGTTTTAGACCTTCGGTAGCATAGTTTTCTTGGTATAAGCTTGTGTTTCTTTCTCCTCTTCGATATCATTCACTTTCGAAAAGTCATAAGAATTTACTTTTTACTATTTGTCTTTTTTTAAATTCATTTATTTTTTTGAAAATTTTTTCTAGCAAGGATATATAGGAGTCAGGAGATGAGATTTAAAAAGCAGAAAGGAAGTAAAAAAATAAAAACCTAGAATCTGTTATTAACTTTAGCCATTAAACAAAGATTTCTTTCGCCCATGAAGGCTTTAGCCACTGGGTAATGACCAAATCCAACTATGAAAGTCAAAATTTGAGTCATTTTGCCTCTGCAGTCTTAATTGACATCTTGAGGTCAATCTTCCTAAAATGTTGAAGAAGCAAAGAGTAGAGAATCAACAGACTTTGCTTTCACTTGTTTAACGAAAAATTCTGAATACCTCCCCCAAGGTTTTCTAACAATTTCCCTCAGTGCCGCTGAGATTTTCAGTACTATAATTAGCACTTAGACATTAAACAGTTGGGCCACAAAAAAATTGTAAAAAGAGTGACATCCACACAAGCCATCATCTGAGTATCCTAAACTACCCTTTTAAGACATAGCTACCCATAGTTAGCAACCAATAGTTGGCAATGATATAATGATCGTGCTCAATCAATTCTTCACTTTATCTTGTCCTTGTTTGCTTCTTTGTTAACAATTATCCAACAAGTGAAGCCAATATTTGGTAAGAATTTAAATGAAGAAGAAACTGAAGGAACATTTTGATATGTATAATAGAGATTGTTATATACGAATAAGATGATGCAAAACGCAGTCACATCACCATATACAAGGATGGAACGAGAGGGCTGAAAATCTCCTTTTTAAATCACATTTCTTGCCCACACAACAATTTTCGAAAGCTTTTGCCTTAACTCCTCCCGTCCCATGTATGCATAAACAGCAATTTACTTGGTTTTGGATAATCTGTATTCGCAAGATAGAAACCATCTTCCTTCGTCAGCCAGTAACATATGTTTACATACAAAGTACTATCACCACAATGCTCAAAGGCCAAATGTTTTTTGAAAACATCAAAAAATGTAGTTTTTGGTCCCCATATAAAACGACAATAAAATCTAGTGGTTCCCCAGAAATTCATGGCAAACCTCCAACTGAAAAATTCATTCACCTTAAGGGTATGATTTCCAATATCGTCATCCTTAGATTGACAATGAGCTGTCAATGGAGGGGAGTCACTAGGAAGACCATTAGCTATGACAATCTTGTATTTTTGTCTTTGAGCATGCACTTGTGTGGCCTGCAGAAGGCAAAATAATAGGATAGCTAACAAGAAAAAGGTTTTTATGAAACTGATAGTCATCTTGTTTGTTTAGTGATGCGTTTTAAGTTCTTGATGCTGCGTTTATATAGTAATTACCAAACGGAGTCACTTGAAATATTATTATAGGATATTGTTCCATATATACAGAATCAAAGGAAAGTAATTATTGAGGTATAAATGCTTCTTCGAAGGAAAGTAATTATTGAGGTATAAATGCTTCTTCGAAGGAAAGTAATTATTAAGGTATATATTCCATACTAATATGGTAGATATTCAAATAAAAATCTACCCGAATTCAGAATAATAAGGTAGCTAATCAAGTTCTAAATCTTTATCTCTTAATTACACTGGCGATATAATTTTGCAAGTAAGGGTGAGCAAAAATTTTGGTTAAAAAATCAAATTCTAATTAGTACTTCGATTCGGTGACAGTTTCATATTTTCTATTTTGGTGTTACCTGACAACCAATTGCTTTTTTTTTTTGGTTGAAAAAAATTCTCATGCTTATTCTTATATCTATGTTAAAATTTATTATGGATATATATTGACAAATATACATTATGTTGATAAGTGACTACCTTTCTCATTATATATATATATATATACATATATATATATAGTTCAATGTAACATAATTAATGTAGTAGTAATGCCTAATACTTAATTTCTTGTTACATTGTATGTTAGTATGCTCAGTACATACCACATACAACTCATATAAATATATGTTACAATGGTCATATAATTGTACTGGTTTAGACATTACGAATAATTACTTTAGGTTTGTATAAATTAACTTAATAAATTACATGATATAATTTTACATATAACTTGATTCATGACAATGGACAAGATCTACTTGCCCCAAACAGATTTCAGCATTTGATTAACATCAAATCTATTTCTTTCTTTCTATACCAAATATGAAAATGGATGAAATCAAATTAACAAAACCAATTTTAGTTTAATTCTATTTCAAGTAGGCCTGTCAATCGAATCTAATGAGCTGGGCTTTTATAAGCTCGAGCTCAACTCATTTAATTTGTAACATCTTCGGATTTCGGGTTATGAATTTCAGATTAATAAATGTAAAGTTCATACTCAACTCACATAATATTTGAGTTGTAAGCTTTATTCGAGTTTAGACCAAACTCATTTACTATTCAATTTTCGTAATGTAATTGCTATAACTATTAAGTTGTAAAACTAATTTAACATTTACATGACTACAACATTGGAACTAAATATGAACGAGTAATAGCTCTTAAAAAGTATATAAACCAAGAAATTTTTCAACAATATTTATATCTAATTCGTTCAAAGTACATAGAAAATAGTAATAAAATATGTGATCATAAGCCAATATATTTTCAAATATTGGAACTTCTTCATAGCCTTGTGACTTGAATCCAAACATGCCAACACGAAAAGAAATCAATCAATATTATGTCAACACAAAAATTTAGTCAACGAATAAAAAAAAATTTACTCAACAAAAATATTATATAATTGGATATAGAATTGGATATAGATTTGATTAATTGTATATAATATAATACCAAAACATAAATATTATATATAATTATAAAACCAAAATATAAATATTATAAATATTACCTATACTATATTATATTAACATATTATAATATATAGGGTCGAGCCTGTATCGAAGTTGAGTCTAGTGAAGCCCAAGTTCGGCTTATATTTAATGTGAGCCTAGTTTTGAGACCCAACCTCAGCCTGACTCACTGATATTGTAGGCTCATTGGGTTTTTTTATGAGGTCGAACAGGTTGAACAGATCGGGCTCGGGTTGGTCCGACCCTATTGACAGTCTTAATTTCAAGTTGGTGCAGTTTATGTAGAGTTCAGTTTCGGTAGAAGTCTACACTCGTCCATTTCGACTAATTTCATTTGACAAATTAATAGATTAACCAATAAACTGTCACTTCTAATTGCAAGGGTATAGTTTGCATTCTTTTATTCTAGGTAAATAAATTGTAGTCTATCATTATTGGTGGGCAGGGCACGCTAATTTGACATAATTATTTGGGTTCATTGCAAAATGTGCCCTAAACTATGCTTAATTGTGACTTGCCTAATATTAATGATTAGTGCAATCTATTACCTCACTGTATGCACTTGTGCCAGATTGTTCCAATTAGATTATTTGATAACTTTACACTAATTAGAATAAAGAGATACCCAAATTTCTCAATTCTGTCATCTTTCCTTCTCGAACCCCACTCCTTTCTCTACTGTCTATCCCACTCCATTCATAGTTTCTCAAATCGTCCGATTTAACTCAGACTATTTACAACCAAATTAGGTCATATCAATATGAAACCAAACCGAATGATCTAATTCATTCATCACATCGGAAACTCGTCCAAATTCGATTGATATTGCTCGAGTTGACTCAAAAAAAAGTAAAAAAAAAAAAATCAATGAAACTTGCTCGAGTCTTACTAAATCGACTAAGAAATCAATTGGGAGAAAGTAGTAGAGACCATAAGTACCAAACCAACTAAATACAAAAAAGTGGATTGATTTTTTCACCAAAATCATCTGCTTCATCTATCTGATATAGAGATAGCAACAAGACGATTTTGGAGCTGGGAAAGGTCTCATTCTACAAAAACTCCCTCGTCCCCCATCCCCCACTCACTTAGCCTCCCATCCCTGCTCCGCCCCACTATCACATATAAAAACATACATACATACATACATATACATATATATATATATATATATATATATATATATATATATATATATATTAATGGGGGTGGGGGGAATTTTTCTCCCTGGGAGAAAAATTCCCCCCACTCGCCCCCCTGAGATGGGCACCAGCGGCCAATCACTCCCGTTATCATCAGGGAGAAAAATTCCCCCCACTCGCCCCCCTGAGGTGGGCACCAGCGGCCAATCACTCCCGTTATCATCCCTAATTGTGTATTTGGTGAACGTTGTTATAAGAAAAAAAATCTATTCAAAATATTTCTCATTCCTTTGCAGATTTAGTGGTGGAACATTTCAACAGACAGTAGTATGTAAAAATGTGGGTTGGATGTAGCTAGACAAAATCATATAAGAAGATAAATATGTTAATAGATAAAGTCCTATGCGAAAGACAAAAGAATTTGAATATGATTGATTAGCGTGGGTGCCTTGAGGTAGTTTTTGGTGCATTATCTGTGGAGAAATATGTGCATTGATGGATCTGAAGCCTCTACTGGTGAATTTTATCCGATTGATGTAATTTTTGCATTATCTAGTATAAATTCATACAAATTTGGTACAATAGTGTAACAAACCATACAAGTTTGCACACATCGGGTGATAAAACTAGACATAACTTAACTGGAGAGGCCCTTGTTGAGATTATGAGGACTTTAGGTTTTCAATAGTTACTTTTAGAGTTTCAAGATGAAACGAAATATAAATCAAAATTATGTACAAGACATATGCATTCTAAAGTATCTAAGAAAATTACCAAAAAGTACTGCATATTGGCACAAGACTATGCTTTGGCCTAAAGATTAGTGCTTACAATTGAATAACAATAAACGGTTTATATTTCAAAAACTTCTAAATGAAGATGAGAATTTTAATTCTAATATATCTTTTTTCAACAATTATGATACAAAATTTTAAATAACGTCTACTGACAAGTGACTAATTTACGTAATAATTGTATGATATTTTATATTATTTTTAGTCACTTTGGTTATATTATTGGAAGAAAATGAATCCTTTTGGCTATAATTGGTGAAAAATGCTTTTAAGTGATTAAATGAGGTTTTTATCACTTTTTACTTAGATTTTGTGCATTTTGACAGTTTTGACACATTTTCGTATTTCGCCTATAACTTGAGCTACAGTGACCGGATTGAGATGATTTTTAAACCAATTTGAAGATAAGAGATAGATCTACAACTTTGGTGAAGACATCTGAATCCAGTTTGAAGGTATTCCAAGTCAAAAAGCCGAAGTACAGTAGCCAATTTCTAATGGTCGAAGCTAAAACAGGGCAGTGAGCAGTAAAGGGTATTTCGGTCATTTCTCATCCCACACAGATCCAAATGAGGTGATTCTTGATGCATTGGAAAGCTAACTCAAAGAGCTACAAGTTTCATGTTTTGATCAAGAGCTAAATCAGCTTTTATCATCAAGAAAAGTTCAGTTGAAGTTGAGGTAAAAACGGAGCAGAGCTGGAAGTTGAGCAGAAATTGCACCAAAATGTCACTGTAGCAATCCGGCCGGAATTTGGCCGGATTTATGGCCGGATTTCTGGCCGGATTGTGGTCAGAGAAGGCTGCTTTTTACGCGGAAAACTCAATTTCACCTCCACTAAGTCACATGTAATGCTAGACATGTGAGAAACATCACCAGCTGTAAGGGGAAAGTGTAAAGCCTCATTCCTTGACCACCTTTCATCATAAAATAGCCAAATCCATTGCAAAGGAGAGGGGATCATACGGAAGGAGCTTGGAGAGTGCAGAGATGTAGTTCTTCCATTTTTTCTGTGTGTTAGTGTAGGATAGTTTAGCTAGTTAGTTCATCCATTCTTGTATATTGGCTAGATTAGGATGAAGATGGAGATGAAGAAGGAGAAGTTGAAGCTCATGTGACATGGGTTATCTCTTCTCCAATTCTTTATCTTTTGTATTGGATTCTTAAGCATGTTTAATATACAAGTTCTGGATTTTATGTTATTTATGTATCTTTAAAGTTTTTGCCTTGGGTTTGGTTGAACTTTCTATGATTATTAGTGTTTATTATTTGGCTATTTGATTGCTATGATTTGAGCAAGTTATTTAGCACTTTTGCTCTTGAAATCATGATTAATTTGGTACCATTAATTGTGATTATCTAAGGTGTTATTTTTGCAATGAAAAGTTGAGATTTAACATTAATTCAAGAAGTGCTAAACATAGGGAGTACACTCACGAGAGTAGAGGTGCACCTATGTGGTTTTGGTGATTAATTTCATGTAATTTCATAGAAGAAATGAACTTGTAGCTACTTTCATAACCATAAGAATAGGTATGGATTAGTTATGAGTATAATTGATTCACTACGAAAGTAGGTTTCATATGCATGAGGAAATTACACCATAGCTAGCCTAGATAGTAGTATTCAATGATCCAAAAATAGCATTTGCATGAGTATTTAGGGATACCATAACCTAAGGAGTTTTCATTAGTTATTTTGCATAAGTTCAGTAGATTTCATTGTTTATAATTCATTGATAGTCTAAATAATAGAGAAGCTTTAGTAGTACCGGTAATTGTTCACTCTTCCTCGTGGGATCGACTCGATATATACCCTAAACTACTAATTGACCTGTATACTTGCAGTGAAACGGGTGTAAATCGGATTTATTTTAACTTGTACGTATAGAAAAATCCCGTCATCTACATGTAGTGCAAACCAAGCAATATTCTTATATAGTTTGCAACTTGTTTCTTGATGAAAAAGAAATTACAAAAATTAAAATGAGTTTGTTTTACTGGGGGCAACTAGGGCTGTAAATGAACCGAGCGGCTCGAGTCAAACTCGAGTTGAAATCGAGCTCGAACTCGAGCTCAAGATATTAAGTTCGTTAGCTCGCGAGCTCGAGTATATATATATATATTTTTTTTATTTTTTTATTTTAAGTATATATTTTTTTTATTTTTTTAATTTTAAGTATACATATATATATTTTTATTTTACTAGTAAAATTACATATATATCCTTAATATTTTATTATTTATTAAGAAAAAATATTATTTTATTTATTTTTTAAAAAATAAAATTTTTATTTTTTTATTTTTTTCGAGCTCGAGCTATCTCGAATCAAGTCGAGCTCGAGCTCGAGCTTGAAATTGTTGGCTCGTCGAGCTCGAGCTCGAGTTCGAGTTCACTAAAATTAAGTCAAGGCTCGGCTCAATTAAGCCAAAACTCGACTCGGCTCGGCTCGTTTACAGCCCTAGGGGCAACAATGCAGATGAGAAAAATGCACGAAATGCCATATAAATAATAATTATTAAAATGCAGGTTATATTGTTCTTTTAGCTATGCCACATAAGATCGAGTGACTTTATCCGAAAAATTCAGTTGGAGGAAAAATCATTTCAGTAAAAAAAAAAAATTGATTTGTTTATTAAGAACAAAAAAAGAGGCAAAGTTTGGTACATGTTAATATTGATATTTGGTGTTGCTAATAATTGGACAACAAAAACTTTGAATAAGAGTTGACATCAATACGGCCTTTATATGGATATGCTAAAGTAAAATTTTAAAATATTATAACCTAAATTTAGCAACCATCAGCTGACAATAGTGTGATGATCGTAATTAATATTTCATATTTTTACATTATCTTATCTTTTCTTTCTTTCTTTAATGATCGTCATAAAGAAAAACTGAAACTAAAATTGAAAATGAACTTGAATGAAGGAGAAACTATACAAAAATTTTAATATGTATAATCTTGGTTATTATTATATAATGAAATGATATAAAATACAATCACTTCACCAGTTATTGATCAGATGCAAATCACTTGGTTGTGGATTATCTGTAGTAGAAAGATAGAAACCGTCTTCTTTCACCAACCAGTAGCATATGTTGTCAACCTCGGTGCTTGAACCACAATACCTATCTGCCAAATTTGAATCGAAGACGTCAAAGGATCTAAATTTTTGTCCCCATGTAAAGCTACAATAGAATCTAGTGGTTGCGAAAAAGTTCATGCGAAACTTCCAACTAAAAGATTGATTTGGATTGAGGGTATGATATCCAATATCATCATCCTTAGATTGACAATGAGCTGTCAATGAAGGAGAGCCACTAGGAAGACCATCAGCTATGACAGTCCTGTAACCTTGAGCTTGCGCTTGTGTGGCTTGCAAAAGGCAAAATAATACGATAGCTAACGAGAAAAAGGTTTTTATAAAACCGCTAGTCATCTTGTTTGTTTAGTGATACGTTTTAAGTTCTTGATGCTGCGTTTATATAGTAGTCACCAAGAGGAGTCACTTGAAATATTATTATAGGATATTGCTCCATGTATACAGCATCAAAGGAAAGTAATTGTTAATGTATAAATTCTTCTTCAAAAATCTATCTATTCCATACTAATATGATAGATATTCAAATAAAAATCTACTCAAATTCAGAATGATAAGGTAGCTGTTCAAGTTCTATATCCTTATCTCTTAATCACACTGGCAATATAATTTTGCAAGTAAGGACAAGCAAACAACTTGGTTAAGTGAATCGATTTTAATTCCATTTTGGTTAAAACCAAATTCTAATTGGGGATTCAATTCGGTGACGATTTCATATTTCCTATTTTTGGTGTTACCCAACAGCCAATTGTTTTATTTTTTTTTTTGGTTGAAAAAAATTCTCATGCTTATTCTTATATCTATGTTACAATTTATTATGGATATATATTTACAAATCTATATCTATACGTATTGCAGAGAGGGTTTTTAGCAGAGACCCTCTCAATAGCTTCCAAACTACGCATCCTTTTTTTTCTAGATTTTTGTATTTCTTTTAATACATAAATCTAATTAAAAACTTTAAAATAATGGGTTATAACTAATCCTATCACTAGTCAAATTTAGAATTTAAAACTTTCCCACTATCTCCTTCATAAACCGTTTATAGTTTGTTATTTATACTTTAAGTCCTTTTTACTCCTTAATTAAATAAAATACATTTGTCAAGCCAAAATTCTCAAGGATAATTGATTAGTCTCATTTTAAAATTATTCATCCGATTATATCTTTATCACTTTAGCCCATTTTATTCCTTCATTAAAGAGGATTAATTTATCTAGCCACATCCTCGATATTAATATCGTGCAAGCATCTAGATGACTTTTCATTTAACACATGTACACCAAAAAGTGCATGTAAAGAAAAATTTATGTATGAATTTTAAATTAATAAAGGTGTATTTAAAAGGTTGCTTTTGGTGGTATTTTAGCAAAATTTTGATAAAAAGGTTGTATTTCACCAAATTTACATCCAAAATTTTACTTTTTCTCAATGATTGCAATTCTATGTTTTTATTTGATTAAAAACACTTAAAAATGAGGCAGCAACTTGGAAAAATAATTCTAACTTTTTATATGTCCAAAAACACTTAAAAAGTGAGATAATGAACCCCAAATAGTGAAAGGATTAGAAAGATAGGACTGTAGGGTTAAGGAAGGTAAAGATTAGGGGAGAGTTATCAAATTAGATGATTCATGTGAGTTTGGCCAAGTTATAATTAAGTTAACCTATATATTCCTACTTAGTTAATGGTTCAAAATAGACGAGTGATCAATGAATATAGTTTTATATGGATTTGGATTATCCAATCATCCATTCACGGCCCACTACTAAATTTTATTTACTTTTTCATTCATATTTTGTTTAGCAACAAAATAGTAAATCATATCAATATATCAAGTTAATAAATCAATTTTTACCTAAAGGAAGAGAAAAAACATAAAAAAATTGCATAGAGGAGCCTAAAATGGTCATCATAGTGAGTTTCAAATTTTGTCACTTTACGACCATCTAAAAATAATTCAGGTATTAATGCAAACAATCAATTAACATTCATGCAATTTATTAAACTTTTATGAAAGGAATGGAGGAAGTAGGATAAATTTTTAAAAAATAAAATAATAGAAATTAAAGAAGAAGGAAAACGATGAATACATCTTTGCAAAATTTAGAAAATAATTATTAGAGTAATTTAGATTTACCCACTAATGATTCAGTTTGAATCTATATCTAATTTAATTAAGTCAAAATAAGTGATCCAAATCTGTCAATTTCATACCCACTAATTAATGGGTTAATTTGGTCACCTATTTGAATCCAATTAAATTACAAACGCAAACTCATTTGTTAATAGGCGAGCCTAGTAAATAGGTTACCATTTACATTTATAAATAGATGAAAATAATATTAGAATAGGAGACAAGTGGGCTGTGAAATTGGGTAAGAGATGGGATAATTGGATGGGAACGAGATAGAGCAAAGAGAAAATAGAATTTGGTGAAACGAGAAAGGGTTGTAGAGATACAAGAAAATTGAGTAGGAAATGAAGGAAAGAAAAAATGTTGTAGGGATGCAAGAAAGTTAGATTCAAAAAGTAAAAATGAGAGTAGTAGAGAGTAGGGGGAATATCGAATAGAGAGGAGGTTGAAAGGTGGAAAAAGTAGCACGAAGAGCGAGAATACGAGAGAAATGGTTAATAATGTTGTATTTGATCATATTTTCCCTCCCTCCTATATAAACCCATGCATAGCATAGGTCAAAATACTAGTATATATTGTATTGATAAGTGACTGCCTTTCAATGTAGTTCAATGTAACATAATTAATGCAGCAGTAATACCTAATACTCAATTGCTTGTTACATTGTATGTTAGTATGCTCAGTACACACCACATACAACTCATATAAATATAAGTTATAATGGTCATATAATTGTACTTCTTTAGACTTTATGAATAATTAATATATGTTTGTATAAATTAACTTAATAAATTACATGATATAATTTTACATATTAACTTGATTCATGACAATGGACAAGATCTACTCCTCCCAAACAGCTTTCAGCTTTTGATTAACAACAAATCGATTTCTTTCTTTTTATACCAAATATGAAAATGGATGGAATCAATTAACAAAACCAATTTTAGTTTAATTCTATGTCAAGTTGGTGACGTTTTTGTAGAGTTCGGTTTCGGTAGAAGCCTACATTCATCCATTTCGACTAATTTCATTTTAAAAATTATTCGATTAACCGATAAACTGTTACTCCTAGTTGCAAGGGTAAGTTGAATTTTTTAAATTTAACCATTTCACAAGACCATTAATCATTTTCCCTCTTTTATGAAATAAAATAATAGACCAATGTATTATCTTGTAAAATTAACTTAATGGAGTTCTTATTTTGTTTACAACACAAAGATTTATAGCATTCATCTTTTACTCTTTTGTTAATTTCTAGTTGCCCGGTCATCGTTAGTATGAGATTTGTTTAAAACTCTTTCCTTTTTTATTCTATTTGGCTTTGCAGTTACTCAGGTGGGTTTTACCAGTTGATGCTACAAAAGGCGGGGAAATTTTTGGAACTGTATTTTTTGTAAATACAGATATTTTAGCCTGGGGATTTTATCATGTTTTGTTTAATCTGTGTCAGGATATTCATTTTCATTTGGAGTTTGAAGACTAATGAGTTTTTTGGGCAAATTTTTGAGTTGTGAATATAATGGAAATATATATATTTTTGTAATCAATATATATTGGAAATATGCAACCAGTAACATATTCTACTAGTATGAAATACGGGTTTTGGACCTTTGGTAGCATATTTTTCTTGGTATAAGCTTGTATTTCTTCCTCCTCTTCCATATCATTCACTTTCAAGAAGTCAAAAGAATTTACTTTCTATTTTTGTCTTTTTTCCAAGTCATTTGTGTTTGAAAATTTTTTTCTAGCAAGGGGAGGAGTGAGAGGATGAGATTTAAGAAACAGAAAAAGAGGAAGAGGTCAATCTCCTTTTTAAATTACACTTTTTGCCCGTCCCATGTATTGCTTAAACAGCAAATCATCTGGTTCTGGATGGTCTGTAGTCGCAAGATCGAAACCATCTTCCGTCGCCAGCCAGTAACATATGTTTACACGCGAACGACTTTCACCACAATAGTCAAAGGCCAACTGTTTGCTGAAAACATCAAAAAATGCAGTTTTTCGTCCCCATGTAAAATGACAATAAAATCTAGTGGTTTTCCAGAAATTCATGCGAAACCTCCAACTGAAAAATTCATTCACCTTAAGGGTATGATTTCCAATATCGTCATCCTTAGATTGACAATGAGCTGTCAATGGAGGGGAGCCCCTAGGAACACCATTAGCTATGACAATCTTGTACTTTTGAGCATGCACTTGTGTGGCTTGCAGAAGGCAAAATAATAAGACAGCCAACGAGAAAAAGGTTTTTATAAAACTGATAGTCATCTTGTTTGTCTAGTGATGCGTTTTAAGTTCTTGATGCTGCGTTTATATAGTAATTACCAAACGGAGTCACTTGAAATATTATTATAGGATATTGTTCCATATATACAGAATCAAAGGAAAGTAATTATTGAGGTATAAATGCTTCTTCGAAGGAAAGTAATTATTAAGGTATAAATGCTTCTTCAAAGGAAAGTAATTATTAAGGTATATATTCCATACTAATATGATAGATATTCAAATAAAAATCTACCCGAATTCAGAATAATAAGGTAGCTAATCAAGTTCTAAATCCTTTTCTCTTAATTACACTGGCGATATAATTTTGCAAGTAAGGGCAAGCAAAAATTTTGGTTAAAAAATTAAATTCTAATTAGTAATTCGATCCGGTGACAGTTTCATATATTCTATTTTGATGTTACCTGACAACCAATTGCTTTTTTTTTTTTGGTTGAAAAAAATTCTCATGCTTATTCTTATATCTATGTTACAATTTATTATGGATATATATTGACAAATATACATTGTATTGATAAGTGACTACGTTTCTCATAAATATATATATATATATATATATATATATATATATATATATATATAGTTCAATGTAACATAATTAATGTAGTAGTAATGCCTAATACTTAATTGCTTGTTACATTGTATGTTAGTATGCTCAGTACGTAACACATACAGCTCATATAAATATATGTTACAATGGTCATATAATTGTACTTCTTTAGACTTTATGAATAATTACTTTATGTTTGTATAAATTAACTTAATAAATTACATGATATAATTTTACATATAACTTGATTCATGACAATGGACAAGATCTACTCCCCCAAATAGATTTCAGCTTTTGATTAACATCAAATTGATTTCTTTCTTTCTATACCAAATATGAAAATGGATGAAATCAATTAACAAAGCCAATTTTAGTTTAATTCTATTTCAAGTTGGTGAGGTTTATGTAGAGTTCGGCTTCGGTAGAAGTCTACACTCATCCATTTCGACTAATTTCATTTTACAAATTAATCGATTAACCGATAAACTGTCACTTCTAATTGCAAGGGTATAGTTTGCCTACTTTTATTCTAGGTAAATAAATTGTAGTTTGTCTTCATTGGTGGGCAGGGCACGCTAATTTGACATAATTATTTGGGTTAATTGCAAAATGTGCCATAAACTATGCTTAATTATGACTTGCCTAATATTAATGATTATTGCAATCTATTACCTCACTGTATGCACTTGTGCCAGATTGTTCCAATTAAATTTATTTGATAACTTTACACTAATTAGAATAAAGAGATACCCAAATTTCCCAATTTCGTCATGTTTCTTCCTTGAATCCCATTCCTTGCTCTACTGCCTATCCCACTCCATTCATAATTTCTCAAATCGTCCGAGTTAAATTAGACTATTTACAACCGGATCAGGTCATATCAATATGAAACCAAACCGAATGATCTAATTCATTCATTACGTCGGAAACTCATCCAATTCCATTGATATTGATCGAGTTGACTCAAAAAAAAAAAGGAAAAAAAATTAATGAAACTTGGTTGAGTCTTACTAAATCGACAAAGAAATCAATTGGAAGAAAGTAGTAGAGACTATAAGTATCAAACCAACTAAATACAAAAAAGTGGATTGATTTTTTTCACCAAAATCATCTTCTTCATCTATCTGATGTGGAGATAGCAACGAGGCGGTTTTGGAGCGGGGAAAGGTCCCGTTCTACAAAAACTCCCTCGTCCCCCATGCCCCGCTCCAATAACCTCCCATCCCTGCTCTGCCCCACTGTCACCATGGATGCATCCACCTTGCCCCACTATTATTATTGTTTTTTATTTGATTTAATTTTTTAATTATATAGATCTCATAAAAGTTTTATTAATCATTCTTTTGAAATACAATTGCATCGTTTTGCCATAACAATTTAACACATTACTTATTTCACATAATATATTTATATAACAACAATAACATAGCATTTATTTCATATTATACATATAAAAACATACATATATATCAACGGGGGTGGAGGAATTTTTCTCCCTCCCCTCGTTACGTTTGATGAGGGGGGAGAAAAATTCTCTCCACCCCACCCCCCTGAGGTGGGCACCAGTGGCCACCCATTCCTGTTATCATCCCTAATCTTGAATTTGGTGAAAGTTGTTATAAGAAAAGAATATCTATTCAAAATATTTCCCATTCCTTTGTAGATTTAGTGGTGGAACATTTCAACAGACAGTAGAATGTAAAAATGTGGGTTGGATGTAGATAGACAAAATCATGTAAGAAGATAAATATGTTAATAGATAAAGTCCTACACGAAAGACAATAGAATTTGAATATGATTCATTAACGTCAGTGCCTTGAGGTAGTTTTTGGTGCATTGTCTGTGGAGAAAGCCGTGCATTGATAGACCGGAAGCCTCTACAGGTGAATTTTGTCCGATTGACCTAATTTTTGCATTATCTAGTATAAATTCATACAAATTTGATATATAGTGTAACAAAATTGCATCAGTTTACACATGTTGAGTGATACAACTAGCCACAACTTAATTGGAGAAGCCCTTGACGAGATTTGGAGGACTTTAGGTTATCAATAATCATTCATATATATATATATATATATATATAATAAAGTCGTATTCTCATCCTTATTATTTTATTTTGTCTCTTTCCTACGTGGCTTAACAACAGAGCAAGTAGGTACAACGCGCTTTATGAGTTAACCCCCCTAATAACTTACGCTATTCCATCCCTCTTTTTTCTCTTGCCTTTACAATTCTAGATAATCCTTTCATAATTATCTCTTCCATTCTTTCACCTTTTTTTTCCTTAACCCCTAATCGTCAAGCCTAAATTCTTGGGGATTAATATAAATAATTTTGAATTATATTTTTATCTCTTTCATCTTTAATTCAAAAGTTCTAAATATCAATTCAAATATTAGATTATCGTTATTGCAGATACTCTACATTTTTACTCATATATATGGTTCTCGATCTATTACTCATCAATTTATCAAACAGTGAAAATGTTTACACTTTTCCACCAATTTTTTTAGAAAGTTTTTTTTTTTACTTCAATGCAAGGACCGGATTTGGAACTTCATTTTTATTTCTTTCAATGTAAGGACCGCATTTGAATTTTATTTATACTCACTGTATGTGGTCTATAATTTCTTATACCTTCTTCATAGTTAGGTCATTGAATTTGAATTTTCTAAATAAGTTTTCAAAAGTTACAGTTTGGTTTTTATTTCTGACAAAATTTTTGTAATTAATTTGTTATTTCAATTTATGGATTCACTCTTCAATTCAAGTAGAACACATATTGCTTTTTGGTTAGTTATTTAAAAGTGGCCTTTTAAATTATGTGTTTTCACATGATTTTTTAATTGTCTTCAACAGTGTACTAAATTTTTTTTATTTTCTAGGTTTCTGGTATTAAAAAAATTTTGTGCAGTTTTCAATGTTTTTTTTAGACTTTGGTAGAAAGTTTCTAAAGAACAAGAAAGTGTCACTGATTACATAAATGGCAAGGCATCAAGTTCATTGTCATACAGCAGTTCATGTCATGCAATATACATCAGACTATTTAGATTTTTTATATTTTTTACTTAAGATTAAAATACATCTTATGTTTTCATTTTGCTTCTATTAGTCGTAAACAGATTTAGAGAGTTGATGTGTTCCTATGACTTGATTGATTCTGAATTCTAATTTTTTATTAATATTTCATTTGGTGTCTTTTCTTTTCACATTAACCTTTAAGCCATTTATATTAAGTACCAAAATTGATATTTTGGTAACGGGTCGGCCATTTTTTTATTTACAGAAGATCAGTCAAGATTTGATCTTGCCTATTTTCAAATTTTTGAATGTTATCATATCGTCGAATGTTTTTTTTTTACAATTTTGAATTATTAATCACTGAATTAGATATTTAAATTTACATTATAAGATTATTTTTGAATAACAATGTGCACATAGTAATGTATTTAAGAAAGGTTATAATAGATTATACAATAAGTTTGTATTTTATGCAAATATTTTTATGAACTACACTAAATAATTTATCATTTTTAAACAATTCCCATTCAATGAATGGGTACAAAACTAGTTACTTTTAGAGTTTCAAGATGAAAAAAATGTAAATCGAAATTATGTACATAACATATGTCTTCTAAAATATCTAAAAAAATCACCAAAAAGTACTGCATATTGGCACAAGACTATCCTTAATCCTAAAGATTAGTGCTCACAATTGAATAACAATAAACGATTTATACTTCAAAAACTTCTAAAAGAGGATGAGAATTTTAATTCTAATATATCTTTATTCAACAACTATGATACAAAAATTAAACAACGTCGGCATGTAGTGCAAACCAAGCAATGTTCTTGGACAGTTTGCAACTTGTTTCTTGACAAAAAAGAAATTACAAAAATTAAAATGAGTTTGTTTTACTGGGGGCAACAATGCAGATGAGAAAAACGCATCTACTGCAATGTAAATGATCACTAAAATGCGTCATATTGTTCTTTTAGTTGTGCCACATTCTATCAAATGACTTTATTCGAACAACAGCACCCTCCACCACCTCCCCTGCCACCCCTTCTCTCCTCCTTCGCCCTCCACCACCTCTTTCTCTGCTCCGGCAACCACTTGCCACCTCCTTCTCTCTTCTCCTCCAAGAAGCGAAAAAGGATTTTTCAAGGGAAAAAAATTCTCTCTTTGACTCAAGTTTTCGCTCTAACATTTTCACAAACGGGTTTTGAACACAACGAAATATAGAATTGAAGGAAATGCAAAGGAATGATGATTCTTGGTCACGGCCATGGTTGATTTTTTTGGATTGAAATTGAAGGAAATGCAAAAGAAGTTGAAATTTCGAATTTGGATGAGGGTTGAAAATGATGATGATTGTTGTAGGAATTTGTTGGCTGGCAAATCATGAAACAAGAAGAGGTCCTTGATCCTTTTGTTCTTGAAATATGCTTCTGATAGTCTTTGGAAAATCAAGACCCAGAGGAAGAAGCCTGTGTGGGGGATTTTTTGTTTTATTATATTTACCTCTTTTAAAATTTGACCAAAATAAGGATTAGCCCCTAAAGTTTGGGGTGTTTTTCTGAAAAAGTTTGCGTCAATTAGTTGAGAACATTTTTGCCCCTGAAAACTTGCAATAGCAAGTCAGGTGTGCTTATGTCCGATTGGTTTACGGCTAAATTGAGTGACATGACCTAAAAGGCCCGTTTTAAGGAGTTAAGTGACCTTTTTTGCCACAAAAAAAGTTTGGTGATAAAGCGATGTCATTTTTAATAGTTGGGTGATCATTTTAGCCATTCATTCAATTGAAAATGAATTTGAATTAAGGATAAACTATAGAAAAATTTTAATATGTATAATCTTGGTTATTATTGTATAATGAGATAATGTAAAATACAATCATTTCACCACTTATTGATCAGATGCAAATCACTTGGTTGTGGATTATCTCCAGCAGAAAGATAGAAACCATCTTCTTTCACCAACCAGTAGCATATGTTTAAAACCTCAATGCTTGAACCACAATACCTATTTGCCAAATTTGCATTGAAGACATCACAGGATCTAATTTTTTGTCCCCATGTAAAGCTGCAATAGAATCTAGTGGTTGCAAAAGCGTTCATGCCAAACTCCCAACTGAAAGATTGATTTGGATTGAGGGTATGATGTCCAATATCATCATCCTTAGATTGACAATGAGCTATCAATGGAGGGGAGCCACTAGGAAGACCATTAACTATGATAGTTCTATATTCTTGTTTAGCATGCACTTGTATGGCTTGCACAAGGCAAAATAATAGGATAGCTAACAAGAAAAAGGTTTTTATGAAACTGCTAGTCATCTTCTTTGTCTAGTGATGCGTTTTAACTTTTAAGTTCTTGATGCTGCGTTTATATAGAAGTTATCAAGAGGAGTCACTTGAAATATTATTATAGGATATTGCTCCATATATACAACATCAAAGGAAAGTAATTATTAAGGTATAAATTCTTCTTCAAAGGAAAGTAATTATTAGGGTAAAAGGCCTAGGGAGCCTTTAAACTATTGTCGTTGTGCATTTTTGGGCCCTCATCTAAATTTTGTTTCCAATTGGCCCTTAAACAATTAAATCTGCACAATTTAAGAACATCTGGTGACTTTAAGTAAAAATTTGGCTGGATCTAAAAGGTGTCCATTCATAATTGAAGCATTGAAACCAATATCGAAAACCCGAAAAAAAAAATAACCCTTCAATTTCTTAAGCACACCATTAGATTTTCTTCACAAATCCTCTGAAAATCAAGTTTTACCCACAAGAAAAAAACTTTGCACCATGCCTCACATGTGGTTTTTTTTCCGATCATTTAAAAGCTTCACTGTCAAAATCTTTTGGGTAAAACTCGATTTTTAAAGGATTTGTTAAGAAAAATCTAATTGTGTGATTAAGAAATTGAAGGGCTACCTCTTTTTAGGGTTTTTGATGCAGGTTCTGAAACTTCAATTAGGAACGGACAAATATGTCCTTTAAATCCAGCCAAAGTTATGCTTAAAGTCACCGGAAGTCCTTAAAATATGTAATTTTAATTGTTCAAAAGCCAATCAGAAACAAAATTTAGATTAGAGGCCAAAAGTAGACAACGACAATAGTTCAAAGACTCCTTAGGTTTTTTACTCTAATTATTAAGGTATAAATGCTTCTTCAAAGAAAAATAATTATTAAGGTATATATTGCATACTAATACGGTAGTATTCAAATAAAAATCTACTCGAATTCAGAATAATAAGGTAGCTATTCTAGAACTGCAAGCCATCCTGATGGGGACTAGCAATTACTTCATTTAGTATACAAACAAAGATAAAATCTTCAATAGATAGGAATAATTGATAGAACAGTGAAAGGTTATGACGGGATTTTTCTATATGTACAAGTTAAAATAAATCCGATTTACACCCGTTTCACTGCAAGTATACAGGTCAACTAGTAGTTTAGGGTATATATCGAGTCGATCCCACGAGAAAGAGTGAACAATTACCGGTACTACTAAAGCTTCTCTATTATTTAGACTATCAATGAATTATAAACAATGAAATCTACTGAACTTATGCAAAATAACAAATGTAAGCTCCTTAGGTTATGGTATTCCTAACTACTCATGCAAATGCTATTTTTGGATCATTGAATACTACCATCTAAGCTAATTATGGTGTAATTTCCTCATGCATATGAAACCTACTTTCGTAGTTAATCAATTATATTCATAACTAATCCATACCTATTCTCATGGTTATGGAATTAGCTACAAGTTCATTTTTTTCAATGAAATTACATGAAATTAATCACCAGAACCACATAGGTGCACCTCTACTTTCGTGAGTGTACTCCCTATGTTTAGCACTTCTTGAACTAGTGTTAAATCTCAATTTTTCATTGCAGAAATAACACCTTAGATAATCACAATTAATGGTACCAAATTAATCATGAATTCAAGAGCAAAAGTGCTAAATAACTTGCTCAAATCATAGCAATCAAATAGCCAAATAATAAACACTAATAATCATAGAAAGTTCAACCAAACCCAAGGCATAAACTTTAAAGATACATATTAAACACAAAATCCAGAACTTGCATATGAACCATGCTTAAGAATCCAATACAAAAGATAAAGAGTTGGAGAAGAGATAACCCATGTCACTTCAACTTCAACTTCTCCTTCTTTATCTCCATCTTCATCCTAATCTAGCCATTATACAAGAATGGATGAACAACTAGTTAAACTATCCTACACTAACACACAGAAAAAATGGAAGAACTACATCTCTGCACTCTCCAAACTTCCTCCGTATGATCCTCTCCTCTTTTGCAATGGTTTTTGGCTATTTTATGATGAAAGGTGGTCAAGGAATGAGGCCTACACGTTTTTCCTTACAGCTGGTAATGTTTCTCACATGTCTAGCATTACATGTGACTTAGTGGAGGTGAAATTGAGTTTTCCGCGTAAAAAGTAGCCTTCTCTGACCACAATCCGGCCAGAAATCCGGCCAAAATCCGGCCGGATTGCTACAGTGACATTTTGGTGCAATTGCTGCTCAACTTCCAGCTCTGCTCCGTTTTTACCTCAATTTCAACTGAACTTTTCTTGATGATAAAAGCTGATTTAGCTCTTGATCAAAACATGAAACTTGTAGCTCTTTGAGTTAGCTTTCGAATGCATCAAGAATCACCTCATTTGGATCTGTGTGGGCTGAGAAATGACCGAAATACCCTTCACTGCTCATTGCCCTGTTTCAGCTTCGACCAATAGAAATTAGCTGCTGTAATTCGGCTTTTTGACCTGTAAAACCTTCAAACTGGATTTAGATGTCTTCATCAAAGTTGTAGATCTATCTCTTATCTTCAAATTGGTTTAAAAATCATCTCAATCCGATCACTGTAGCTCAAGTTATAGCCGAAATACGAAAATATGTCAAAACTGTCAAAAATGCACAAAATCCAAGTAAAATGTGATAAAAACCTCATTTAATCACTTAAAAGCATTTTTCACCAATTATAGCCAAAATGATTCATTTTCTTCCAACAATATAACCAAAGTGACTAAAAATAACATAAAATATCACTCAATTATTACGTAAATTAGTCACTTGTCAGGTTACATGGCCAAAAGTTCTTGCCAAACTTCACTACCGGAATAAACTATAGCTACCTGAATTCCCACAAATTGGTAGACGAAATAAGTACACTTAGAATCCATGAAACTTTTACAGGTTAATACTCCACTTTCTGAAACTAACCATTTTTCAGAAACTCAAGGAAGAAGTTAAGATGTGGGAAACATGACCCTTAAACTATGATTTACATTATTAGGGTCAATGAATCGACGATATGGGACTACTCCAACTATCAGAGAAAGGGTCTTGAGAGTTTGACCCCCTTTTAACTCGAATTGATTTTTCATCAGTATCCTGCACTAGCAAAGTACCATGAAACCACAAATTGTATCACATAATTCTTTTTTTTTCACCCCCTTAGAATCTATCATCTGATGCAAGAAGACACAAGAGACTTCCAGCTAAAAGTTCTTCCATGGAACAGTGTCAAACTTTTCTTGCCAAAATCAAGAAAAAACTTTTTTAAAGTTCCCACTAGAGCACTTACATAGGACTAATCATTTTTTAACCATACGATCGGTTTCTTGAATATGTAATGCGTCGTTGATGAAACATTAGAAGAACAAGCTTGTCAGGGACTATAACAAAAAGATAGGCAGCAAATGCAGAATAAGTAAAAGAAAATGATAGTACTTCAAATTTGCAACCAAAAATCCTCTTTAATATTAGTAGTAACACGCAAGTAAATATCTTATTGTATCTTACAATCAAAAGAGAAAAGAGAAAAAATTCATGTACCAACTGATACATCACATTGGCCATTATTCTACCCACCTATAGGGAATTGTGTTAAATTAGAGATTAAATTCCAGAAAGTGATACATTATGGAGAACTATTTTCCTCAATAGCAGTCAATTTTTGCCCTATAAACCACTTAGATTTTTCTGTCACTCACAACAGCAAAACGACTCAATCTTAACAATTTTTACAAAGAGATGAACCATGTATAGGCAGAATCAATTATCTTTAGAAATGAGAAAGAAATTTGGCAAAAATATACAAGTCTAAAAACTTGTAAAAATTAGAAAAACAATCCAATCTTCTTTCTAACTCATCGACCAAATATGCTAGAATTGCTCTGTAATGAGACAAATGAGTAATTACAATGTAAGTTCAATCTCAATAACAAAAAATAACCAACCAATCCCCCTTTCCCCAACCAAATTCGAACACTAACAATCAACAGTAGCTAGTATATTTGGAAGCATAATACAACCTCTCACAAGCATAATACAAAAGGAACTTCATCATTATATTAGCCTGGACAGCATATTTTGTTCTATTTGCCTACCTGTTTAACGTCTCTTTGGGCCTGCAAAGATTACTCACAGCATCACGGACGACATTCTCCAGAAAAATCTTCAAGACACCATGGGTTTCTTCATGGATTAGCTCTGAAATTTGCACTTTCAAGGTGGAGTTGATGTCATTGAAATCGGGCGAGGAAGGGGCAAAGACCTTCTATTAAGGAGAGACGGGAAGAAGAGGGAGGGGAAACAAGCAGTGGAGGAAGAGATGGGGAGGAGCAATGGACTTGCTGGCAGGGAGGAGAGGGCGATGGCGGAGGCAACAATGATTGATGATGGAAATACAAGTTTAGGAATGTAAGTTAAATGGATTAATTGGATTTGATGGATTACTCAATTATATCCATTTAATAAATGGGTATAATTGAGTAACTCATTTATATCCATATGTAAAACTTTAATATATCCATATCCAATTATTAATGGGTGGATATGATTAAAATTAATTAAATAGGTTTGTTTGCCACCTATAAATATAACTATGGCATCAATCCAAACTTGCGCATACAAATGAATTTCGTCAGCATTCCAGGCTCCAAAAAAAAGATCATTATTTCTGGTAATCAGTATTTTTCTGTAGTATTGGATTTGAAAAGGGAAAAATGCACTTTTCATCCTTAAAGGTTGGGTTGATGACCAATTTCGTCCTCAAAGTTTCACCAAGAATATATTTCATTCTCAAAGTTCCTAAATTTTTGCCAATTAGGGACAATTGACAGAACAACACTCAATTTGGACGGAAAGTTGCACGTGAGAAGCATGCTCTGTTAGAACTAACAAAAAAGGGATAAAACCCGCTCGGAAGTGCAGACACTAGTGTTATAACTTTTGAATTCTAAATTCTATACCTTTACTTTATTTCGTTTATGGTCCATATTCAGTAAGAGCCATGTCAAGGACCACTTGGAATGCATTTTCAACAAGCCTATGCCTCTTCTTTTTTGATGGTTTTAGTTGGTTATATTAATTTGGTTACAATATCCAGTTTGGTTGCTACTTTGGATTGTTAAAATTTAAGGCAAAACTCTACCAAAATTTTCCTTCTTACCTTATTGACATGTAAATCAGTATGAAGATAAAAACAGTTGGTCGTCTTTTTATATAATGCCTATTTTAGGTTGGAACTGAAAATCATACCCATAAATAACTGGTAGTTTTTTCAAATAATGGATGAAAGCAACAAACAGCTAATAGTTTATGGGAAATAAAAGAAGCCCACAAAGAATCCCATGCATAGCCAGTATTTTTTTCATTTCTAGAGAAGGTAAAAAAAGAAGTTATAAAAAGGTGATAATTTTTGGACAAGATAAAAGAAAGGGATAATTTCATAAACCTCCCCTGAGGTTTCTGACAATGTCACTCACGTCCCTTAGTTTTGAATAATTACACTAACCTCCATTCATGCAGTAAATGACTATAATATCCATCACTTATAGATAATTTCTAAAAAAAACTTACAACTAAAACTAATCTTTCATTTTAAAACAACGGCTACCACACAAAACAAACTCTTATTCTCTCTTTTTGATCCTCTCTCTTACCTTTGCTCTCCTGTATTTCATAGTCCACTGTTTTTCCACAGTCGCCATCTACACAACCATCTAATACATCCCGAATCCTCATTATTATGGAAATAGATCCCCTCTCTCTCTCTTTTTGTTTTCCTTTTTTGTAAGTATTATTGAATTGAAATTGCTAAACGACAGGTTGTCAAAGCATATTTATTGTCAAACTAAATGAAGATGAAAAGAATGGCGGTGATACGTAGTATAAACAAGAAAATAAAATGATGGCTAAAAAAGAAAGATAGATTGAGAAAGATTACACTATTATACCAATTGTGCAAACAAAAAAAAGAATTTTGGGATATAATAACTATAATCAAATTTGCCTAAAAACATAGAATGTGGTCTCCGATGTTGCTTTTGGTTGTTCCATGTTGGTATTCTTGGTGGGTTAAATTATTTTAGCATCAACAAGGTTGCATCCATTTTGATTGAATTTGAATAATGACATTGGTCAATTCAGATGCAAAATTTAGGCAAAAAAAAATTGAGGAACAAATTTAGGTTGAATGCAAATGTTAATTGTCATAATTAATTTGCACAGGAAGCTTTAGGGCTGCAAAGTTGGGCTTTCAAATTTATGAGAATACGAGGATTAAGTTAAAGTGACTTATTGACTTTGTCAGTGTGGTAGTTATGCCAATTGCAATAGTTGCAATGTGGAAGAAATTTATGAGCAAGTTTCCCCCCTTCTAACTAACAAAAGGGTATTTTAGGGTTTTAGGACAAATTTAGTATAGTGGATTTATATTGTTATTGAAATGCTAATAGTAGAGAAGGTAAGTGTAATCTTTTAAATTAAAGAGGACCTACTGGCAATAGTCAAAAATCTGCCTTGAGGTTTCTGAAATTATCTCTAAAATTAAAGTTATAAACAGTTGGTAGTTTCTATACAAGATAAAGAAACAACAACCTACCAGCTTTGTATGGCTTTCCTCTATCTTTGCAAATAGGGTTTCCTCTATTATATATTTTTTTTGATAGGTAAAAAATAAAAATAAAATCAAATTAAATGCGTTTGGACAGATCCTAAAATCCAAGTCATCTATAACCTATGAATAAGTGGATGTCCACCATTTATGTCAACCTTTTTGCCAGCAAATAATTGGATTTAGAATGGTAAGGGTGGTTAGAAATTTTTTTAGGACTATAACAAGAAGAGGAGCGGAGAGGACATAAATGAAGCAAGAACAGGTTTTACCTGTTTTTTGTTGGATGAAAAGTTGGTTCTAGTAGGACATGCTTCTTATGTGCAGCTTTCCGTCCAAATTGAGTGTTATTCTGTCAATTGTCTCTAATTGGCCAAAATTCAGGAACTTTGAGGATGAAATGTGTTCTTGATAAAACTTTGATAACGAAATTAGTCATCAACCCAACTTTGAGGATGAAAAGTGCATTTTTTCCGATTTTAAAAAAATGCAGAGTAACAGGTATTTGCATCCCTAAACATTAGTTGGAGCATTGCTGGTCCTCTTCATGCATCAAGATCAACAGTTGTTGCATGCCTAAACAAAGGTGCCGCATTTCTGGTGTTCGTCATGCATCAAGATCAAGTCCAGATGCTTCCAGCTTCGTGCGGGCTATTAGATCAAGACGCTCCTCCATCTCTGCTGTTAGATAATTCTTTGAATCCCCACTGACACCAAGCCTGAAATAGACACTATTAGGCAACCAATTCCACGGATTTACCCCATTCTTGTTAACCTCCAAGTTATTGAGTCTCTCCAGTCAACACCTCCACAGAATTTTGTCCACTTTTTCCTCCTCAGTAAATGGTTTCCCGAGGAATGAAGCAAGTTTCTTCAGTTGCCCCTTTGGGTCCTTCTTTAGCTCAACATACTTCATGAACAATTTCTTCTGAGGCATCTTTGAGCTTTCTTTATGATGCTCCAAGACATGATCAAAAATAGGTCCATAAAGGTAAGTTCCATTGCAGAAGGACTCAAATGCCCTCTCCAAAGAAATTTGTTGTTTGATACCAATTACAAGTGGTCTTTCTGTACCACGTGTCAACTTTGGTGCTATTGAAATAGTGCCAAAATGAGATAAAAGTGTCTTTAGGATTTCGAGCAAGGTAAACAATTTTGCAACCTGAGTTCCTAATTGAATCAGGAAGAAGACTATAAGGCAAATGTGTGTGGAGGAGTCTAGGAGAAGCCATACCAGAAAGCACAGAAGCTGAGTTAGGAACAAAGACCATAGACTCAATAGTTGGAACAAATAAATGTGGACTGCCATTCGTGAGAATATCTTCATTTTCTTGATCCGCACCATTGTTGATGCTCAAACAAAGGGCCTTAAGCCATGTAGTCCCAACTTTGAGAGATGAAGCTAATATGATATCATCGTTACGCGGGATTCAGTTGATAAAGCTATGGTGGATTGAAGAATGAAAGGATGAAACCGAATACCTTTCCATTGATAGATTTCAAAGCTCTCCCAGAAGTTTTCTTGGGGAAGAGATTCAAGAAAAGCTTGAAAGGAATTACATTCAATTGATTTAGAATTCATGTTGAGCAATGAGGCTGCAGATATATTGCATATACGAAAAAGCGGGCTGGGCAATAAACTGAGCTGGTGGAGTGTATATATGTAAAGAAAAATGGCAAACGTGGTAGACTGAAGTATTTGGGTTGTCCACGCCACATTTTTTGACTAAGTATTGTGAGACTTTGTACTATGTATTTATGGCTAGTTAGAAGTAGCAAACTCAGCCTGCTTAACCAGAAGAAACGTTTTCCTGATTCGAGAGTGGACCTTACCATAATTTCAGGCAATGGAGCCTTAAATCAAGCAGGAGCCGTCCTGTTACCAAAGGAAGAGGATAGCAGCGAATTATCTTACTAATAAACAGGGGGAGGGGGTGGGGGCGAAGAAGGTAACAGGAGGAAAAAAAATGTGCAACCTCCAACGTGCTTCTCAGACACAAAACAGAAGAAAGAAAAGACGAGCTCGGAGTATATACAGTTGGAGAACAGCAAGTAAATAACAAGGTCAAGCATGGTGCTTTTAGAGGGATTTGGAGCCTCACAAGTTCCAGTTCAAAACCCACCATGTATGGTGTAATCAAGTTATAAACACAAGTTTTACATTAAAGTTGTACCGATTTATATTAATTGTTATAAAAATTATACAGTCTATTAAAACTCCACGACAACTCAACTTGTAAGATTCTTGATCTCCATTTTAGAGTGGCTACAGGCAACTTAGATACATCCACATGCACTGCAACCTTTAAAAGGTTGGTAGAAACCTTCGGGTTGTAAAAATAGAAAGATACTACAAAAGAAAAAGTCTGTTAAGGCTACAAACCCACCGTTTGGGTACAACTTTTTCCTAGAAGGGAGAAAAACTATTTGCAAGTGTTCCTAAAAGGTTGATGGCCATGATTTGGTTGGAAAAAAAAATATGTTAGGTTCAAATCATATCTTGTATATCAATTTCAATATCACGTGTAAAACTCACAAAATTTTGTTCTATAATTACATGTTGTTAAAATTGAATTACATTTTGAACAAATGGAATTTTATCCTATTGAATTGTACAAAAACTATGCAAGTACACGGCCTAGCTCCTCTTTGTGGGCAAAGAGCTCTGGGGGTTTGTCGGGGTGTGGGTGGGGGGGGGGGGGGGGGGCTACTGTGAGTCTATGACCGGCATTGAGGTTCGCTTGTTTAATAGTGAACTTCTTGAATTTGGGTAGGTGCACTATGGCTGGCATGTATTTGGATGGTAGATTATTAGAAATAGTGTTTTTTCTAAAAAAATTATTGTAATATCTTTTTTATGTGATGGACGCACAGGATAAAAGATGATTGAAAATTATGAATTTACTTATTCAATAGCGAATTTTTTGAAATTTGGTAATGTTCACTGAAACTAAGAAAGAAAGAAAAAAAAATTGGTGTTGACATTAGCGCCGGCACCTTGTGAAATTGGCAGCTCCCAATAGGCGAAGCCCTCTTTTATATTTATAATAAAAGGTGTTGACTAGCGCCGAACATTTTAGAAATTGGCACCCAGGCACTGGCGGCGCGTGAGATGCTAATCGGCGTAGCCCTCTGGCCTGGCGTTGTCTAGCGCCGAATTTTTCTGCAATTAGCGCCGCCTAATGATAATAGGAGCTAAGCTCTCTTCCGCTCATGGAACGGCACCGAATTTTTTTTTTTTTTTGAAATTAGAGCCGCCTAATGATAATAGGAGCTAAGCTCTCTTCCATTTATGGATTTTTTTTAAGCCTGCTCAATGGGTGCCTAATGGATATTCGCATTAAAATATACTTCAAGTGCTGAAATTTTAAAAAGGGTAAGATTAATTAGATAAAGTGTAATAAATGCAAGGAGGACTGAATTTTTAAAAAGATAGAATTAATTAAAAAATATGTATAAATATAAGAAAGAATAATAATTATTAGTATGTATATATACATAACATATTAGGTGAAATTTATGCGTATTTATACTTAATAGGTACCCATTAGAAAAATCTATTTTTTTAACCTGTATTCTTGGGATATTTGTTATAACTAGAACACTCTTTAACTTATTATATAAATACGCTTGAATTTTTTTTTTTGAAACAAGTACTCTTGAGACATCAGTTTGTTAAAACCCTTTGCTTGACTAGCACGGAAGTTTTGCAAGAATGTTAAATTTTTATAGATTTTTGACCGATCAAATAGTGAAATCCCGCAATCCTTGTAAAACCAAACTAGCTAGTATTCCTAGTAATTTCACAATTGGATTTTGATTCAATTTATTTGATAATAAGGATTGCATAGAATTTGTGAGAACCCGAAAATTTTCACATTTTCAAGTATTATTTTTTTCTGTGCCTATATTTATACTGTCCTTTGAAAATATTAAATGTTTTGTACATTTTACAAGTAAGTACAATTTTTAAATCATTTTCCTAGTATAAGTTAGTGTACATAACTTGAAGTGCAATTGTTCGATGTGGGGCCCGCTAGTGCGATATAATTTTTCCGATTAGGTGATGAAATACTAAGTGATATTATTCTACATTGTGTTAGAAGATAATTGGAGGTTAGTTAGCTACTTGAATCATTGGAAGGAAGGAGATAGGCTTAGAAACTTCAAGAGGCCACATGTCATGTTTGGATTGGAGGTTGGACTTTGACCAAGAGAATTAACTTTCTTCAAAACCAAATTTTGACCAAAACTCCCTCATTTCTTTCCCTTGCCTTGGCCGAACTCTTGGAGAGAAAAACAAGAGAGAGAGCTCTTCCATTTCTAGCTTAAATCCTTGCTCAAATCTTGAGCTTTAACCAACCAAATTGAAAACTACACCATACAAGTGCTAGCTAAGAGAAATTGAAGGCCTTGGTGGAGTTGTTTTGGGAGGAGGAAGTCTAAGCTACCAACTTTCTTTGAGGTTTCAAGGTAAGATTGCTAAGAACACCCTTCTTTGGTTCCAATAGATGCTAATTAGTGGCCTATGGTGGCTTGCTAACATGATTAATGGATGATTTTGTGGATTAGTGGAGAGTTGGTTAGATTTCTGATTTATTGTGAATTTTCTGCCCTAATCTGATCAGTTCTGTTCGTCCATGATGGAGGCCGAATTGGCCTTAGCTCAAAACATGAAAGTTGTAGAGAATTAAGTTTAGATTATACCTGTAAAATTTCAACTCAATCGGAGCACGGTAGCCTGTGAAATGACTATTTTACCCCTGCTGCCCTGTTTCTGTCCGGAAATGATAATCAGCCCCTGTATTTGGCTCTTTTGGCTGGGAAGATTACTGAATTAGCTTTTGATGCCTTCTTAAGAATTGTAGCCTTGTATCTTAGCTTTCATATGGCTTTGGAATCAACTGAATCGGAGTTTTGTGTAGTGAGTTATGTTGGAATATTTGGGCCTGGTTTTGGATGGCTGTAAAGCTTCAATTGGTTGCATTTTAAGGGTGTTTGATATCTTATAGTTTGTGTATGCAATTGTGGTTGAAAATTGTGAGATTGGTGGTTGGTTGTAGGATGGAAAAGTAAGGAAAAACAAGGGGAAATGCTGTCCGTTTATTTTCTTGAACTTGAGTGAATGGATATGAGATTGGAATGTAGTTTTGTGATGCATTAGACTTATTTTGCTTACTTTGCCTTAGAGTAACTTAGTGCCACTTTAGTAGAGTTATATGAGCTGTTTCACTTGCACTTGTACATTTCGTTTTAACCATGATGCTTAGTTCTAAATGTTAGTTTTGAACTTCAAATACGTGTTCATTTTCGTCCCGAAACAAAAGGAGTGGCCTAGGGTTTCTCGGCCGCAAAACCTAATTTTAACGCGCAAGGTTTTAAGTGTGAATTCAAGGTATTTGACTACCTTTTCCATATGATTTTTAACCAAAATACTTGTTATATATTAATTCTTTGCAAATGTGTTAGTTTTGAGCCAAAAACACGTTTTACGAAAAATGGAGAAATTCTACTGTTCACTATCCGGCCGCATATCCGGCCAAGTTCTGGCCGGATTCTGACGTGGCACTATTCCGAATTTTCCGATGAAATTTTCTAAAACTCTTTTGAGGTTAATTCTATGTTTGGTTTGAGAAAACCTTTAATTACTCATTTCCTTTGATCAAAATGTACTCTTTCCACTTCTAAAATCATACTTTTACTTTGTATTAGTTTTATTCGGATTTCTTTGACTCACCCACATATTTTGATGATAGAACCATAATATTTTCTCATGATTGTTATTAGGGTTTCTTGGTGACCAAAGTTGATATCCGGAGGGATACTTTGGACGTAATTTTGCTTAATTAGGTGAGTGTTCTATATACGATTTGTTTTTAATGACTATGTGAATTGTTGTGACTATTTGGATTGTTGCCTTGTTATGTGATTGAGGTACGCTATATTTCCATTGACTACGTGGCTTGTTATGGTTATTTGAACTCTTAAATGTTTCAATGAATACTCAAAACGACTTTTCTAGGCGAGTGTGTACTTTATCGCACTCGACCTAAATGAACGTGAAATTTTCAATGATTGAATGATTGAATGTTACTTGTGCATGAATGTAAGCCTTCGGGCTGAACTGGGCCCTTGCCCTTGGTTATTGGTCGACTCGAGCCAGAAGCGGACTCGGTCGGGCGATTAGTGACCCTGGGTGAATGTTGGTATACTCGAGTATGACCACGACGTTGGCGGAGCGAGGGGAATGAAATGAATGAACGAATGACATGAAAATGAAGGAGTTTTCACTTACAAACATGTTTTTAATGATCGGAGAAATAAGGACAATGTTGAACGAATGAATGAACGAATGAATGAACGAATGGCTCCTCGTGAGCCCGTATCCTTTTAATGAATGTGTTACAATTGCTTTATATTGTAAATGTTTTCGAGATTTCATGCTATTACGTGTTAAATGCCTTGTTTAATTGTTTGGTTATGTATATAGAACCTCGCTGGGCTTCTAGCTTATTCCACGTCTTTTGTTTTCCTTAACAGGGGTTGCGAGCAAGGGCGAGAGACCTGTATAGTATAGTTTAGCCTTTGGTATTGTTTTGGCTTTTGATCTCGTTCTAGTGCTTGATTAGGGCTGGAATGTACTAAGAATTTAAAAGCTTATGTATATATGTGGGACTGTATTTTTGGTTGAGCTTGAGGTGAATGAAATTTTATGGTTCAAAATTGGGTTTCGTTTCCGCTTATTCTCGAGGCTTTATCTTACTTTCTTTGATGTGAGTGAACGAGTCCTGGCGAGAGTTGGGCAGGCGGTCCGCCGAACCCTTTGGTTCGCCTTAGGGTAAGGTGGGGCTGTCACAGAATTGCCTATCACATTTCGTAATTGTTGTACCTGATGATTTGCAATTTCTTTAAGGGATAACTTCAGAAGCTCCCACGAAACTTTCAACAATTTCACTTAAAGCTCCTCTAATTTTAAATGTTATACCTACCTCTCTTCTTGACTTAGAATGTATACAATAACCTTCCCAAAAGAATGATAATCATCCTCTGCAAAAATAGTGGCCAATTTATTTTTTTCAAAAAGGAAAAATTGTAGTAAAAAAATCAAATGGCTATCCAAACTTAAAAAACTCACTACCAAGCATTTCCCTTCACTAAATAGTTTTATCATCACCACTACCATTTATTCTCCAAATTAATCCATTTCTTTTGTATATCCAAGTTTTTCATTCTTGACCATAATCGCAATCTTCATATCTGACATATTTCAGTTTCTGTCATGCCCCTAAATTTTCCGATCTTTCATTCTTCTAATTTATTCTCTTTTTTTCTCCCACCAAAGTTCATTAAAACAATTGCAAAGACAAGTATGCAATAGTAAATTTGGCTAAATGAATATAGAGAAAATGATTTAGACCTTAGACAACGCCAAATATTTGGGACTTGGAGGAAAAAAAATTAATGATATTGATTAGAACCAAAATAAAAATCCTTAAGAGCAATTTGAGATATGTATAAGGTTTTTCTTACACATATCAAAGCTACTATTCAAGTGAGGGATGTGTAATTTTTAAACATCAAGGGTGCTAACTCTAATTGTCATAAATATCAGGGGAGGTTTCTGTAATTATTAAACATAAAGGGTGCTAACTCTAATTGTCATAAGTATCAGGGGAGGTTTCTGTAATTATCTCTTGCTTTAAATAGATTTTACACAGTTAAAAGAAGTTATTTAGCTAAGGAATATTACAATTTACATTTTTACGAGATTTTGAAAATCATAATCACTTCTAATATTGTATTACTTTAGCCATTAAGAGAGAGCTTATATTTTTGTTTAGTAAATTCTTTTAATTTAGATGCTTCGTTTTGAACTATGATTCGCTATTGCCTGTTTATGAATAGTTTGATAATTTTTTTTTTCATTTATGCTCAATAAGAACCATCAGCTAACAGCAAGCTTTCAAAACATGATAGAATATGGACTGAGGAAATAATGAAGCGACATGGTTCTTGATATTTTTTGAGAAAATGACATGTTTCATCCCTCACATTTCGTAAAAATATTCTTTTCGTCCCTCACATTTAAAACGAAGCAAATTGGTCCTTCACATTTAAAAACCCAAGCTTTTACATCCTAAAAATAAACTCTCAGTTGTGAATCAAACCATCTAACAACCTGATTACAAATTTTGGGGATAGAATTGATTGATCACTTGCAAAAACATATTTCCAACAAATAAATTAAAACCCATTTGCTTCTTTAAAAGAACGAATAGTGCTAAAGCTCTCAAGCACTAAACCCTTAGACATATTCCTCAGTTTTGTTGCACTAAGGGTTTAGTGCTTGAGAGCTTTAGCACTATTTCGTTCTTTTGAAGAAATAAATGGGTTTTAATTAAGATTTTTTAATTGCTTTAATTTATTTGTTGGAAATATGTTTTTGCGAGTGATCTACCAATTCTACCCCTAAAATTTGTAACCGGGGTTGTTAGATGGTTTGGTTCACAACTGAGAGTTTATTTCTAAGATGTAAAAACCTGGGTTTTTAAATGTGAAGGACCAATTTGTTTCGTTTTAAATGTGAGGGACGAAAAGAATATTTTTACGAAATGTGAGGGATGAAACATGTCATTTTCCCATTTTTTTTTTCAAAATTAACCTAAAACCTCGATTTTTCTTATGTAATGAAATTGTGCATGTTAGTAACTTGAAAGAGAATACGAGTTTTATTACAACAATGGCATTATTCCGGGCCAGTTTGCACAAATAAACTTCACTTGTACTGTGTAAAAGATTTACTTTTGTGACAAATTCCAGTATTTTTCTGTCGTATGGAATTGTGCAGAAGAGAAGGAACATATACTGCATGCCTAAACATCAGGTGCCGCATTTCTGGTGTTCGTCATGCATCAAGATCAAGGCCAGATGCTTCCAGCTTCGTGCGGGCAATTTGATCAAGACGCTCTTCCATCTCTGCTGTTAGATAATTCTTTGAATCCCCACTGACACCAAGCCTGAAATAGCTATTATTAGCCAACCAATTCCATGGATTTACCCCATTCTTGTTAACCTCCAAGTTCTTGAGTCTCTCCAGGCTACACCTCCACAGAATTTTGTCCACTTTTTCCTCCTCAGTAAATGGTTTCCCGAGGAATGAAGCAAGTTTTTTCAGTTGCCCTTTTGGGTCCTTCTTTAGCTCTTCATACTTCATGAACAATATCTTCTGAGGCATCTTTGAGCTTTCTTTATGATACTCCAAGGCATGATCAAAAATGGGTCCATAAAGGTAAGTTCCATTGCAGAAGGACTCAAATGCTTTCTCCAAAGAAATTTGTTGTTTGATACCAATTACAAGTGGTCTTTCTGTACCACATGTGTCAACTTTGGTGCTATTGAAATAGTGCCAAAATGAGATAAAAGTGTCTTTAGGATTTCGAGTAAGGTAAACAATTTTGCAACCTGAGTTCTTAATTGAATCAGGAAGAAGACTATAAGGTAAATGTGTGTGAAGAAGTCTAGGAGAAGCCATACCAGAAAGCACAGAATCTGAGTTAGGAACAAAGACCATAGACTCAATAGTTGGAACAAATAAATGTGGACTGCCCTTCGTGAGAATATCTTCATTTTCTTGATCCGCACCATTGTTGATGCTCAAACAAAGGGCCTTAAGCCATGTTGTCCCAACTTTGAGAGATGAAGCTAATATGATATCATCGTCACGCGGGACAAATTTAGTTGATAAAGCTATGGTGGATTGAAGAATGAAAGGATGAAACCAAAAACCTTTCCATTGATAGATATCAAAGCTCTCCCAAAAGATCTCTTTGGGAAGAGATTCAAGAAAATCTTGAAAGCAGTTAGATTCAAATGACTTAGAAGTCATGTTGAGCATGAGAACGGAGAAATAGTACTTAATAACCAAAAAGAGAGCCGGGCAATGAACTTATCTCGTAAAGTGCATATATATAAGCTTGAAATGTAAACCCTTTAGTTTAGTTCAAGTTGCTAAACCTGAAAAGAAGTTCACTTACTTGGCCTGACCATAATTCTGGTCAGTGTGGAGATATCATGGCTAAATCAGCAGCTAACGTATCCCGTACGTTAGGCAATCAAGCTGCAATAAATGAATAAAATATTCACATACTAATGGTCAAAGCCTTTGGATAAAAATTAGGATAAATTATCTTTTACTTCCTTGTGGTTTGATATTTTATCACATGACCCTCTATTATTTAAAAACTCATATGTTACTTCTTTATGATTTGGTTTAAAGTGTCAATGTTAGTTTTAGCCTTCGTTAAAACTTACGATCAATAGTAAAAAGTCAAAATCAAACTAATAAATTGATAAATTTACCCTTTCATTAATTTTTTCCCTCCAAACATAAAAAAGAAGAAATTGAATAAGAAATAGATAAATAAGAACTAGAAAATATCATTAAAGATTTAGTATAAAAACTATAATGATATTTGTAGTAAAAAAAGATTTACTACTTTTTGTTTCTTATTTATTTGTTCTATATTTCCCTTCCATCTTTTTTGTTTCTTATTTATTTAATTTTTAATTTCCTTCCATCTCTTTTATATTTGAAAAAAATTGAGATTTGTAGGCCAATGTATAGGTTTTCAAAATCATCTCTTCTCTTCCCAAAAAAAGAGAGAAAGATAAGGAAAAAAAGAAAAAACAAGTAGTGAAAGTGTGAATTTGTCAGTTTATTAGGTTGATTTTGATATTTTACTATTGATTGTTAATTTTAATAGAAAGACTAATCGTGACACTTTAATTCAAACTCTGAAGGAGTTATTCAAACTCTGAAGGAGTTATATATATAAACCATAAGGGTTTATATAGTAAAGCACCAAACTAAAGGGGGCTAAAGATAATTTATCTAAAATTATATATCTTTAGGTAGAGATCAAGTAATCAATACAACCGAAATCAATTTATATGAATATGTGTTTGGTGGGAGATAATATTGTTATTTTTTGGTATCACACCCTCAATTTTAGATTCACAATTGGATTTTTTGTTTTGACTTTTGAATTGTAATATATTCAATCATTTATAATGTAAACAACTATCACACCTCGAATAATGTAGCAATGGCTGAATACATAAAAATTGAAGGAATGGTTTCTTAAAGGGACTATAGAATTTTTCATTGTGTTGCTATAGAATCTAAACATACATAATATTTAGGTTGCTGAATTTAGCTGCAAAGTACAGGTCTATTATAAAAGTCGAATTTACTTGTATACCTGATCCACCAAGAAAGTATGGATCGTGTCGTTGTCTGATATAAGATACTGTTACAACTACGACCACTTATTTTTATGTGATGTGCACTTAAATATGACCCTAAGTGTTTTGAGTGTAGTCATGACTCTAAATTGCGCAGAAAGTAACGTTAAGCACATAACATTATGATTAAAAAGGCAATGAATAAATCTTATATACACTGACAGTGTATACAGTATCACCATTTAATTTATAATATGTGTGCAAAAGTTGAATTTCAAATTTAAATTTTGTCTAGTTGTTATTCATCCAATGCTGATATAGTGTATCAGTGTAGGAAAGATTAATCCAAAGTCAATTATACAACTTTCACAAATGTAGTTAATTTTTCTACTAAGCTCCCTAGATCCCTACGCATTGGATGAAAAATACAATGAATCTCATGGTGTAATATGAGTACCCAAATTATCAATACACTTTCAATATTACTTGAATTTAAAAAAAATTTAATAAGTAAGAGGTGAAATTTAAGAAGTTAGGAGGAGGAAGGATGATTAGAACCCAGGACAGGACCTCTAAGACCCTTAAAGGATGTGAGATTTTTTTTTTATTGATGTTCTTTCAATATTACTTGAATTTAGCATTTTTGCCCTTAGGATTTCAAGCTATTGATACTCCATATAGACCTGAACCGGATATGTAAAGTTTTTTTGATCATGCACCGCTTTCCTTATTGGAATTAAAACAGCCATTTTAATTTGTAAAAATAAATGTAATGGAACTCTTTCACTTGTGAGAAAATGAAAGATTCAACCTGTAAGGAAAACGGGAACGATTTGCTTCATGTACTCCGAATGTCTCCCACTATGGTGCTTCACATTTAGCTCTTTTTATTTAACATGGTTGGGAGGAAAATTTTATTTTTTTTCCCCTACATTAGTGAGTACAGGTTGTTGTTCTCCACTTGAACAATTTGTTAATCGCATGGAATGTCAATGGCGTGCTCTTTCTTCTTTGTTCTATACATAAATGATTCTCACCAAAATTATGTACTATGTCAGCTTTATATCTTTTTCTTTTGAAATATGTCAGCCTTTATATCTAGAACATAATTAAAATCAAACTAAAGCTAGGATTTGGTAGAGGAGGTTGGCTCACAAATAAAAGAGGGTTTTCGAGCTTTGGGCTTTCAGATTTCGAGTTCAAATTAAAAGGTTCGAGTTCAACTCACCTTTTTATATGAGTTTTAGCTCAAATCGGGCTCGACCCAAACTCATAATTGAACATATAATTATATAAAATATATATTTGATAATCATGAATTACAATAAATTTATATGTAAATTATTAACATTTTATGTTATTAACATTCTATGTATAACTGTAAAGATTATATATTATTGTATATATTATATATGTATAATTATACTTGTATACGGGCTATGCCTTAATCGCGTCTAAGTCTAATATGGCCCAAGTTTAGTTCATTTTTAATTTGGGCCTAATGTTTAGATCCAAACTCTATCTAATTCAATTAAAGATTAAGCTCATTAGACTTTTTTCGAGTCGAATAAGCTTGGCTTGGACTAGGCCGATCCATTGACAATCCTACTTAACTCTCTAGAAAGTATAAGTGTGATCAAATGTAGAATCAGAATGGCACACACCTGTAGGTACATACTTGAGCCATTTTATTTCAATGAAGTTATTAATTCATGCTAAAGTATTAGGAATTGTTGAAATTTATTAATCTGTAAAATTGGAAGAACTAGACAAAGATGACTATTAATTTCTTAGTAAAAGTATATAAATATTAGAATGTTCTTGCTCTGTATTTGACAATTTGAAATTTTTATATAAGTATTACCTGATTCTTGGATAAGTGTAGTAAAGTGTTTTCTGAAAAGCTAGCATGAATTTTAAAGATAAAAAGTATGAATATGGCTAATGCTTTTATTTGTATGTAGCTTACAAACATACAAGGATAGTACAACCTTTTGTAATGGAGTAAAGAGTTGGACTGTAGCTAAAAATGAGCAATAAGTAGGAAGTAGGAGAAGACGTGATTCCAGCAGCTGAAGGCGTGAAATATACTAGGCAGGCTATTGAGAAGGCGCGCACGTAGAACCACGCCTTTGCTAGGTTTCCACTGATTCTACCTGAGCTGAAGACCACTGCAACTATTGATTCTAGATGGACACGTGTTAGGAGCCGGTTGATCCGTTTTAGAGTTTGTTGAGATAGGAAGTGATATAAGTAATGATATCTCTTGTAATCAACAACTTTTTGTCATTATCTGAGACTTGATTTGTAAGAGACTCGGATTGCCAATCTCATTTCTCTTTCCACAAGCTTCCTGCAATTTTCATTCCCCTTCTTACCTGAATCTGTACTTTCTGCTCTTATAACTTGTTATTGAAGGTTCATTAATGAAAGTTGAGCTCATCTTTTAAGTTCTCAAATTCACTGTTCCATTATTGATTGCTGTTGAAGTTAAGTTCATAATACTTCCGTGATATTTCTATCGCACGAAGCGCGTTTATGCTTCCTAGTCCAAGGAAAAGTTGGTCATGAGAACGGAAAGAGTATTCAAATTTAATGTGGACCCCAAAAGTTTACCACATATAAAGTATAAAGTAGAAGAAAAGTGCCCTTCGCATTTACGGCAAGTGTAATTGCTATTATAAAGTCTTAGCCTTCGACCAAAGTTAATTAAGGGCATAGGTTAAAGACTTGCAAAGATAATGCTGATTTGATAGATAAACAAACTCCCGTCCAGGGCTTTCTATGTATTGGCTTGGACTCGGTGCATCCATTGAGTAGGTAATAGCGTGTAACAAAAGTCAAGAAGACAAGAAAGAGCGAGGTGGAGGGTACCCTTTATTTATTTACTTTTAATTCAATCTTGCCATTTTCTTTCTTGTTAGGTTTGGAACATGTACAATTAGCTTTTAATACAATCGATACATACAGTTGTTATATATATATATATAGCAAATCTTTATATACTGATGATATATACATTATTACGGTTGGATATACGACACAAATGAGTGAATTTGTGCCTTTATGGTTATGTCTATTTTTTTCCCTTTCTATTCCTCTAATCCGGTGTCATTTAACCATTTTATTCAAGTTGAAATGTGATCCCTCTGGTAGTTAATTAAGAACACGAAACCACAATGAAAGTAATTTCAAAACCAAATGGTGATTTATTTTTTGTGGCAAACCCCATGGAGGAAAAAGGATGCCAACCCTATGTTTTATTAATAAACTTAAAATTAGGAAGGAGGGGGGGGGGGGATAATATTAAATATTGCAACTTCAACTAAATATTGATACGTTTATTAATGCGCCTAAAATTCAGATATCCATTTAACCACTTCAAGGTATATATCCAAGAAATTTCGATAATATTTGATTGAAGTCCATATCAAGGAAATGGACCCTTAAATCGGTCTCTTGGATTTCACTTAACTCATAAACTGCCAGACATGGCGTGCCTCCATTGGACCAAATTGCATAAAGTCTTATTTCTTGGCTTGCTTTCATATTCGATCGACTTCTATAACTTGGGGACCATCGTGTTAGCTAGTTATTAGTGCATCTTTTCTTGACAAAAACAACATCCCCAGGCCTTTTACCAAGAGGAACATTAAACTGGCATTACCTATGGCAATGCAATCACTTCAAAAAAAAAAAAAAAAAAAAGCTCTTGGTGCAATTTGATGCTATTATTATACTAGGTTTAAGATTTAATGTGCATTTATATACATAGTTATAGTTATCATTGAGTTATGTAGACAAATAAAATTTATGTGCAAAGCAAAATCATACTAATGTAGCACATCAAATCATTTAGAAAGTAAAATAATTCCATAACTGCATGAAAATCAACTCAACTTACTCAAATATGTGTAAAAATTAAAATCTTTTTCAAAGGCAAGAGTTATTGTTTTTTTATATTAGCTTTTTTATAAAATGAATTTCTGTTTTTATTTTATAGGATAGGCTGAAAATTTTTATACTTATTTAATTTTGGTTAAAAATGTAAGCTATTTGCATAAATAACCCCTTGGGCCAATCTTATATTTAATTTGATTTATTTTTGAGTGCCTGAAGTTTTGATGATATCTTCTCCTATACCCATATGATTAGATTAGATCTCTCAGCCCCTCCGACAAATCCATTCTCTACACATTCTCAGTCAAAAACTCCTTTTCCCGGACAAATTTTCTCTCTCTCACGCATAAACACGCACTTCTCTCTGATTATCACCGCCAATGAGAAGGTAAATTCAGCATCTCTCTGTGGATATCTGTTGATTAAGCTCAGTTATTTGATTCGGATCTGAGAATTTTCTGTGTAAAAATTTGCAGGCATGGACATCGGTACCATCATCTTCTCAAGCAATCGAATGGAGGAGTTAAGGGGATGTTTGGCAAGCTGGCAATCGCGGCTGTTGTACTAGTCATCTGTATGGTGTCGCTTGTTTCCACTTTGAAGAGTTCGAGTTCTTCTCCTTCGCGATCGGAGGTAATTCTTTCCATTTTTCTGGGAAAAAGTTATTTTGGCATTACCTGAACTTAATGTAGTTAGTTAACTGTAGTTCAGTGATTAAAAGTTGGTTACTTTTATGAATTCTAGTATTTCGCTGATTTAACTAGCTGAAATACTTAGTTGATCTTGGGATTCTTTGTGTGTGTGTGTATGTGTTTTTTCTTTTTTTAAGCTTTACATCAATAAGCTGTAATATGCAGTTGGTAAAGGTTTATATCTTTTTTTTTAAAGTTCCAATGTTTACTCGAAAATAGAGGAGATTTTTGTATATTCCGATCATTTAGTGTTGCTATATGAGTTTGCTTTTAGCTAATGAGAGAGTGCTTATGCGGGCAAGAAAATTCCAGAGTTTAGGTGCTCGTATTTGATCAATTTGGTATGACCTTTGCTTATAGGGTGGGTAAAAAACAGTGAAAGGAAATTGAGGTTTGGAGGTGATGAAGTTCTAGCTTTTAAATAGAGTATTTCAGTTACTTTTGATATGGAACAGTAGATCTTCTGGCATGTTCTCATCTTTACCATATACACAGATTAATGTAGATACTCTCTGGGAAAATGCTCCCTCTGGTGGTTGGAGAGCATCATCTGCCCCACGTTCTGATTGGCCCAGTATGTGTTTTCACATAGTTTTTGTGGATATGTATGGTTTTCTTGTTGAATATCTAGAATCATGTATAGCTTAGGATGCTAACCCCCCCCCCTTCTCTCTACAGCTCCTCCTAAACAAACCAATGGTTATTTGCGTGTTAGGTGCAATGGCGGTCTGAATCAGCAAAGAAGTGCGGTATGTATGAAAGTTCAGTTGGTGCAGTAGTAGCTTTCATATGTTTTCATTTGAAGCTTTTCCTCTAAAGTTCTGGTTTCCTTCTAGGCTGGACTTGCATTATTCAAGATCGGCCTAAGCCTTTTAATTCTGTGAAGCTTTGGCAAATACCTTCTGCATGGAAAGATCAATAGGCTTTTAATAACTTTCTGCCTATAAAATTCATATACACCCGTCTACTTACTGAAACATAGGAAAAAGAAAAATCGAAAATTTGTAGTTTCTAAGTGCAAGATTATAACGATTACATTATCTTGTTTGTAGGTTAACTTATAAGGCTTTCACTCTTCTAGAGATCCTTTGTTGATGATCCATTTAGCTTGCTTAAATGAGATTTGTGCTGTTTTTCATAACATGTTGCCTATTATAGTGTCTTACCTGCGGTGAATAAATATGAGGGAAACGAAGAAACTTTGGACAAAAGAGTCAGAACTCATTGATAGGAAAGGAGAGAATGACAAATCATTGTTTTCATCATAAATAGTTAGATTGAGAGGATAGGTGTGCAAAGCACTTAGATCGCTTTGGGATAAGATATATATGCAAATGAGGATGCAATATATAGAAGAAAATGAAAGACAGACTTTTACTTTTGAATTTTACCATGCAAATAATAAACTTTTACAAGTCGTGTATTTCTTTCTCTCATTGAAAGTCCGCATAACAACCAATGATGTCTGGGCTTCTTATAATTGATTCCCCCTTTGCATTACTGTTTATTGAGGCTGTTACACTTCCCCTTATAATCCAACATACCTCAAGTAGCATGTAGAAGTCCTACTGTTCAGATGCTTTCAATCTTCTTTATCCTTCATACAACATCTGCAAGGAGTCAAGTACTTATATTTTGCTGTTCAGGAGTATTAACCTTTTTTTCTGATTTATAAAGACATGTTTAAGAGTTTGTAGTGAACTGTTCTACCTGAGTTGAAAGTTGAGTCTACATCCTTTTGATTGCGTTAATTAACTTTACAACTTGTAACTTAGATTTGTAATGCTGTTCTTGCTGCGCGGATAATGAATGCTACTCTAGTGCTGCCAGAGTTGGATGCAAACTCATTTTGGCATGATGACAGGTACTTTTTTTCAGGAAGACTACCTTAGCCCTTAGTTTTTCAAATGCTTCCATTCTCTTGCTGAGTTTGCATCTCAGTTTTTTGGACTATAGTTCTAGATAAATCTGAAGAATCCTGTTAGAATCTGTCACTGAATTCAATTCTCAAAAGAGCCTGTTAATGTGTAAAATTCTAAAGCCTCATAATTGAATCCTATTTTGAACTTTTTTTTTTCTGGCTTTATTCATCTGAGATGTTTGACATTAGGGTGAATGGTTTAGCCTTCAGGGTGCTTGGTCCAAAAGTGGTAAGTTCAAGATTTTTAGTGCAGTTTTCAGGTTTTAGACAGAAAAATTCATTTTAACTAATGAAGTAGCCTCTTAATCTTTTTTTTTTGAGTGTGTTTTTGTTTTTTGGACACCTTTGGCTCCTTGGTGGCTTAACTTGTGTACTTCTGGATCCTTATTGTAGGATTATGTATATTTATAAGTTGATGTGTTGTGAAGTTAATATTTTCAAGACAGTTTGTGAGCCTCATGCTGTAGCCCTACATACTTCCCATGGCAAAAAACGCTCTTAAGAAAGATCACATCAATTTTACTTGTTTATTAAAAACTTATGGAGGATATAAAAGAGGGAAACTGTGAAGATAAATAGGAGATAGATTTGGTGAAAAGGACCTCAGAGAATTAGTATATCCAAAACTGTTGCTTATGTCTTTTTCTCTATCTTGTTGATAATTGTAATAAAATCCTTAGACACAGCAAGTCAGCAGGATAATTATTTTTTTGGGTGCTAGTATGTTTTAAGTAAATATCACCTCTTGAACTTTCCCGATAAATATTCTTTTACTTAATAAGTCCGCATTTTTCTGTAGTGGTTTCCAAGGAATCTATGATGTTGAGCACTTCATCAAGACATTGAAGTATGATGTCAATATTGTGGAAAGAATTCCTGAAATCTCGAAAAATGGGAAAACGAGGAAGCTGAAAGCTTTTAAGGTACAGTTTACCTGAAAGTGGATCTCAAACAAGCAGTTTAATTTTTTTTATTTTTGTCAATTGTTGAATCTGAATGTCTTTCAATCTCAGCTTGAGCCTCCTCGAGATGCTCCTAGCAGTTGGTATACATCCAAAGCATTGGAGAAGATGAAGGAACATGGTGCTATTTATCTCACTCCATTTTCCCATCGTTTGGCAGAAGAAATTGACAACCCTGAGTACCAAAGGTTGAGGTGCCGGGTTAACTATCATGCCCTTAGATTTAAGCCGCATATTATGGAATTGAGCAAATCAATAGTAGACAGACTTCGTGCACAAGGTCACTTCATGGCTATTCATCTTCGTTTTGAGATGGATATGCTGGCATTTGCTGGGTAAGATTGATAGTTCCATGTCATTAGAAATTCTGTCCCTCTGGAAATGAGTGGTTTTCGTTGCTAGCAAAACTAAATCCTCTGTGCCTTTGTCCTACCTCCTTATAAATTTCAGTATGAGAAGATAAAAATGCTTCTGAAGTAATCTTCGGTATGAAATCTGTTCAGGTGCTATGATATTTTTACACCTAAAGAACAAGAAATTTTAAAGAAGTATCGAAAGGAAAACTTTGCAGAGAAGAAACTTATATATGAACAAAGAAGGGCTATTGGTAAATGTCCCCTGACACCAGAAGAGGTAACCTATAATACTCACCCTTTACTATTTTCTTGTTAAACTCTCTATATGTTATAATCTCGCAACTACATGCTTGGCTTGTCTTATAGTTTGCTCTTCATCAACATCAGAAATGTTGTAGATGTTTAACATGCAAGAGATTTCTTCTTCACTGTAGTGAAATGATCCCTTTCCCGGCCCTTTCCCGGCCCTTTCCCTGCCCCTTCAAGTAAAAACCAAAAAGTAGTCCACAAAAAATGATGGCACAGGTAGGCTAAAGACAATAATGATTAGCATAATCCAACCTTTTCTTATGTTATTGTAAAAGTTATCTTACAAAACTGAAGCCTAATGGTACCAAGATATGATGACATTCATTTTCATTTGAAAGAAAGGAATCTGCTTTTTGCTTTCAGTGACTCACATGATTTGATATTCCTCTGGCAGATCAAATGCTTCCTATCCAAAGTACCACCCAGGATAATGTTATAAGCACCAGGAAAAAAAAATTTTTTACTGTGACTGTTGCAGAAATAGTTCTTTTCCACCGCTCTGGAGTATGCTGTTTTGCCAGCTAATTTTTGTTACAAACATTACTGAATGTTATTCCTTGAATGTACAGGTGGGTCTCATCCTACGTGCAATGGGATTCAATAATACAACTAGAATATACATTGCATCTGGTGAACTTTTTGGTGGTGAACGATTCATGGGACCTTTCCAGTCCATGTTCCCTCGCCTTGAGAATCATAGTACAATAGACACTACTGGTGAGCTAGCTAAGAACACAAGGGGCTTGGTGGGTTCTGCTGTGGATTACATGGTCTGTCTTCTTGCTGATATTTTTATGCCAACATATGATGGACCGAGCAACTTTGCCAATAATCTCATGGGCCACCGACTCTACTATAATTTTCGCACTACAATTTGGCCTGACCGAAAGGCTCTTACTCCTGTGTTCATTGCTCGGGAAAATGGGCATACAGCAGGTTTTGAGGAAGCTATTAGGCGTGTGATGCTAAATACTAACTTTGGTGGACCTCACAAGCGGATATCACCTGAGTCTTTCTATACCAATTCCTGGCCTGAATGTTTCTGTCAAACACCGGCACAGAATCCTGCGGATGGATGCCCGCCAAAAAATATTTCAGATATCTTGGAGAGTCGGTTGCAGGGTAGCGGAGTTACTGATGATGGATTTGTCGGGTCAGATGTGGCTTCTGTAACTGACAAGTAGGAATTTGAGTTTAACCGAGTGGATTATTCCACGAAATTTTAAGTGATGCAAACCTCCAATGCCAAACTTGTGACATGATATATTGACAAACTTTACAGGTATCTTCCATCTCTTGTTCACTGTTTCCCTGTTTTCTAGTCAACTCAGTTAATACTGAAAAAGTCTTTAGTCAATATTAGACTGTGGGAAACTGAAGCTGGTTTCTGGCAGTGTAAAGTACTTTAAACTAGCGTCGTATTATGAAAATTGTTTCTTGGCTTTTTCTGTGTTCCCATCTTCTAATTGGATTTTGATGTTTTTCATCAGTTCACATCGTCGTCCTTGTGTTACCAGTCTAGAGATGAAATTTTCAAGCAATTGGCTTTCCGATAGAGGGAGAGTTTTGAAGAAAAGAGGTATAATTAGAAATGCATTTGAAGAACGTACAGTAGATATAATCAGCTATTGTAGCAATTTATTTGTTTATAGTGCCATTGTTTCTTCCCACAAAATTTACTGTACACATTCTTATTGCTTGAACAAAACCGGACGAGGCTAACATGTTGCCGTTGGTTAAAAAGGTGTCTTACCTTTTCGGGGTAGCATAGCGGGATGTACCATTTCTCCATCGATTTCTTCATATTTCGGCTGTGCGATCTTGTGACCTGCCAATTAACTTGGATTATTCATGGAGTAACACTCTTCTTATATCTAAATCTTTATGTGCTCAATTAATTTCCAGTCCTTGGTGCCAAGCTAAAAATTGCAAGTTATCCCCACGGGATCTTGAGTAATTTTGGCGATTGATCACTGGTTGAAAATAGAAGTTATTTATGCCCTGAATGGCGCGATTATTTGGGAGAGCTTTAATAAGTGAAATTATTCAGTATACGCACAAATTGAATGATCATAAATGAGCTACAAACGATGTTATCTTTTCTCAGAAGTTCGTGTTGACAACATTTCATTTTTTTTACGTCGACTCTCACGGCGCCTAGTGCCAGAATATTTAAGTTGAGATTGCACCTGGGGCGGACATATAACAATGATAAGGACAGTACTCTTAACTAGTGATGTTTTACAGTGTCAAGGGGTGAATCTTTTCGGCAAAAATCCAAAAAGATGATATGGCTTTTGTACTATTGACCATTATTGTTCCCAAAAATGCGATTAAGATTGAAGGAACAAAATTCTTTGCTCGTATCCAAAGTCATGGAAGCAAAGCACAAGGAGGCGAAAATGCATACACCGTGGCTTAATAATGATGGTACCAAAACTTAGAATTGCTCTGAGCTAAAAGATCAAAGAAAGAATCCGTACACAATCAATGCAACACTCGGGAATGTGGTAATGTGGTGCTAAGCAATTATTTTCAACAAATATTTACATCTAGCAATGTTACAGACCTTAATATTAAAAATATAAATATTGAGGGGGGTAAGGTAAACGGAAAGAACAGAAATAGGTAAATCCAATGATATTTTTTGGTTACCAAAGCTAGCCGGCCGGATGAGTACGCAATTTATTTGCAACGTATAGTAGGTGGCTAATATTTGTGGGTGGGTAGTGTTGGAGTAGCTTCAGATTGGCAGTGAAATCGCCAGCAAGCAAACGCCTCCTGATTATTATCAGCATGGCACAACAGATTCGGAGTAGCGTCTCCTGCAATGAAGAGAGTATAATTAAGCATTACATTACTTCCACCAACATCATAACCATAAATTTATCACGTTTTCAGGCGCCAAAGTCTTTTGAGTCAAATGCAGGCATCCACAGAATCCTATTGATCAATTGAAGCTGCTCAAAATGAAGCTTCCCAGCTGAAATAAATTTAATTTAAATCTTTTTCTTTGACAGAAATAAACAACCTTCCGGAATCCACCAATACTCGTAATCTTTGTAAGTGCCATCAAATTAACCACAAATGAAGGCATTCTCAAGTTATCTTTAAAGTACATGGAATAACCATGAGATGGGCCTGTAATGACTTTTAAACCTACTTCTGCTTCTAGAATCTTATTCTCCATCACCCTGCAAAGCTCTTGTACAATCATGAACCTATCATCATGTTATGAATATGCTAAATGTTTCTCCTGGTAAAATGTTAGCAAAATGACATTTCACACTACCAGAATATGCACAACAGTCTTAGAATTGGGAAAAAAGTAAACAAGTTTTAGCGTCCACAAGAATATGGACCAGAATGAACGAGATATTAAATTGATGCAATGTCGCCAATTATGCCAATAGACACAGGTAAAAGAATATGCTTGGTTTGATGCAACCATTCAGATGTATAATAGAAGAATTGTCGACAATGAGATTCTACAGTTTTGTGGGAATGCTTAAATTTTCATTTTCTGATGACCTATTCTGTCTTGAATTATGTTCTAAAGTGTCCACCTTCGAAATTGAAATTCTTGCCCCAACCAATGAAAAATCTTTTTACTTAAATTTGAGCCCTACGTCATCAATAACCAAATTCAGTTTCTGTAACCAAAGTAAAAAATTTGTACACAACATTTAACTTGGCAAGGCGACGGTTATATTTGTAATTTCTGTTTCTAATTTAAGTCATTAACATCAATGGTTTAAAAACTTTGCATCACATAGATTGCAGCAATCTATTGGGATAACATGTATCAAAGGAGAACATTATTTGATATACTTACTTGAGGACCTTCAGGGTCACTTAATAATGTGTCCCAAATGAAAAGACTGTCCGCAAAATTGAACTCTTGAGTCAAGAGAAGAGTTATCCATCTGAATGCATAAAACTGGGGATTCACCTGTTTTTCCAAAATGAAGAAAAAGCAAAAAGTTTATAAGAGTATCACATAAATGGTGAAAGGACTTCTATATGCATATCATTATCTCCACCAATTTGCAGAACATCATCAAAAACTGTTAGCATGAGTCAGCAAAATCTGTTCCAGAAACCTTTTAAGCTCCCCTTTGTATACCAACACACGCACAAACATGACTAAATCAAGTATCTAGCCATGTTAAACAAATACATGTCTGACTTTTCAGTACAGCAACTTCATGAGACAAAGAAGCTACACTCACGTGCTAGAAGTCTAACTTTTCTCAGGTGTTCCAATCTGGAGTTTTTGAGAGACAAATACTTATTCTCCTTGGATAACTATAACTGCTCCAAATCAAGCTATCAGATCCTTGCTGACTCATTCTACTCGAACCACCAAGCTAAAATATATATAGGTCCACTTAATACATATATTCCAGTAGGCAGCAATCATTATCATCTCTGCCACCTAGAGATGAGACAAGTACTCTCAACTACTAACATAACTGGTGTTATGATGAGGTGTTTATTTGTGTTTAACAAAACTTTGTCTGGAAAGGGCATAGAGTATTTGTAGAAAATACAAGAACTAGAAACAGAAGTTGGAAGCGCAGAGGTGAGCTTCCTTTCAGACTTGGGATGTTGTGAGCGAGAAATCAATCTACTTGAATACATAAACAAGTTACAACTCATCAACTTGTACTGGAGAAAGAGACAAGCATGATACAGTAGTCTTACCTTAGTAGTCATCTCAAGATGACGCCAGAGCTCTTCATCATGCTCTTTCAGAAGCAGTGACAGCCTTGTGATTGTTGAACGGATTCCCACAACACTATTGTCAAGTTGCTGGCAAAAATGATCTCGAAATCCACTTAACAATTCCACGAAACAGAAGAAAGTGTCTGCTTCTGCAGAGACCTATGGAATTTTGGAAATAAATAAGAAAAAAATAATTACAGCCAAAGCAACTAGAAGTAGAATTATGGCAATTATATTTTGGCCTTAAAAATTAGTACCACTCTCAATTTAGCCCCTCAAATTTCACTTTCAACATATTTTGTCCATCAAGCTTTGGTTGTACCTTACTGTTCAGCATCATTTATCATTTATTGGCATACTAGGTTCAATTTGTCATATCTGATATACATTGAAAACATACAAAATTTCAAACCAGAAAGACATAAGGGCCCAAACTGGTCAAATTCAAATCATAAGGGACTAAATTCAGATGAATGCAGAACAGAAGAAATTAAATTATATGTGATAAAACTGAAACTTAAAACACTGCATGAACGGTCCAAAATAAAAGAGCCCAAAACTGCAAACAAAAGTTTAAAAAAAGGAAACTTAGTCTACAAGGGCTGGTAGGGAATGCAATTTATGTCCCCAATCCAATAGTTGGAATCTGTTTTATAACAGACATCACCTGAGATTTTTTGCCATGTAACATTGCATAGAAGCTTTGCTGCTAAATATCAGTCTAAAGTCAGTTAGCCAGTAACTCTTGGCTTTACTGGTAAACATACAATAAGGTGATAGGATTCAAACCTCAATATATCAAATACTCATCTAAATATATCTTAAACTCCCACCTACCAAATGTCCATCTCAATTTCTTAAACCAGAAATCTTAAGCAACCATAACTACAATTAGCTGAATCAAATCACCTCACTACACATGCAAGTTGGTAATACTGCTTTCTAATTCCTAGTTAACATAAATAGTTACTTCCTGACTGGGTAATGCTTCAGATTCAAAGACATGCAGGCATAGAAAAAGGAAAAATCAGTTTCTCCTGAATTGATATTATATGGAATTCCAAGCTTCTAGTGGCATAATTACGGTGGATGGAAGCAAGATACAAAATAGTCTATGGATAACGACACAAATACTTACAGCATTTTCCTCATTGGGGTCACTTCTAAATATGTAAAAGAGTGGCGCCAAGATTTCATTCATGCCTTGTACATATCTTATACCAGGATTTAACTTCGCAAATACAATTAAGATGTTCCTCAGGGAATCCTGAAAACAAATGACATAATCAGATCAGCACAAGTACATCGAATTCTCACTGATTATGACACTAAAAACAGAACATTTTACCTGATTGGATTTTGCAAAAGACGAGTCCCCTGAAAAAAAGTTCATATCTGGATGAGTACGGTTGACATCTCGATCTATTTGCTCAATTACCTCTGTGTCCTGCACATCAAAGGCGTGAAGAAGGTTAATAAGCTGATTTCAAGTCTTGACAGAAACTGGGTATAAAATGCTGCAAGCTGCCATCAACTCATATTTCTAAAAGCCAACAGTAAAACTACAAATTACACAAATATGCTAAAGTACAAGATCCGACATCAAGGTGAAAAGCATAATATAATTGCTAAACTTGATAAGAACATCCCTTAACGTGCTTTAATTAAAATATCACAACAAAAGAAGCAGCTGTATGATGCACGAGTATTTTTGTTACCTAAAACAATATATCAGATGATAGAACATATCAAAAGAGGCAAGAGCAAACATAGCATATGCATGTTATAATCCCCTAACTGTCTCATAAACTAGGTTTACGTCAGACCTTTAGACATCTTAACCCTGCCGTGGAAAAGGTTGAATCCAGGATGATCCCATGTCAGCTGTCTAACTCAATTTCAAGGCAGAAGCCCCCTTAAATGGACTAAACTAGTTGTGTTTTCAAATGCTACTCACAACATTTCTTTGAATGATAATTGTTCCATGAAATCAAAAGAGAGGGGCCAGTCAGAAAAGCAATAAAAGTTAAGAAAAATACTTTTTACCTGAAAAAATTGATTCCATATGCTCGTCTTGCCAAGACTCAAAGGATGCTCATCATGAGTTATTTCTGATCTTGAGAGAAAGCCCTTGTCCTCACCATCCAATTCATCATTCTTAAGACTTGACTTTTCTAACCTCCTGGTGATTTCTGACTGACTAGCCGCAAAAACATTCAGAAATACAAGAATTTGAAGCAATGCAATGCAAAATTGTATGCACCCCTGACTAGAGTATAAGATATCTACTGGGTTAATGGGATGTGCCATATGTTAAGCAGGCTGACAAATTTGAATAATATATTTATATATCACAAACTTTAGTGGCGTCAACTATGAGGTGATGAAGATATGTCAAATTCCACTAATTAGAAACAAGTCTATGTGTCAGAACATTTAGGGTAACAATGGTAGGCAGTGGTAATGCAGCAAGCTTACTAAACTCCAAAATACTCTATTGTCCAGATAATTAGTTTCTCGTAGGTTTTATGAGACCCTTAATTATTCAGTTCTGCTATACAAGTTTAGCATTTCCAATGTAGCAGACTATATCAATAAAGCTGAGACTCCATCAAGATTCAGATTAGAAGATTTTTTACTTTATTTTAGAACCATTAATCTTCTTCATTTCCCTTTCTTTGTACTTATGTTGCTAGTCAGCTTTCTTAATCTCAAAGGACTCTTCAGCTTTTAAGTGATAGAACCAGGCAAAAAAATGTATCAGAACTCATAAAGAGTAAAAAAGAGGCAAACTTGATCAATCAGGTTTAAATTGAAAACTACAATACAAAAGCAAGATCCTAATTCCAATCATACTCCAAAAAGGAAAAAGAGAAGTTGAACCACAGACAATCAAGTAATGATTACATTTTCCACTTTTCAGAGTCAAAAATAAAAACCTCTCAATTAGACATGACCAGCCATCTATTTAAAGTTGCAAGCTAGTACTTACAGGATTCATTAAAAGCTCCTCTTTAAAATGCTCATATTGAGACCTCTTTTTGGCCAATTCTGAAGACCAAAGTGATCGATCACATGGCAGATACCCCAACAGGAGCTGCAAAATTTCAAGTGCACAAAAGATTCATGTTAAGGACGCAGCAAAACTAAAATCAGATCATACCAAATTCTCTGAGGACCAATTACGCATTAAAATCTTTTCTAGCCAACAAAAAGTTATCTTGAATTTGGAGGAGTGACAAAATTGTAAAAGAAAGCTTAATTAGTTCTCCAACTAACTGAACACTATTAAGGGATAGATACATTTTAAAGAAGAGTAGAAGGCAAAAGACAAGTCATGCTAGAAGTTGCATTTTTCTTGAATTAACTTTCAAAGAATGACTGACTGATTGAAAATAGGGGAAAAAAGGGGGTCCAGTTAATTTCACAAGATAACTACATACCTTCCAAACTGTGGCACGAATGCCAGCTCCATCTGGTATACCTTGTGATGCTAGCCTCCGCAATTCCCCCATATTTATAACCTTCCTCGATAGCTAAGATAAGTACATAACAAAGGTAAAAACAATTCCAAACCAAAACATAAAAATATGCACTTAATTGACAACAAAACACCCATGTGGAGAATGTTACAGCTGCAAACAAACTAAAATGGAGTTCATGCTAGCCTAAAAGCACATACTTGGATAGAATGACCACCACCTTTACAACCATCAAACGAGGGTAACATGGGGTGACAAACTTAGTTCTTTTACTATGACGTACACACAGTGAATGCCTCATTGCTGCTGTGACCGCCAATGTTCTTCTTCCTTTGTTAGACCACCATCACGACATTCATGGTTTGACATTCTAATTCCAATTGCCTAACTTCATGATCCTACATTAACCTATGCTATCCTAAATCACCATCCAAACGCCCCAATATGACCAAGATATCCTAGCCGAACCAAATGAAGCATCACATTGCCACGAATTTCATCATCCACCAAACTCAAGCCTCACATTATCAATTTAAACGTATATGTACATACACACAGAACACCTATAAGTGTGTGCGCAGACATATTCCCTTAAAAGTCACATCTTTACAAATTTCATATTCTTTTTACAACTACATAAGCATAATTTTAGGTAAATTGCAAGGACAGAAAGAAATATAAAGATAAATACCTCTTGCAATAGCTGAGCCTGCCGCGAAATATCCTCGGCAGCAGAACTCGCCGGCCGAGCGGCCGATACAGGTGAGCTCACCGTCACCGCTGCACTCGCTTCAGAAGCCGTGTCTGCAACCGCCGCATCAACATTGCTCCGAGCTCCATCCTCCTCATCATCCTCGCTACTATAATACCTCCCCTGACTACCCAACGGATCCTGAGCTTCCACTTTCGGCGCCTCTGCTCTTACAACAACCGCTGGCGGAGCCGTAACGGTGACCTTCTGCGGAGCTGGCGCCAGCGGCTCATACTTAGACGCCTCCGCCTTTTGAACCGAAGACTTGGCGGAGGTCGCAGGAGTGGATTTAACACCGCGATCAGCAACGACGTCGTTGGGAGAAGATTTAGGAGACGGAGACGCAGGCGGTGGCGGCGGAGAAGAAGACCAGAGCGAGCTGTTCAACCAATCGGGAACGCGCTTTTTATTATTACCGCTGGTAGAATTAAACATTTTTTTGAGAATATTTATTTGTGAAAATAGAGGATTTTTTTAGTTTTATATTTCTCTAAATTAAAATGAGGGTTCTTGTGGCCGTGGAGGTGGTGGTGAGAGGCGTCGCCGCCGTGGTCGGCGTCAGGGTCATCATTCGACGGGAAGAAATTAGAGAGGGGAAGAGAGGGGAGAGGAAGTGAAGTGGAGTTGGGGAAGTTGTGGCAGGTGGATTAGAAGATACCACGTGTTGGTCACGTGGAAAATGGGCCATGGCCTTTTCTTCTGCGGTTCTGCCTGAGTCGATTGCAACGTAGGAGAACCCAGGTGTTTTGCTCGTGGCTAATTGGAAATGTTATTATTATTATTATTATTATTTATCGACACTATAAATTTTTTTTTATTCTATACCTACTTCAACTTTATAGTAAGGGATGGATTCAAATGGATTCAAAGAGAATTTAAAAGAGACTGAATCATCATTGGATTAAACGAGTGCCTTTGTGCTCGCTGATAAAATATTTAAAAAATTTTGGAAATAGATGTAAGTCAAGGAATTTCTAGAGACGAATCCTTAATCTGCACCTACGGAAAGTTTTAAGACTCCCCTTGGTTGCCAATTACTCCGAGGGTAATTGGTTATCATTAAACTATCTAAAATGGCATAATTTGATGGAAATGGTCTATGTAACGGAACCAATGAAATGTCAAGAATAACCTTGATTAAAAATTAAAATGGATGAAATGATCAAATTATATAAACTTAATATGTACGATACTTTAACCTTTTATAGTTTTATGTTTTACGACATAACTCTCTTATAATTTAGTGTTTTACCATATAACTGTCTTATAGTTTTCAAAATATATACACAATCCCCCTGTGATCATTAATAATTTTCAATTTCACAAAGGGATACCATTGACATTTTAGTTGAGTCTGTTACGGAGTGTAAATTCCGTGATTTGATACTTTAATCCAAATTATAAGGAAATTATAGATAATTTTTCAAATCACAAGAGAGTTATATGAAAAGCCGCTAAACTAAAGGAGATAAAGTGTATTTTACCTAAGCCATAATCATAAGCCAATGTATAGTGTACTTGACCAGACAAGTAGAAACACCTCTCAATTCATTCGTTCCTTTAATTCCAAAAGAAAATTAAGCAGTAAACTTAATTTGACGAAAACAAAATTAAGGAATCAAATTTAAATAATTTTGCAAAAATGACAAGTTTTATTGGGATTCATGATTGGAGTTGGAAATAGCCCCACATCTCTTGTTATGGTCCGATCTGTTCATTTCCTTTTCTCCGTTGTTACAATCTGTCTATTTCCTTCTTCTAATTGAAAGCTAATGAAATCTGCCAATTGGAGAAATGCAATTTAGCAAACGCCAAGAGAAACTGTCAAATCGCAAACACTGTGTGTTACACGTTTTGGTGCCACCACCCAATGTTACACGGCACTGATTGCTCTGTTACACGCGTTGGTATTACTATTTAGTGTATTTTTCATGGGATAATTTCAGAAGCCTCCCTGAGGTTTTCTGACAATTTCATTTAGAGTTCTCAAACTTTATAAAAACTCACTTGGTTCTTTTACTTTAAACTTTTTGTAATATTTAAAATTCATTTGAAAATATAATATTAAAAATTCATTTTAGAAGTGAGAATGCAATTTCATTTCAAATTTACCCTTTTCTTGTGATTTCTTAATTGTCATAATACACTAAATTTATTGCTTAACTTTCGTAAATTAATCAATGTAGTTCTTTAATGAAAATTTAAGAGTTGATAACAAGATTAAAAAAAAACTCTTTAACAATTTTTGTATCATTAGTTCAAACAAAAAGTTTAAATTACTTAAAATTATGATTGATTTACAGTGCTCTTAAAAATAACTTGCAATAATTTGTAACCATGAGAATACTTTTTTGGGCTAACTTAAAAATAATACAAACAAGTTTATTTATATATAAATGTTAGCATGCTGTATTTTTTAGTTGTCAAGCCATCGATTTAGATTAAAAAATAAAAAATTCAAAAATTTGTAAATGATTTATAAATTAAGTCAAAACACTTTATAGTAAAGAAAATATTATCTTTGTAGCTTGCAAAACTTCAATAAACTTTCAAATATATACTCTTGGCATTTTAAAAAAAACACTATATTTTGTAGCATCAAAATAAATCTTTATACTTTTTTTTTCATTTGTTATTAATATACTCACGTTTTGGTAATAAAACAACACAAGGGCAAATTTGGAATGAGATTATATTTACTCTCTCAAAATAAATTTTTTAATATTATATTTTAAAATAGGTTGTAAATGATATAAAAAGGTTAAAGTAAGACATGCAACTGAAATTTTATGAAATTCGAGAGTGCCAAGTGAAACTGTCAAAAACTTTGAGGAAGGTTTCTGAAATTATCCCATTTTCATTTAGTTGGTTTAAACCAATATTTGGTATACAAATTACGCCAAATATTGATTTACTGCAACCGAGTAGAAAAATACATAAAATATTACAAGATTATAGTGTATTAGGGGTGTAATAAATAATTATATAATAGAAGATAACCCATTGATAAGGTATATATGCTGTTTAGAAGAAGGATGTAAAAAATGTGTTTAGAAGAAGGATGAGTGAAGAAAGTTACACGATCCATCTCCTACTCTCTCTTAGATTTTCTGGCTTGGGTCCTACAATCAGGGAGGGACATAAGACATTTTCTCCGGTCCACTGCGCCTGCAAGAGAAAGTTGAATGGTGTTCATGAATTCACATATGCAGCAGCCATCAGGCTTAAGTTTTGATAATACTTGAGACATTATACCATGTCGAATTATGGTAATCTACACCATCCATTGATGGGGGATCCATTTTCACGGCTCCAGACTTTGTTCACCAGTTTTTCCTGTATCTTGAATCTTGATCAACACTCAACTGGGGTGACTAACTCGGGAGGCAACTCTGTGCTGTGGGTTCCATTGTTCAACATTGCAGGGAAAAAATGCTAGCCTAGCTAGTCCTTTTGGGAAAAAAACCAGCTGTGAATCTATGACCAGGTTGATGATTATTGCTGCTAGAAGGAACCAGGCTCCAGGTGAATCTTCTGCAGTTACCGACAATGTCCATTCATTCCAAAGGCATAACATCTTTTGCAATGGATTTGCGCTCAGTAGTCAGGAGTCAGGACAGTTACAAACTGTATAGATTTCTAGTCATGGGTTAATGATGTTCGCCAATATTCAATGCAGGCGTGATGAATGCTCGAAGCAGTTCAGAATGGCAATGCGAAGCATCGAATCAATTGGTTTGAACCCTGTTTCACTCTCAAGAAACTAGCAGTCCCATTCATGAAGGCATCATGAGACCTGCAAGAGACTTTTGTTGTTACATTTTGTTTCTTTTTCTTCTTTTGTTTGTCCTACGTTTTTGTGGGCTACGAACACAAATGAGTCTAGCCCTGTTTCGCTCTCAAAAGATTAGAAGTCCCATTGAGGCATCACGAGACCTGCAAGAGACTTATGCTGTTGCATTTTGTTTCTTTTTCTTCTTTTGTTTTGCCCTATGCTTTTGTGGGCTACGAGCACGAATAAGTCTAGCCATTATGAACATTGAAAACTAAGCTCAAATGCAGCGTTGATGAATTAGTGATTTGGAAGTGATGTTGTAATCTGTAAATGCAATAGTTCTATCCTGTTGGAATTTAGAGCCTAAACTACAAAACAACACTCAATGTTCCAAAAAAAAATAAAATTAAAGCTTACTAAAACTTATATTGAGGGTTGGAAAATGAGTTTAAATTCTACATTCATGACTTCTTTCTTTATTTATAGAGCATATAAGAAACAAATTAACGTAATTTTTGCTAATTAATTTCCTAACGAATATCAATAGATAATCATAATTCAAAATAGTTGAATTTGTCAAAAGATACTAAATGTGAAAATACTCCTAACAACTAACTAGCAACTTAACCTAGTAACCAAATTGACTTATTCTAAATTTAGAAAATTGCAGCAGAAGTTGCATTATTCCAACACTTCTCCTTACTATTTTGGTTGCAAATTTTGAATTGTCTTCTAAAATCTTTAAATCTTGTTTTAGACACGACTTTTGTAAGAAACTCTACAAACTGATGAATAGCCTTGCAACGAATTACTTCTTGTAGTTTCTTGGGCCAAATTCTGAATTGGTTGATGATGTTTTTAATGTATCCAAATAACATTTTTGAGAGTTCAAAGTAGAACAACCTTCTACAATATTTAAACCACCATTATCTTTGGATATTTCTTGCTACAATGCACTTTTGAAAGTTTTTTGAAGCTTGTAGACTCAAAAATAATAAAATTAATTATAATCTTCATAACTATCAAGAATAAGTTTAATACATCCTCTTATCAACTTATCAATAATCTCCACCTGAATTCTTTTAGGATCTGAATTTTTGATCTCACAATGTTATACTCTAGGATCATCAAATGTTGACTAACTAAAGAAAAATCCACCTCATAATTGTTAAATGCTGACCAATTCAGAGCAAAATTTTTCTCTATTCATTTTTATTGAGAAAAGTTCATTCTCAATAAGATCATCAATAGCAGAAGTCATTATTATTGTGACAATGATATTAAAAAAAAATGATATGTGAATGGTAGTCTTGGATCTCTATCTAGTTACAATTTTGTGATCTCTAATTTGTATAGCTGTCGGATCTTCAATTAGTGCTACAAAATGATTTATCTCCACCACATCTCATAGATTATTAAGTACTAAATAAGTTCAAAGTTTTACAGCCCAAATTTGATAGTTTTACAGGAGCTTCACCAATTACACAACACCTTAAAAAAAAAGAAAGCCCTTAAGACATAGGCTCTTGATATCATTTTGTTGGAATTAGAGTCTAACCTACTAAACAATATTTAGTGTTGAAAAAAAAAACTAAAACTTGTGTTGAGGATTGGAAAATGAGCTTAAGCTCTTTATTCATAACCTCTCTATTTATAGAGCATACAATAAACAAATTATATAATTTTACTAACAAATCTCCTAATAAATCTCAACAAATAAGTGTAATTTAAAATAGTTGAACTAGTTAAAAAACACTAAACGTGGAAAAACTCCTTACAACTAACTAAGAACTTAACTTATTATTATTTGACAATAAAATATAGTTTAGTTGGTAAGACGCTTCACTTGTAATCAATAGACCACGGATTCAAGTTATCAAGGAACTAGGTGGAGAATCACCGTTGATCCTTACATTAAAAGAAAAATAATTTGACCTATTCTAAAGTCAGAAAGTTGCAGCAGAAATTGCATTATTCCAACAAATCCCTAATGGGTGGAGCATGGACTCGTAAAGGTCAGCTGTTTACATGATATTCCACCGTTCCACCAAGAGCAAAACAATAGGGTATTTCGTTTTCTCACGCATGGCTTGCAAGTAAAAGATCATAGAGCAGAATAGCAAAAGGTATTCAAAATCTTCAAATTTCGCAGGGCAGTCTTGGATAATGTTGTTATTAAGGTGGAATTAAGGTTCTCATGTTTTATCTATGGGTTCTAATCGTGTAATATTTGAGAATCCGTTTAATTCACTTTTTGCAGGGTTATATCAACCAAAAAAAAAAATGATTCAAGAGGTGCATTAGCCCTCTCTTTCTCCCTTATGTGAAGAGAAGAGATGATTTTTTTTTAAAAAAAAGTACTTTAACCTACTAAATCGTAATAAATCTTAATTTGCCCCAATTACAAAAAAGAAAAAAGGAAAATAAAAATTTGATAAATGAGAAATAGAAAATACCAAATCAAAATATCAGTTTTTTTTGTCCATTTCTTATTTTAAATATGCTTCTTAAATTTTATTTCTTATTTATCTATTTTTTATTTTCCTTTCTTCTTTTTTGTATTTAGGACAAATTAAGATTTATTACAATTTAATAGCATAAAGTACAGTTTTTTAATATCATCTACTCTTCCCTAAAGATAAAAAAAAAGAGAAAGAAAACCAAAAAAAAAAGTGATGAAAGGGGATTATGTATAAAAACTCTTGTTTGACTTTTTTTATATTGGCAGCTAGTTTTATTGGCAAAGGGGATTATGTATATATTTTTAAATCATAATGAGTTGTATGGTAAAGAAAGGGATTATATATAGATTTTTAAATCATAATGGATTATGTGGTAAAAGCTAAACCACAAGAGATAAATGGTAATTGACCCTTAATGTTCCTGTGATCAATGTCAATGTAAGCCCAACTAATTTCATCTTAGATACGAACCAGTTAGTCCGATTGGTTTGTCTATGGATAACTATAAATTTTTTTTATCGACAATTTTTTTGTTCTGGAATACTATGTAATCAATATTCTCATATAGAAAACAAAATTTAGAAATTATTTATCATAATTTAAGCAAGTCAATCTACTCTCAAAGTTAAGAGCAATCGTTAGCATATGAGACTTTTTAAAAAAAAATAGGAAGAAATTTTATTACTAAAATTGCTAGAAGTTGTTGAACACCAATTGCTTTACAAAAATCTGGAGGGAAATTATAGTGAGAAATGGATTCCCTTGGAACCCATTTGTGATTAGCAACATGAGAAATTTTTTTTTTCTCTTTGAGGGTAGCAACATGAGAAAGTTCAACAGCATGCCTAATATCATCCATCACCGGGCCAATGGTGGAAAAATCTTTGTCCATGTTAGCCAAGAGACTGTAGACCACCAGCGTGTGAGATTAATTCTTCCACAAGAAACTTTCGCTCTGATATTAAAAAACAAGAACATTTTTTTCTGCTTGCCCCGTTTGATAATCCGATCAAAATTTGGAAATAGTCTTACTGATATGGCCCGTTTGGTAAGTGAGTTTTTTGGGTGTTTGTCTAAAACTTTATTGTAAATTACTGTAGAAGTTTTTAAAAAAATTTTTAAAGTGTGTTTTTTTTAATATTTTGAAGTGTATAGTTTAAAAATTTTGAGAAATTTTTTGAGGTTACTGTAGTTAAAGTTTTTTAAAAAAACTTGTAGCAGATAAACTTGACAAAAAACTTGTCTGCCAAATTAATTATGTGATTTAGCCTTAGTTATATATAACTTAATGTGCCAACAATCTTTGTCGTTGAGTTTTTTTTCTTCAAGCGTCTGATTTAGGTTAATTTCTTCTTATCTCCAGCTTCCATGCAGCAGATAACACACATAAAAACAGTACAACAACAAATAGCCATGGCACTTCTCAAGAAACCCCTAATCCTTCAAATTGAACTTTCAGACCAAACAATCAAAAACCAGAAAATATTTACCACTTCTTTTACTAAACCTTCAATCACAAACATCAGAGTTGATTCTCAAGAAGTTGCTTTCCGGTCCGATCTTGAGAAACTTCAGGTTCTTGGCTCTGGTAGTGAAGGAATTGTTTACAAAGTACGTGACAAGCAAACATCAATGTTGTATGCTTTAAAAGTTGTCCGGGGATGTCATCCCTGCAGATAAAGAGATTGGAAATCCTTAGTTCAATCAACTCTCCTTCAATTGTAGGATGCCGCGGCATTTTCGAGGAGAGCATAGGTGAATTAGGGATTCTTCTGGAGTATATGGATGGCGGCTCGCTTGATAATCTTGTGAAAACCAAGGGTTCGTTCCCTGAAAAAACTGTCGCCATCATAGCTTTCCAAGTACTCACTGGACTTGATTATCTGCATGCAAGAAAAATCGTTCATTGTGATATCAAAACCAGCAAACCTTTTAGTTGATAAGCAGATGAATGTGAGATTGCAGACTTTGGAGTTAGTTGTAAGGTTACTGGGTTCAGAAAGATTCGTGGCAAAAACCTACGCAGTACTGTGCTTACATGAGCCCGGAAAGATTTGATCCCCATACCTATGGTTGCAATCCCTTTGCGGGGTGATGTATGGAGCTTGGTTTGACCTTAATGGAGTTGTATATTGGACATTATCCATACCTGAAGCCTGGAGAGAAAGCAGATCAGCGGCTCTCATGTTTGAAATATGCATGGAAGAACCTCGCAAGATTACCGGATCTTGGCATCAGAAAGTTTTCCAAGACTTCATCCAATGTTGCTTGCAGAAGGAATTGGATAAGAGGGTGGAGTGTTTCCCAGTTGTTGGGTCATCGCTTTGTATTGAGTGGAAGATCCAAGTCATCGACCCTGATGAAGCTTGTGAAACCCTAGATTTTCTTTTTCAATTTTTTTTTGCTTTATTTGTAAATTATAATTTATCTCATTATTTATACTTTCCAGATTATGTATGCTTTGTAAGCAACAATTAACTGCAACCCTACAATAAATAAGTATCAGAGTTTGTGATAGAGAATTGGACAAATAAAAGGACGAGACTAAGAAAACTGAAACTTTTAGTACTACAATAAGATATAGGGTTAAATTACATTTACCTCCCTTGAGGTTTGACCAAATAACGAATCGATCCTGAGAATTTGACCCAAAATAACAGATTCCCTCCCCCACACTAAACTTCTGTTCACTTATATGTAACGGAATAGCCAAAAGTCTGAATAACCCTTATTGATTTCCATCAAATTTTTAAGGTTAATTAATGTACCGCTCCCTTGTGGTTTGACCAAACTACCATTAATCCCTGTGATGTGGTAATATTACAAGTACCTCCTTTTTAAGTAAAACCGTCAAAGACACTTAAATAGAAAGTAGTAAAATGTCATATTTACCCCTCTTTGTAAAAACTTGTAGTTAGAGAAAAACTTACCGTTAAAAAAATCGATAGGGTGATTTCAATAATAACGAATTAAACTAAGAGTTTGCTTACTTAAATAAAATAGTTTTTAACCAGTATAAAGAAAAAAATAAAACCAAGCATGTAATAATCAAATTTGATAAAAATATGTGGCATAAAGGAACAAAAGAAAGAAAAATGAAGAAAGAAGGAAAGCCTAGAAAACAAAAAGAAATTAAAATGTGAAAAGCAAAGAAAGGAATGGGAAAAAAAAGTAGAGTGAAAAAAGGAAACCGACAATTGAGCGATGAAAAGAAAATTTATAGAAGCAATGTAAAGGTTCACTCAATCCACCAACAAAAGAGTCTCTACAAGTATGTAACCCTTTGTCGGCCAATAAATCTTGTTTGTTGTATTTCCCTTCTCTACAATACCACAATCACATCGACCAAATCCAGAGACTGAGTAAAATCTCAAACTCACTCAAATTATCAGTGAAGAATTAACGGTTATCAACCAGGATCTGACTTGATTCATGCGGGTATTAGAGTTCCAAATAATCATTTTTTCAACTCTGGGTTATTTCTGTAGTTTGGTCATTGGGTTTGATATTATCCAAATGGGTTTTTTCTCTGCTTATAATGGAGTTAAAAGGATGGTTGTTTGGGAATAATAGAGATAAAAGGCAATTAAATTTCTATAAACTTATTATGATTTTGACAGTGAAAATGTGCTTCCAAGAAAATGATCATGAAAGTAGATATCGATATATGTCTCGATGATTTTACTGCCATAGTTATGTCAACGGGTGGTAAATGGAGTAGGGTATTAGTTTTGAAGAAAAGCAACGAAGGGAAGGGGGAAGGTTATGGATTTAGGGGGCAATCTAGGCAATTCATTAAATTTGTATGATGGCATCATTATAATCTTAACAGTCAACAGCAACAGACTAACGGGAGGGTTGTATCTGTTATACATCTTTCAATTTGAGGGACCTTTTTGTAGTTTGTCTAAATTTCAGGGAGTAAATGATAATTTGGTTAAACCTCAGGGGAGGTAAATGTAATTAACCCTTGGTAGAAAGGTTAGAGGTAAAGGGTATAATGGGCATTTAGGTTCTTGTTTTCTGTTGACAGCGTTGGAATGAAGTAGTCACGTTTGTTGACTAACGAGAGGGATTCCTTTGTTATGACTTTATGGTTTTCAAGGTTTGTTTTGTTATTTGGTCAAATCTCAGGGATCGATTCGTTATTTGGTCAAACCTCAAGGGAGGTAAATGTAATTAACCCTAAGATATATGTTGTTTGTATTACAGAACATATATAATTGAAATTAAAACTATTTAGACACATGTGTAAAACTTCCAGTTTCTGATTAATAAAATTAGTAAGAATGCTATATTTTTCTTATTAGTGAAAGAGAGAATTGGAAAAAGTGAAGGGCTTAAAGAGAGAGAGAGTAGAAATAAAAGGAAAAAAGAAATAAAATGATAATCAGTAAAATATAAAAGGTAATTTTATCTTAAACATGAACTAGGTAGTAAATTGAGTATCAAATTCTTTATGGGGGGCGGCAGTGCAACCAGAATCATAGTTCATAGGAAGAAGAGGAGGGAAACAAATGAAATTGAAAAAGAAAGGTGAGTTAAACAAATGAAATCATGGTTTTTGATTGAGTATTTCTTGTGATTCTAGTTGGATTTGCTAATATAGTGGATTTTATGACAATGTTCTTTTTTTTTTTTTTTTTGTGCGTGTTAGCGTATATTCAATTGTACGTTAAAAAAAAATCGTATGTAATTCATAGACACTACTGTACCATATTGCCATTTATACTATACTGGTCGCTGATCTTGTTATAATCAGGCTTTCTGCAGCAACTATGGATAAAGTTTATTGCAGATATGAAAAACTTGATGCGAATTTGATGTTCAAAGATCATACCAATACCTGATTTCTTGATATAGGTACTCCGAAATCTGGAGTTAAAACAAAGATACTGATTCCTTGAGTTTTGTTCTTCACCCATTGACAATGGAATAGAGTATAACAAAGTTCAGATACTTTTAGCCACTTCCATGGCTCCTTTCAAACATTTCTTCTCACTTCTTTATCATTACAAAGATTTGCCACAAATCTACGACAGTTTCTTTCCAACAAGGTGCAAAAGACAAGCCGCACCGGATCTTCATCTAACAATCAACAGCAAATGCAGAAGAATTCTCAATTCTGCATCCAGTGTTGTATATAATTAACTTCTTCCTCATTATCATTCCTAGCCCTTGTAAGCTAAGCTTGCGCGCGCGCGCGCGCACACTTATATATTCCTCAGTTTTGGGAACATGTAAACTTGTAAAATGGCCAAGATGACTAATGCATTACTGGCAAGTTGGCGTTGGCAGATGATTCAGATTCATGAGGCTTCCATGCAAATGGCAACGAGCAGCAGCTGGTGGCAGCAGATGTTGGAACACTAACCTTCGACGACCTCCCATTTGATCATCATGGTTTGCTTGATAATAATAAGGTCATTGCCCACAACTAGGGACGCAGACTATTCTGCAATCTCACTGATTGCCTCCTCATCGTCTGCCTTTTTGCAGCGACAGCACTGCTTCATCATCAAGTGCGATTAGTAATGTTGAAGCGATGAAGCACTAAACACTCCACTTGAATACCTATCGCATCGATTGCCAATCTCTCTCCCATTTTCATGTGTTTTTCCTCTTTGGCTGTTGCTTTTTAATAAATCAGAATCATATTATTCTGTCTTGAATGTTGATCTCCATAGTGGAACTATCCTAGCAATTGCTTAGTTCTTCCATGCTGTTAGTTCCCGAAATCAAACGATAGATCGTTACGCTGTCATGCAGTTGTAGACCATCTCGTTTTAATTCTCTCCGTGTCAAATGGCACAGTAAAGATTTAAACCATTCTGCTTCAACAAAAGTCGTATCTAAAGTGACTAATATACCTTCGCATCAGCTGACCCATCATCCTTTTTTTTTTGGGCTTATTATGTTGACTTAGAGCACCAAATAAATAGATAAAACCAACAAATCTCTGCTCATAACACCAACAATCTGTGTTATCTTTCACTCTTGAAGTCACCGATTTTGGTAAAATTATTCCCGTCTCCAGCTTCCTTGCAGTAAATTACGTAAATAACGCATGTAACAGTACAATACAACTTAAACAGTCATGGCACTTCTCAAGGAATGCCCATACCTTCACATTGAACTTCCTGACCCAACAATCAGAAAAAATGGAAAATAATCCCCACTTTTTTCACTGAGCCTTTAACCACAAACATCAAAACCAATTCTCCAGAAGTTGCACTTCAATCTGATTTTGAAAAACTTCAGGTCCTTGGCTGTGGCAGCACAAGTATCATTTACAAAGTACGTGACAAGCAAACATCAATAATCTATGCTCTAAAAATCATCCGGGTGGTCATCCTGATAAAGAATATGAAATCTATCGTTCAATCAGCTCTCCTTCTGTTGTTGGTTGCCAGGGCATCTTTGAGGAAACCATAGGTGAGGTTGGGAATCTTTTTGAGTACATGGATGCTGGCTCACTGGATAATATTTTTAAAACCAATGGTTCACTCACTGAAGACATTATCGGCAGCATAGCTTTCCAAGCACTCACTGGACTTGATCATCTGCATGCAAGAAAAATTGTTCATTGCGACATCAAGCCAGTAAACATTCTACTTGATAAACAGATGAATGCAAGATTACGGATACTGTAGTTAGTAGTGAAGTTACTGGCTCAGATGATTCACGCAAAACCTACGCATGTCCTTGTGCTTATATCAGCCCACAAAGGTTTGATCCCTATCCCTATGGTTGCAATCCCTGTGCAGTCTTGTAAGGAGCTTGGGCTTGATGCCAGCGGACCTGTATATTTGATAATCCGTACTTGAAGCCTGGACAGAAAGCAGAATCAACAGCCCTCATGTCTGAGATAAGCATGGAAGAACCTCCAAGCTTATTAGATCACGCATCATAAAGTTTTCAAGACTTAATCCAATGTGCTTGCAGAAGGAATTAAATAAGAGATGGAGTGTTTCCCAGTTATTAGCTCATCCCTTTGTATTGAGCAGAAGATCCAAGTCATCAATCTGATGAAGCTCATACAAACACTAGCAAATTTTTTTCCTTTTTTTTTTTGGTTAATTATACTTTATTTTAAATGTATTAGGCTTTGTATTGAACTGAATCTACCTAACTCATTTTCTGCCATATCAGCATGTCAATATACTCTAAAGGCATACCTTTGTTGCTTTGTAGTTGCACTCAGGACCACAGCTATCTGTACAGATTTCTATTATGTATTAATGCTGTTGTTCAACACAGGTATGATAAATGACTGAAACAGTTCATATCCAATGCAAAGCACCAAACAAATTAGTGTGAACCCTATTTCACTCTCAAGAAACTAGAAGGTTCCATGGAGCCATCACAACACCTGCAAGAAGATCAAGCTACTCAGGGTAAAAAAATATAGATATTAAACTGGTTCCAAATTTTACATTCTCATACCAATCTTCTCAATTCAAAAGCAAAAGATTAAAAACAAAAAACAGATTCTCCTTCTAGGGTTACGTAATCAGCATTATTGCATATAATAGCAACTCACAACTAAATTTTAGATGCTATAATGCTACCACCAACAAATGCAGACTTTAAATTACTAGAAGTAGCTGATAAATATTATTGTAACTTAATCAAAGCTAGCAGCCTAGATAGTCATTGCCACCATGTATCCTTCTCTACGATTAAGGGGCACAAAGGGACTTTTACCCTTGCATCCTCTATCAACTAACTAAGAAAGACAATATTACAGTTACACTTTGGTGATTAGTAATTTTTTTATTTTCAGCTGATAGCTCAGCTGCACCAACGGAAAGTTGGCAAATCAAAAGACATTCTTTTGAAGTATCCATGTGTACAAGAAGATGAATTCATGGAAGTGGCCAAAACAAAGGCAAAAGTAATATTGACAAACTCAAGGTAAACTATATGACAGAGCTATAACTTCGATTGCTTGTTAATTCCTAAGTATATTGAAAAAAAAATAGAAACAACAGAGGATAAACTAACTTCAATAAACACACAGATGGTGCATTAAAAAGTTAAATTATTTAAAGCCTTGTACATGAACAGAATCACCTGGAAGCACGATTCATGTGTTCTTACCATGTTACCAATAATCTTGGCATGAGCAAATTCCGTCCTTGAAGTGATGGAAACGCTTTATATCTCTTACCACAATCTCTCTTTGACTCAATTTACTGACATGTTTCATCAGAGAATGGCAATCCCCACATATTCTCAGGTTCTTCACAATCCTAAGCACCATCCCAGGACCCGTGCTAATGAGCCCAAAAGCAAGTGCCAGCTTCTCACTATGGGTTCCTAATGCGTCTTCCTTCTCTTCCTCTTCAATATTGTGAAGTACCCACTCAGTCTCTGGAATGTAACCATGTTCCCTAGCACGATTTGTCATTTCTTCCAATTTTGAGTATATCTCTTTTGTGTGCATATGAGCTTGATCACCAGCAACAAAACTATGTAGTTTTCCATGCACCTCCACATGACTCAATCCCGGATCTTTAGCTGCACCTTTATCTTTCATTGAAGTTCTCACTCTTTCCACTTCTTCCCATATCCCTACCCCTGCGTAAATGTTTGACATAAATATATAGCTGCCTGAATGTTTTGGCTCAAGCTGCAGGAGTTTGTCCGAAACATATTTTGCCATTTCAATGTTTTTATGAGCTCGACAGGCAGAAAAAAGGGCGCCCCAAATTACAAAATCCGGAGTCAATGCCATGCATTGAATAAATCTTAAAGCTTCATCGAGTTGGCCAGCCCGGCCATATAAATCAACTATTACAGCACAATGTTTCATGGTAGGCTCAATGGAGTAGTCAAGTTTCATGCTATCAAAGAACTTAAACCCTTCATCTACTAGCCCAGCATGTGAACATGCAGTTAAAACTGCAAGAAAAGCTACTTCATTCAGGCTCTATCCCTGCAAAGAGTAAAATATACACTTCAGTTCTTAAGTAAAACAGTCAAAAGGATTAACCAGATCCAAAATTCAATAAGAGAAGTGTCACTGAACCTGTCAGCTTCATCTTTTCAAAGCACTGCAGAGCTTGCTCAACAGATCCATGAATTGCCCAACCCCATATCATCACGCTCCAAGTACGGACATCCTTTTCTTTTGTGTCATGGAAAACCTGACTTGCAGATTGAATTTGCCCACATTTGGCATACATGTCTATCAAAGCAGTTCCGACAGCTGCATTCAACCGAAACTTGTTGCTCAAAATATACTTATGAATCTTCATCCCAGCCTCAAATGCCCCAGTTTTTGCACAAGCAGAAAGCACGGACACAAGTGTTAAATCATTGGCCCTCACACCCTCCTCCTCGATCATATTGAAGAACATTTCCAACGCTTTTTCATGCATCCCATTCAGCGATAATCCATGAACCATTGTGGTCCAAGAAACCACATTCTTTTCAACCATCCCCTCGAAAAGCTCCACTGCCTTATCCACCTTGCCATTCCTAATCAGCCCATTAATTAAACTATTCCAAGACCCCAAATTTCTCTCTGGCATCGCCTCAAACAACTCCACAGCCTTCTCCAAGATCCCGCTTTTACAACACCCATTGATCACCACATTCCACAGGAGCACACTATCAAGCTTATTTCTCTCAGGACTTTCATCGAACAACTGCAACGCAAGACTTAACAACTCCATTTTCGCATACATATCAACCAAAGAAACTCTCACAAAACCATCGAACTCAAGTCCCATTTTCAAGATTCCACCATGAACCATCCCACCAAGCCATTTATCACCCAACCCCACAACTGATTTCAGCACAAATGGAAATGTCAGCCTAGATGGTCTAACATCAAGCCTTAACATAAGCTTAAAAAATTCAACCGTTTTCCTAAACCAAGAATTTTCGGTTAGGCCTCTAATTAATGCATTAAACATATAAACATTTGGGTCAGTAAAAGAATTAAAGATGTGCAAAGCATAGTCAATTGATCTCTGTGAAGAGGAGGAAGAAATTAGTTGAGTGATGATCTTACTGTTGGAAGACATTGCTTGCAAAATGAGTTGGGAATGAATTTGTTGGAGTTGGAGGATGGTTTTGGAGGCATGAATGAGAGTTACGAAATGGGTTTCAGCTTGATTTGGATTCTGACGAATGATTTTGCTGTAAGATTGGTGAGGATTAGGGGGTGGAGAAGAAATGGGGTTTTTCTTTTGGAGGGAAGAGCACTTTTTGGTGCCAGAACTCTCATGGCCTTTTTCATACTTTTACCTAAAGTTGCAAGTGTCATTTTTGCTGGGTAAAGAGTTGCTATTCTTCATGTCCGATAAAGGGGCTTAATCACACTAAAGTCCCTGTATCTTTTGCACTTTGCCCCATGGGTTCTTTTTATTGGCACTAGTCCCACACCATAAATAGCCAAAGTTAAGAATTTTTTTCAATTCAAAAAGATATACTGCTTCTTAGTTTCTATCATTGATTCATCATGAGCTCAGAATTGAAAAATTTTATGTTCTGCTTACTACTAAAGACATACTTAATCTAGTAATTCTACAATTAAGCACATATTTAATATAGTGATTATTCAATCAAACACAAATGGACAAGGTAGTGTATTTTTTAAGGAGTAAATGCTAGGACAAAAAAATGCAAAATCAAAGAACGCATTCTGTGAATGCAACGTTTGAGAAAACATTTGTTTGGATAAGTATTATTTGAAATATTATTTGGAATAATTACTGTAACACTTTTGTAATGTGATATATGTGAGATAAAAAAGTGATTGCGAATATAAAAAGATAGGTTGGAAAATATATTTATAATGTAAGCGAAATATTATTCAAAAAAACTTGATATCCAAAATACAGTATTCGCTATTTTGAATCCATCTATGGTTTGCATCCAACCACCTAATCTCCTATAGTTTGATGTGAAGTGGGTAGATCCTTGATGTGTGTAGTATTTAAATTAAAACATAAATAATATTATAATTAAAGCTTAATAGAGGTGCCTTTATTACATTTCTTACTTTAAATAAAACTATAAGGAGATTATGCAAATGCTACTGAACACTATATGGATGGTGTGGTAAAATATGAAACCACAAGTGGGCAAACAGTAACTTTCCCTAGCAAAAATTACTGACCACTTAGATCACGAAAATACTAGTTCATGTCTTAATTGATTTACTTAGTTAAACAGAAAAATTAGGCAGTCCAGTGAATTATGAAGCCATGTTGAGATGATTAAGCAGTTCACAAGAAACTAAACTGAATGTGAAGTTTTATGCATCAAGTAATTAAAAAAGTAACAGCAACTCAGGAAATGGTAGAAAACGTTAGAGGTTCAAAATATTAGTGATCAAGAATGCATTGTACATTATTAGAGTAACCTCAGCAATACAAAAATAGACACCTTGACATCCACAACTAACATTTACAAAATTGAAACAAATCATCAAACTTAATTTAAAAAAAAAAGCTCTGCAAAATAAAGAAAAAAGAAATCTATGATTAAACCCCCGCTCCAAAGGTATCCTCCAATTCATATGAACCCTGTTTACTCCCCATGCATTAGTCAAATGTTTAACCTCCTTCATAATGTTATTAACCTTCTAAATCACATTCTATGTGTTGCGGAAGCTCTACTAAATTAAGGTATAACGAGTAAATTATTGTACCTAAAATTGTAAAATGGTAATTCCCAGGAAATATTTGGTGAGACACACTGGCCTGCTTAAGTACCAATTTCCTAGACAGAATCACCTATATATGCAATTAATTGCACAATAACTCACTACAAATATACCTACAAATATAGCTACTAAATAGACAATAAAATAAAACACCAGAATTTAACGAGATTCGGCTAATTTGCCTATGTTCTCGAACACTACCGACAATTTAATATTTCACTAGAAAAAATATTACAAAGAGAGAGAAGGAAGCAAGTTATTAACTCTTACTTGGTGTGATTGAATTGGTTTGCTTGAGAGCTATTTATAGCTCTCAAACCATTCCACAAAAACCAAATCAATCGATGTGGGAGATTAGAAACTTAGGCCAATAATTTCAATGTCAACAATTGTTGGCTTTGAAATTCAACAATTGTTGGCTGACTTTGAAATTCAACAAATTTTCACCTTGGCATAATTTCTAATTCCTACCCAAAAAAATACAAAATCTTCTCACTTAATATTCGGTGGTGACTTCAAATGCGTTGTCAAGTGCCAATCTTCAAGTTGTGCACAACATTTATCAAATTCAAACAATGTTGAAATTTGATAGTTGTCACAACCTTCGTAAGCATATCAGCAGGATTCTCCTTGGTCTGAATATTTTGAAGTAGTATCGTACTATCTTCTAAAATCTTCCTCACAAAATGATACCGTACGTCGATATGCTTCGTCCTTGCATGATAAATCTGGTTCTTTGCTAAATGAATAGCACTCTGACTATCACAATGAATTTTGATAGACTTCTATCCGATTCCCAATTCATCAAGCAACCCATGAAGCCAAATTGCTTCCTTAACAGCCTCCGTAACTGCCATATATTCCGCCTCTGTAGTAGACAAAGCAACCGTTGACTGTAAGGTAGACCTCCAACTGACTGGTGCTTTAACAAGTGTAAACACATACCCAATAGTTGATCGACGTGTATCTTGATCACCTGCGTAGTCGGAATCACAATATCCAACTACGTCTTGACTAATCTTTTCATCCCGTTCAAATACTAATCCAACATCTACGGTATTCAAAATATACCGTAAAATCCATTTCACAGCCTGCCAATACTCCTTGCCAGGATCATGTATGTACCTGCTCACAACTCCAACTGCTTGTGAAATGTCGGGCCTTGTACACACCATAGTATACATCAAGCTATCCACCGCATTTGCATATGGTACCTTTACCATATATTCTCGTTCTGCATCATTCTTTGGAGATAATGATACACTGAACTTGAAATGAGGAGCAAGTGGGGTACTAACAGGTTTGGTCTTTTCATTCATGCCAAACCTCTTTAATACCTTACTAAGATACTCTTTTTGAGTCAAATAAAGTCTCCCCAATCTTCTATCTCTGCTTATCTCCATGCCGAGAATCTTTTTGGCTTCGTCGATATCCTTTATTTCAAACTCCTGACTCAAATGAGATTTTAATTTTTCAATTTCACCTTGATCCTTGGAAGCTATCAACATATCATCAACATAAAGAAGAAAATATATGTAGGATCCATCTAGTAGCTTGCGCAAATATACACAGTCATTATATTTGCTTCTTGTATACCTCTGTCCCATCATAAACTTGTCAAATCGCTTGTACCACTGCCTTGGAGACTGTTTCAATCCATACAACGATTTGTCAAGCTTGCCACACCATTTTTTCTTTACCAGCAACTTTGAATCTTTCTGACTGAGTCCATGTAGATTTTCTCTTCTAAGTCACCATGGAAAAATGCAGTTTTTACATCTAATTGGACAAGTTCCAGACCCAATTGTGCTACCAAAAGCCATAAAATTCTGATGGAGGAATGTTTCATGACTAGAGAAAACACTTCGTTGTAATCAATTCCTTCCTTCTGAGCGTAGCCTTTAGCCACCAGTCTTGCTTTGTAGCGAACACCAGACTTGTTAGGAAATCCTTCTTCTTTGCATATACCCACTTGCACCCAACTGCCTTCTTTTCCTTTGACAGATTGGCAAGTTGCCAAGTCTGATTCTTATAAAGGGACTGCATTTCTTCTTCCATGGCTATCCTCCATTTTTCTTTCTCTGAACTTTGGACAGTTTCAAGATAAGTGGTAGGAATTTCATCTATTGTAATTGTAGATGCATTAGCCACCATATTAACATACCGAGCAGGTATTTAATATTCCTCTTTGGCTTATTCAATGCAATTGATTCAAATTGCTGTGAACACTCTGCAACTCGAACATTTTCTTCAGTTGATTCTTCTTCTACCATAGGAGTCCTTTCATCTGCTCCTATATCCACCGCTGGTTTGATAATGCTTTTTTCAAACTCCACCTGCTTTGGAGTGCTTTCCACCTGTTGTGGAGTACCATCATTCTGCTGTACATCTACCTTTGTTAACATGGTAGATTCATCAAAGGTGACATCCCTACTGAAAACTATCTTCTTCGTTTCGGGACACCAAAGGCGATAATCTTTAATGCCTGTCGTGATCCCCATAAAGAGCGCATTCTTCGCCCTTGGATCCAACTTTAATTCTTTAATATGATAGTATGCAGTAGAACCAAACACATGTAAGGAATCATAATCTGTAGCAGGTTTTTCCGACCATTTCTCTAATGGCGTTTTCCGCCAATAGCAGTTGATAGTAAGCGATTAACGAGGTGATTTGCATATGCTAAAGTCTCAACCCAAAATTGTCTGCCCAACCCAGCATTAGATAACATACACCGAACTTTCTCCACCAATGTCCGGTTCATAAGCTCTGCTACCCCGTTCTGCTGTGGTATATCTCTGACTGTGAAGTACCGAACAATGCCTTCATTTTCACAGACCTCCATGAACGGATCACTAGTGTATTTACCTCCGTTATCTGTTCGAAAGCGTTTGATCTTTCTTTCTGTTTGAGTTTCCACCATCTTTTTCCACTTGATGAAAATTTCCAGTACTTCACTTTTCGCCTTCATAGTATACACCCATACTCTTCGAGAGAAGTCATCGACAAAGGTAACAAAATAATTTTTGCCTCCCAAAGAAATTGTTTTGGAAGGTCCCCATACATCAGAGTGCACATAATCCAAAATACCCTTGGTATCGTGAATTGCAGTGCCAAATTTTACCCTTATTTGCTTCCCTTTAACACAATACTTGCAAAAATCTAACTTGCAAACACTGGCTCCTTTCAATAGTCCTTAATTCATCAGAAGATTCAAGAATTTTTCTCCAACATGCCCTAAGCGCATATGCCATAATCTGGCTGTTTTCAATTCTCAATCATCATTGGAAGTCACTGCCGCTACTCCAACAACTGCATTACCTTGATAGTAATACAAGTTATTATTTTTCCAGATTTCTTTCACCAGCACCAATGCACCTGAAATGATTTTCATCACTTCATTATATGCCGACATTTTGTAACCCATTGATTCTAGTACTCCCACAGAAATGAGGTTCTTTTTCAATTCTGGCACATATCGGACATCAGTTAGAATCCTAATTGATCCATCCTGATTCCTCAACCGAATTGAACCAATCCCATTTGTTGTTAATGTGGTCTCATCTGCCATGTAGACGATTCCACCTTTTTGTTCCTTGAAATCAAAGAATCATTCCCTATTGGACGTCATATGATGACTACAACCTGAGTCCAATAGCCATGTACTAGAATGACCAGTAGGCATGACAGCTAATAAAAAGTCTGAATCTTGATCAATGCACTCAGTTACATTTGAATCCGCAACAGCTTTTTCTTTGTCAGGTCTACTCTTCAGCTTTGGACAGTTCTTCTTCCAGTGCCCGTTCTGACAGGCGTCTGCTTGTGCAATAATAAAAACCTGCTCAACTAAAGTTAATTTTTGTAAATAGTGGTAAGCAGGGTCGAATCCACAGGGATTGGGGGTATTTGTCTCTTTAGAAATCCAAATTAACACAGGGGGTGTTTTTGTATAAAGGGGTGCCAATTAAAACAATTCAACTAAAAATAAAATGGCCAACTAAAAAGTAAATGACAATTCACTAAAATTAAAGTAACAATAATTAAAGATCTAGCCAAGGAATAACTTCAACAGTGGTTCACCTAATTGATCATCGATGCACAAGCAATTCCGATTATTTATTAATAAATAGGTTATAACTGCCAAACAAGCGATGACAGCGAACCCCTTCTTACTGTGTCGGTGATTAAGGTACGCCCGTTAATCACTGCTCTAATTGAGAAATAATTCTAGGTACGCCCATAAGATTTAATTCCTCAATTGCCTTACGTATTAAAGGACCCCTATTCTAACCAAATAACGCATTACCAAGGTTATTTCAGATTAGCCCGCGTATCCCTCTGGCACAAAAACTAATCGTGCCAGTTGTCACTATTTCAAGACAATTAAACAATTACGAATTTAAATGCCTTAATTGACAATAGATTATCAGATTAACTAATTATTCGGATCCAAGACAATCAATGAATTCAGTAGTCATAAGCATTGCAATCAAGAAATATGCGAATACCAATAAATAAAAGAAAAAGATAAAATTAAATCGATCTCACAATTTTTGGACAAACCAAAGCCTCCATTGTTCCTTGACTAGAAAAATGGATTTAGCTCATTATTGATGAGAAAACCCCACACAAAGCTGATGCAACAGTAGCGGCCATCGTCAAATTCAATTTGGAGAAGTCAAGAAGAAAGACAAGCTACAGGAAGGAATTCAATGTTTCCACTTGGTCTTCACATACGAATGAGAGAAACCACAAGAAGACGAAACGGAAAAGTCAAAAGTTAAAAGCTAAAAGTAGTGCTTGTTCTCTGCTATCCTATTTCCTATCTAATACCTAGCTACTTCCCTCCTTCAGATGTGCGGCGCCTCCCCCCAGAAAAGAAAAGATTCAGCCGTCCTCTCCTTTTCAGCAATTACCAAAATGGGTAAAAGTTTTCCTTTGCCAATAATGCCCCTGGGATAAGCTTGTGACTTGGACTCTTTCCCTGTCAAATTGGTACTTGTTATCATATTTTCGTTATACTCCCTAAAATAAGTGCCAAATACCAAAAGTGAGTAGAATTTAACAATCAATCCATATCGGGTCAGGTAATAGGGGAAATTAATAATAAAATAAATGATAAAATTGCAACCTATCAATTCCCCCCACACCTAAACAATGCTTGTCCTCAAGCATAAGAACAGCAAACAAGCACCAATATTTGACAATGGTCATTACTCCATCTCCCATATTGCCAAGATACTAAGAAAAATATATATCAAGTATCAGTGGTTAATACCCAAAAAACATCACCCCGATTAGGTTCTAAACCACAAACTCTTTCAATTCCAAGTTAACTAATCTAAGAAAAAGGAATGGCGCACACATTTATCAGCAAATGGTCCAATTATTGACCAAAATCTCGACATTAAATCCATAAATCGGCAACTAGCTTCTATCACACACTAACACAACTTTCACTTTTTTTCTTTTTTTTCTTTCATTACTTATTTGTTCTTCTCTCTTTTTTTTTTTTAAGATAGCACAAAAGACTTAGTCTCTAACCATTGGAGTCTTTTGACGCGAACTCCGACATTTTTCAGATGAAGGAGCCCGGTTACTCAACTCCTATTGCTATACGACCACGTACTCATAGAAATTACTACTTTTTGACGCGAGAATCGACACTTTAGGTGAAAATCCCCGGTTACTCAGTAGTAACACATAGCGGAGTACAGTCAACCTTATTCACAGCCAAATAAAATAATAACGCAAAATAACACCGCTAAAAAAAAAAAGGAGCAGCCAGTCTCATTGTTGCCAATATGGAGAACTAAAGTCAATATTGGACCAATTCACATGAAATGTCAACAGTCATTCTCTATGCCTAGAAAAGTTAACAAAGAAATCAAAAAAGCCAAACAATCACCGAGATTCACCAAAGAGATGTCTTGGACTCAACCACGTTAACTCGATACACTTTTATTATTAAAACTTGGCAATAGTAGAATTAGAGTCAACAATCCAACATCAAACTCTGGCATTCACATGAGAGCTAATCACTAAAAAGAAAGAAAGAGACTGAACGAAAATAAACAAATAACTAACTAAAAATAAAAGAAAAACATCGAAAAACAAAAAACTAGAAACACTAGTACCCCATCTATTTTCCCCCCACACCTAAACGATACATTGCCCTCAATGTAGCAAATAAACATCAAAAGTAGGAGAAAGGGCAACAAAACTTCCCTGAAATCGGGTCAAAGTGGTGGGTGAAAACCAAACTGAGGTGTAAGGCCGCATGGTGCATAAACGCTGCCAAATTCTTCACTGGTCTCCGAGGGAAGAAGTGGGAATGGTAGCGGCGTCGGTTGGGCTGTGTCGCACGAAGTGGTGGTGGTCGTGCGGTTGGTGCTGGCGGCGAGCGAGAGAGAAGAGGGGTGAGGAAAAGGCGGCGTCGACCGCAGGAGAAGTGGGCGGCCAAGTGATGGAGCGCCGCGCGCGAGGTGGCGCGCGATGGCAAGGAGGGGAGGAGATGGCGGCCGGCAAAGGGTCTTCGGTCGACAGAGAAGAAGAAACAGGGGAAAGAAAGAAAGAAAAGGAATGGAAGAAAGAAAGGAATGGAAGAAAAAAGGGAAAGAAAGAAAAAGAAAAGAGAAAAAGAAAAACAAAATAGTTTTTTTTTCTTTTTTTCATCATTTTTTTCATTTTTTAGATTTTTTTTTTGTAAATTCTAATTTTGGAAATCAAAAGTTATAGCTAAACGGAAAGACTTCTTTTTTTATTTATTTAATTTAAAAAAATTTTTAAAAAATTTTTCATTATTTTTTTTATTTTTAAATTTTTCCCTTTTTTTTTGAATTTTATTATTATGAACAAAACTTATTTTCGAAATTTAAAACTAGAGAGTAACAGGAAATCAAAAACTGTTTTTGAGTTTTGAATACTTACCTTTCCCGCGAACGTGACGTGGGCACGTCAAAAAGGCAAGAACCCTTCTGACGATCAGCTCTCCAGATGACTTGACGCGGGCACGTCATGAGGGCGGGAACCCTTCTGACCATGAGCTCTCCATACGTCTGGACGCGGGCGCGTCAAAAAGGTAAGAACCTTTCTGACCATGAGCTCTTCATATGACTTGACGCGGGCGCGTCATGTCAGAGTGACACCTGTTAGTCATCAAAAACGAAAATTTGAAACCCGAAATCAGTCAAACTCAAGGAAAACATATTAAAGCAATCAAACAATACCAAACAAACAACTAAAAGAAATTGGGTTGCCTCCCAATGAGCGCCTTTTTTTAATGTCTTTGGCTAGATATTGAACACCACTCTTCAATCTGGATGTAACTCAATTTTCCTTGTAATCGGTGGCCCTCCTCCGGGATCTGAATAGCCATTGAGTGCAATCTTTTTCCTTAATTTTCTACTCATTTTCATCTTATAAATTGCTTTCATCTCCTGATACTCGTTCGCAGCAATTTTGAATTTATCCCTACAAGCAAACTCAGAAAATTCTTGCACAAAGGGATTAATAGCATGAATAGCAAACACAGAGTGAGAGTTAACAGGATATTCCATTGTATCAAAAATATTAAAGTGGACTATTTCTCCATCAAATTCCATAGACAAGGTACCCTTATAAACATCAATTTTTGTATGGGCTGTACTCAAAAAGGGTCTACCTAATAGCAAAGGCGAGGGGTCGGGAGAATGGTCATCATCCATGTCAAGTACAAAAAATCAGCTGGGAATATCAATTCATTAACTTTAACCAGCACGTTCTCGACCAACCCATCAGGGTATGCATTTGTTCGGTCAGCTAATTGAATTATTATCTCAGTTTCTTTTAATGGACCTAGGTTCAGAGAAGCATACATAGATTTAGGCATTACGTTGATTGATGCTCCTAAATCCACATGGTATTCCTAATCAAAGTATTACCTATCCTACATGGGACAGTAAACCTACTTGGATCCCCGCACTTCGGTGGGAGCTTCCTCAATAGGACCGCGGATACGTTCTCTCCCACAATGACTCTCTCATTTCCTCTCAACCTCCTTCGATTGACGCACAGGTCCCTCAAGAATTTTGCATATTTCGGCACCTGTTTGATTGCGTCTAGCAGAGGAATATTAATTTCTACCTTGCGGAACACCTGCAAAATCTCTTTCTCCTTGTCCTGTTTCTTCGGTTTTTTCAACTTGTTAGGGAAAGGCGGCGGGTTAGTCTTAACTGTAATGACTGGGTCCGAAAGTACCTTTGGATTCGTGCCATGGCTATCCTCCTTTTCAAGCTCACGTTCGACCCTCTCCTCATCTTTGTCCTTTGGAACTGTAAGTTCGGGCCCTTGAATTTCCTTCCCGCTCCTTAAGGTCATCGCACTTACATTTTTCGGGTTCACCTCAGGTTGAGACGACAGTTTACCTTGGATTTGGGACTCCAAACGGTTGATTGTTATGGCCATTTGATCCATCTGATTATTCATGGATTGCATCTGGCTCATTTGATTCCTTATTTGCTGTAGTTCGGAGTCCGTCTTCTGTTGAAATTGCACGGTAGTAGCCATCAGTTGTTTCATCATCTCCTCCAGAGATGGATCAGAGCTCGGTGGCGGAAGTGGTCGGGGTTGGTACTGCTGTTGGTACCCTTGTTGCCTATTTGGCACAAAGTTAGACTGCATGTTCCCTCCATAACTGAGGTTGGGATGGTTCCTCCAACCGGGGTTGTAGGTATTTGAATATGGGTCATAGGGCTTTCTTGGCGCGGGCGTGTGGTCAGTCATGTTCACGTGCTCTGCATTTTCTTCTTGAATCACTGGGCATATCTCCGCCGAATGACCCATGCCAGTGCAAATCCCACACACCTTGGCTTGTGTTGCGTTTCCTACAGCCAGTTGTCGCACGAAAGATGTCAATTCAGAAATTTGTTGCTGGATGGAGGAGGTTTCTACCTCATTCACCCTGTGTATCGGGACATCCTCCCTTGTGCCAAACTGTTGCGAATTTTCAGCCATTCCCTCAATCAGCTCCCACGCTGCTCGAGGGGTCTTGTTCACCAGTGCCCCTCCACTCGCAGCATTTATTATACTCCTGTCTCTGAAAAGTAACCCCTCGTAAAAATATTGTATGAGCAATTGCTCACTTATCTGGTGTTGGGGGCACTTGATACACAATTTCTTGAATCGCTCCTAGTAATCATAAAGCGACTCCCCTGGGTGCTGTTTGATACCACAGATCTCCTTTCTTAGGCTTGCAACTCGAGATGTAGGAAAATACTTGTCTAGAAACTTTTTCTTCAACTGGTCCCACGTGGTGATACTGCCTGGTGGTAGGTAGTATAGCCAATCCTTTGCAGAGTCCTTCAAGGAGAAGGGGAATGCCCGCATTTTTATTTGCTCTTCTGTGATGCTCGGGGGCTTCATACTATTGCACACGACATCAAACTCTTGCAGATGCTTATAAGGCTCCTCACCTGGTAAACCATGGAAAGATGGTAAAAGATGAATTAACCCAGATTTCAATTCAAATGGAGTATTATCACTCAAACTAGAGAAAGTAATGCATAAAGGCTGTTGATTTAAATCCGGAGCAGCCAACTCCCTTAATGTGTGTGCATTAGCCATATTGACTTCTTCTTACTCTGAGTCACTAGAAGTGTCACCAAACCAATATGTTGGGTCAACTTCAGACTCAAGTCTCTGAGATGCAGCACTTGAGTGCTCTTCTCTGAGTTGTCTGGTTTCTTTCCTTGTTCTACGCACGGTCTTCTCTACCTCAGGGTCGAAAATTAATTCACCTGTACGAGAAGAACAAGGCATACACTCGAGAAGCACCAGAAAATTAGAACAAAAATGAACTTCAAAAGAAACAAATAATTGACACCAATCCCCGGCAACGGCGCCAAAAATTGACAGGCGTCTACTTGTGCAATAATAAAAACCTACTCAACTAAAGTTAATTTTTGTAAATAGTGGTAAGTAGGGTCGAATCCACAGGGATTGGGGGTATTTGTCTCTTTAGAAATCCAAATTAACACAGGGGGTGTTTTTGTATAAAGGGTGCCAATTAAAACAATTCAACTAAAAATAAAATGGCCAACTAAAAAGTAAATGACAATTCACTAAAATTAAAGTAACAATAATTAAAGATCTAGCCAAGGAATAACTTCAGCAGTGGTTCACCTAATTGATCATCGATGCACAAGCAATTCCGATTATTTATTAATAAATAGGTTATAATTGCCAAACAAGCGATGACAGTGAACCCCTCCTTACTGTGTCGGTGATTAAGGTACGCCCGTTAATCACTGCTCTAATTGAGAAATAATCCTAGGTACGCCCATAAGATTTAATTCCTCAATTGCCTTACGTATTAAAGGAGCCCTATTCTAACCAAATAACGCACTACCAGGGTTATTTCAGATTAGCCCGCGTATCCCTCTGGCACAAAACTAATCGTGCCAGTTGTCACTATTTCAAGACAATTAAACAATTACGAATTTAAATGCCTTAATTGACAATAGATTATCAGATTAACTAATTATCCGGATCCAAAACAATCAATTAATTCAGTAGTCATAAGCATTGCAATCAAGGAATATGCGAATACCAATAAATAAAAGAAAAAGATAAAATTAAATCGATCTCACAATTTTTGGACAAACCAAAGCTTCCATTGTTCCTTGACTAGAAAAATGGATTTAGCTCATTGTTGATGAGAAAACCCCACACAAAGCTGATGCAACAGTAGCGGCCATCGTCAAATTCAATTCGGAGAAGTCAAGAAGAAAGACAAGCTACAGGAAGGAATTCAATGTTTCCACTTGGTCTTCACATACGAATGAGAGAAACCACAAGAAGACGAAACGGAAAAGTCAAAAGTTAAAAGCTAAAAGTAGTGCTTGTTCTCTGCTATCCTATTTCCTATCTAATACCTAGCTACTTCCCTCCTTCAGATGTGCGGCGCCTCCCCCCAGAAAAGAAAAGATTCAGCCGTCCTCTCCTCTTCAGCAATTACCAAAATGGGCAAAAGTTTTCCTTTGCTAATAATGCCCCTGGGATAAGCTTGTGACTTGGACTCTTTCCCTGTCAAATTGGTACTTGTTATCATATTTTCGTTCTACTTCCTGAAATAAGTGCCAAATACCAAAAGTGAGTAGAATCTAACAATTAATCCATATCGGGTCAGGTAATAGGGGAAATTAATAATAAAATAAATGATAAAATTGCAACCTATCACTTTCTCTCTGCAAAAAGCACACTCATCTTTGCTTAATCTCGCTCTCGACTTGGATCTTCCTCTCGTCCCCTTTCTCTGGTTTTGTGAGCGCCCTCTAGTTACCAGAGTTTCTGCTGCTCCACCTCTGCTACTTTGCTTGTCTTTTCTTCTGAGCTCGTAGCTGTACAGGGCAGAACTAACTTCACTGAGGGACACCTCAGCTTTCCCATGGAATAGAGTTGTTTCGAGATGCTCAAACTCTTCAGGAAGAAATTCCAACAACATGAGAGCCAAATCTTCATCTTCAAATGTCACATCTAAATTCATTAGATCAGTGATTAACTGATTGAAATTAGTGATGTGATCACTTAGAGTTGTGTCGGGAACATAAGTGAAGTGAAATAAACGCTTCTTCATATGGAGCCTGTTCTGACAATTTTTTTTCAAGAACTTCTCCAATCTAGTCCACAATTTATTTGCAGACATTTCTTTTGAGAACACATATTTCTGTTCTCTTGAAAGACACGATCGAATTGTACCACACGTTAAACGATTTAGCGTCCTCCATTCCTTCTCTTCAATCTCTTCTGGCTTCTCTTTTTCGATGGCAATGTCTAGATCTTGATTAAAGAGCACGTCTAGAATCTCACTTTGCCACATACCGAAATGACCGGTACTATCAAATGTCTCCACATTTAATTTTGCATTCATCATAACATTTCTCACCATAATAAACGATGACGAGCTTGTCGATGATTGCATTGTAGATGAAAATCTACTATCGGTCATCTCTACAAATTATATTTAGTAGCTCCTAAATGTAGAATAATAATAGTCCAAGAAATCTTTTCTGATGTGGAAGATCAGACTATGCTACAACCACAGACCATACTGAGAAACCTTGAACTCTGATACCAATTGTTGCGGAAACTCTATCAAATTAAGGTATAACGAGTAAATTATTGTACCTAAAATTGCAAAATGGTAATTCCCAAGAAATATTTGGTGAGGCACACTGGCCTGCTTAAGTATCAATTTTCTAGACTGAATTACCTATATATGCAATTAATTGCACAATAACTCACTATAAATATACCTACAAATATAGCTACTAAATAGACAATAAAATAAAACACCAGAATTTAACGAGATTCGGCTAATTTGCCTACGTCCTCGGACACTACCGACAATTTAATATTTCACTAGAAGAAATATTACAAAGAGAGAGAAGGAAGCAAATTATTAACTCTTGCTTGGTGTGATTGAATTGGTTTGCTTGAGAGCTATTTATAGCTCTCAAACCATTCCACAAAAACCAAATCAATCGATGTGGGATATTAGAAACTTAGGCCAATAATTTCAATGTCAACAATTGTTGGTTTTGAAATTCAACAATTGTTGGCTGGCTTTGAAATTCAACACTATGTATGTAATATACTGTGATAGATTGACCAATTTCGACATTATTCCTACAAAACCTGTTCGAGCAGCAAAGTGAATTAGCCCTGTTGCCAGCAGTAAGACCCCCTATAGGCTATATATATAGACAAATGGTTTAAATTTTTCTCTACACAGCCGCAGCCACTGACCAACCTGAAATTATTATTTCCTCGTCCTTTTTTTTGTGGTTAAATGCCGCTTTGCACAAGAAGCAGAACAAATTTTTGTTGAACCAATGTGTTCCAATTTAGAACCTGAACAAATTTTTGTTGAACCAATGTATTCCAATTTAGAACCTGAAGTTTAGATACCTGAAGTGCTTTAATTACAGATGCAACAGTATAGTCTCCAGATTACTGTGGATAATACAAATCGGAACTTTGTGTTATTCAGAGTATACGGGAAAGAGAATGGAACAAAAGTCAACTGATCAAATATCCTTTTCCATATACAGACTACAAGATACTTATATCACTAAGCCATATATCAAATCCGACAGCCCTACACATTTACAGATAAAAAAGATTGAAAAATAGGTAGGCATATACAAGCTTCATCGATTGATTACTTAGATCTTCCACTCAACACGAAGGGATGAGCCAACAACTGGGAAACATTCCATCGCTTATCCAATTCCTTCTGCAAGCAACACCGGATGAAGTCTTGAAAACCTTCTGATGCGTGATCAGGTAGCCTTGGAGGCTCTTCCATGCATATTTCAAACATGAGGGCTGTTGATTCTGCTTTCTGTCCAGGCTTCAAGTATGGATAATATCCAATATACAGCTCCATTAACGTCAATCTCAAACTCCATACGTCACCCGCGAAGGGATTGCAACCGTAGTTATAGGGATCAAACCTTTCCGGGCTCATGTAAGCACAGGTACCCGCGTAGGTTTTGCATGAATCTTCTGAATCAGTAACCTTACAACTAACTCCAAAATTTGCAATCTTGACGTTCATCTGTTTATCAACTAAAAGATTTGCTGGCTTGATATCACAATGGACTATTTTTCTTGAATGCAGATAATCAAGTCCAGTGAGTACTTGGAAAGCTATGTTGGCAACAGTATTTTCAGGGAACGAACCCTTGGTTTTCACGAGATTATCAAGCGAGCCACCATCCATATACTCCAAAAGAATCCCAACTTCACCTAAGGTCTCCTCAAAGATGCCGCGGCATCCGACGGTGGAAGGAGAGTTGATTGAACGAAGGATTTCAGTCTCTTTATCAGGATGACAACCCCGGACAACTTTTAAAGCATAGAACACTGATGTTTTTTTGTCACGTACTTTGTAAACAATCCCCGCGCTACTGGAGCCAAGAACCTGAAGTTTCTCAAGATCAGACAGGAGGGGAACTTCTTGAGAATCAGTTCTGATATTTGTGACTGAAAGCTTAGGGAGAGAAGTGGGAATTGAGTTCTGGTTTTTGATTGTTTGGTCAGGAAGTTCAATATGAAGGTTTAAGCATCGTGTCTTGAGAAGTGCCATGACTATATAATTTGCCTGTTACTGCTGTGTGGGTTATTTACTGCAAGGAACCTGGAGATGAGAAGAAATTAACCTAAATCAGCGGCTTCAAGAATGAAACTCGACAAACAAAGATTGTTTGTGGAGTTAGCTAAGGTTATATAGCTTTGGCTAATGGACGGCAGTTAAGCAAGGGGCGGATGATTATTATTTCCTAATGTTAGAAGGATTATCAAGCAAGGCGCGGGTGATTATAGTGCCAATGCAAACTAGTAGTATTTTTTTTTTTCTTTATAAGTGGGAGTTCTTAAACTTAAAAACTCCTATCTATAATCCCTCTTCTTTCAATACCCCGATCTAACCATCCCCGCAAACTAGTAGTAGTATTTAATTATACTGAAAACAGCAACTACAACAATCAATATTTTGTTTTCATTTTCAAAAGTTCATTCCCCTTTAGTTAACTAAGTCGAGATTTTACCTCAATTAGATGGTTATTTTTATTCATGATGATAATCTTGGTAACAGTGTAGCCATAGAGGTCAAACACTAATCTTCTTAGTATTATTAAGCTATAATTAGGAAGCGCGGAGATGCAATGCCATCCATGATGCCAGAGGTATATTCTGACTCATGGTGGTAATCAGAGTTAAATCCATTCAAACTTTTTTTTTTATCAAAAAACAGGAAAAAGGAAGCGCGGAGATGTAATGCGGGGATGCATGCCAATTGTATACCTGCTTACAAATTTCCTTCAAGTTCAAAAGACATGGTATATATAATATTTTCCCCCTTGAAACAAAGCTTACAAACAAAAGTATGAGTTACATTAGCTTCAAGTTCAAAACCACTTTTCAGTCAAAATCAACAGTCACGTCAACCTTATTGGTCCAAATTGAATATTTTACCGTATTTAAATTAAATGTGACCCAAAATAATTAATTCATGTATTAAATGTGGTGTGTTTAAAAGTTTGAAGACGAAATATGTCCCTAACTCAAAGTTTAAGGGCGAAAAGTAAATTTTTCCCCTTGTCTGACTATAGCTTTCCAATGCGGAGAAAAAATGACTCGAAATATTGTAAAATAATCAAAATGAAACTTCTATAGCCAATGTAAACTATTGTTGTTGTCATAAAAAATACGTCAACTTAGTTTTGAAGTTAACTAGCAGCAAGTATTAAATTGCTGAATTTCTGAACAAAGATTGTTCAACTAATTAGCAGAAAGTCTTCGTGACTGCCACTTCGAGAAGCGCTTTTAAGTCCCTAGAAGTTGGAAGCTACCATTGGAATATGATGCCATAATAACAATATAATATACATGTATAGCTATCTTGTTAGTGAACAAGCAAATAAAGTTGCAATAATTAGTTAGTCTAATACAACTGAGATGGTGTGGTTCTGTCTGCTAAGTCATCCAAGTATTGAAACAACTGACATCCTTGTTCTGTGGATCTAATACACTGTCATAATTAATAAAGACTTGAGAGTCAAAAGTAAAGAAAACATCGAATTGCGATTCAGTTTTTTTTTCCTATTTATTTTCTGAAAGTTGATTCATTTCTGAATACAGATTTTGCCTTGATGGGTCATGAAATGATGTGGCTAGGTGATGCTTTTGATTGATTAGATCTGCAATCTGCATTTGATATAAGCGAGAGTAGACAAAAGTATGGTGCGTAAAATTTTTGGGCCATGAATTTTGGTGCTATGTCAGTACAGCAGGTATAGTTTTAAAGATAGACTTTGTCAAGATCACATTTGTCAAATTTTTTTATTTTTGGGTAACATCCTAAGGAATTATCCCGGAACCTTAAAAAAAAAAAAAAAAGATGTACTATATTTGTGTGTCTTATTGTAGATCCCTATTAATTCTTGGGCCTATGCTGCACTTATTTGGATCGAAGATTGTTGGAAGAAATTTTTTGAAATAGTACTGTAGCAATTCTAGGATCTAAACTTGCCAAAACAATGTAGGTAACATAGAATGGTAGTTGAAAAAACCAAAAAAGGTGCTTACGAACCTTGTTTATAATACAACAAATGAAATTTAAAAAAAAAATTTCATAGCGTTTGTTTTCACTAAGTGGTCTATTTTATGAACTTGAATTTTCCGATACAAATCAGACTGTTGCCTTGATGTATACTGGAAATCTGTTTCTTGAGTGAAAATTTAAGTTAAAGCTAAAACGGAATATTTCACTACTTTTACACAAGAATTTTATCTCAATCCAAGAATCAAGATACTTGGACACACTTTATTTACACTTTGACAATTGTCACAGACAAAATGCAGCCCAGAGAAAAATGGAAGGAGGAAATAAAGTCTTGGCTTCTGTTTTCCTTTCCATAGTAGTAGGGACTACAATCAGCAGTTTCATACAATCTAGACACCATCTTTTGCTCAAGTTGGACTTGTTTTCTTAGTCAACAGCTGGCCATCAGAATCATGTCCCCAAGAAGTTATAGCTTTTCCGCAGTAATAGAATAGCGAAAAAGATCCAACAGTTCTGGATATTAGAGGCAAAAGGCCGGAAACAAGAGAAAAAACAAAATATTTGATGAAAGCTCTCATCATAAATACATCATAGATGTAGTTTAATTCTGCTCAAAGCGTTTGTAAGTTAATCATTAAGTCCCCATTTAGTAAATCGAAAGAACCAAAACAAACTTCTAACATAATTCTAATAAATTAAGCATAAAGGAGCCATGTTTGGCGACATTCAATGATCTTCCGAAAGAATCCTGTCAATGAATTCTCTCGCTTTGCATTTCGCCTCCAATGGCTCTGCTTTATGTGTGGTGATCCCTATTCCTTCAGCCAAATCAACCTTCTTTGGACCAACCCTTTGCCACTCAAAACATTGTATCAATGATCCTAAGGCCATAGCAACCACGCGGTGTGCCAGGCCTGCACCAGGGCAAGACCTTCTTCCCATTCCAAAGGGCATCAGCTTGCTTGGTTCCACTTGTAGACCTTCAAATCTCTCCGGCTTGAAGCTTGTGGGATCATCCCAAACGTTGGGATCCCTGTGGATTTCCCAGGCATTTACCAGCAACATCGTCCCACCTGGCAAGTCATATCCCCCAACTCTGCAATCAGCAGAAGCCTCGTGGGGTGCAAGGAGAGGTATTGAAGGGATTAAACGAAAAGTCTCCATGATGATGTTGTGAAGGTAAGGCAATTTTGGTAAATCTTGTTCATGAATTAAGCGATCCTTTCCAACATGAGTATCGAGTTCAGTTCTTGCCTTCTCCAATACGTTGGGATGGTTAAGCAGAAGAGACATTGCCCATTCCATTGTCGCTGCTGATGTATCTGTTGCAGCAAGTAACAGGGCCTGCATTCATAAAATATTTAGTTTTGAGATTTGCATGGATAAGTATATGGTTTATTTCCCTTTTTGATGTCGAAAACATCTAATATGGTAATCGGAGGAATCGAAAGTTCATTTCATGTGCAGAAGTTTATATCCATTATAGGGAGATTAATGCAAAATTTTCTAAGAACTTTGTGTGGGAAGTGAGAACCAACCTTAATAAATTCTATAGAGGGCTTTTTCGAAATAACAAGTTTTTTTGGGGGTCCAATTCCTTTTTATTGGGTTAATTATAATTTGTTCCTTGAAAGTCGGGTTTACTGATACTTTGCCCAATGAATGAAAAGAATCTACACATTACTCCACTGATAGAGATTTAACAAAAGTATATATTACTCTTTGAGTTGTGTGTCATTTGACTAACAAAACCTTGGATGTTAAGAAAAAATGAAAGAAAAATAAAGAGAACTAATTTTGTTCCCATTTACTCCCCAGCCGGATTCCCAAGTTCGACAAAAATATCACCTGTTAATTGAATCATTAGTTCTAGGAAATAATGCAACCAGAAAAAATGAAAGACTTCAGCATAAATGAAGTGAAAAAATTTATCATTTACTAAAAAAACCTAAATTTAATTTGATCTCATCCATTTTATGCTCTTTGATATCATCTTCCCTTTGGTATGCATCAATACCTAATTCATGAAGGGAAATATTAATCATGATGAAAGGAGCTTTTTTGCGTAGCTGTACCTTCGTTGATTATGAACAATTTTTTTAAGTGAGAGGACTTGAATCGAAAATTTTTTATTTACAATTCCTCCCATCTTATCAACCAATCTAATTCATCTCTCCTAAGCAATTATAAGTCTTGTTATGCGTGATTTATAATAGCAAAAGCTGATATCCATCTTTATGTAATTCGGAATATGTATGAAAGCCTGCTGATCAAAAAGATTGTTTGTCTTCTTGCACACAAGAAAAGTGACTTCAACTGCTCAATGAATTGGGTACAAATCATATAGTGAGACAATTGCTGCATGAAGAGCATAATAATCCAAAATTTTTCTACTCTAAGATGGTCATAGACACTCGCAATTTTGAGAAAAGTGCAGTTTTAGTACCCAAATTTTGACAGATGAGCAGTTTTAATCCCCAAAATTTTGGACGAAAACAAATCTGGTACCCAAACTTTCAACTTTTGACCACATTTAGTACTCTTGACATTTTTTTCTCATTTTGCTACTTGAAAAAGTCACGTGATAGTTATATTTCTAACAACTATTAATAAAAAAATGCCATAAAATGTAAAATATCCTTTGATAAAATTATTAGTTCTTAAACTTAATATTTAATGTCAAAAGGATATTTTATTTAATACAATTATTAGTCCTTATCCTCTTTTTGGCATTTTTTTATACAATAGTTGCCGGACATATGACTATTACGTAACTTTTTTTAGTAGTAATTTTTGAAAAAATCCGTCAAGGGTATTAAATGTGCTTAATAGTTGGAAATTGGATACTAGATTTGTTTTTATCCAAAATTTGAGGATTAAAACTGCTCATATGTCAAAGTTTGGGTACCAAAACTGCATTTTTCTCCGCAAGTTTTCCACCAAAAAACTAAGGATAGAATATTTCTCTCGGTCCAAATATGTAGATTATTATCATTCAGGTTGACAATGTTTCAATGTTACAGCAAATCCAACGGACAAAACCAATGGATGTAAGGACAGCAACATTGATACAAGACATCCATGAGCTGAGTTCCTTGTTTTACAAATGCTCCTTTTACCTAGACATAGCCAATTGTAATGATCTTAGTGTTCGGTTTAGTACTCAAGCTTTGAGCAGTTATCAAGATGTAGAATGGGTTTAATCCCAACCTACTGTACTAGAAGCACAATGTATGTATCGAGCCTTTGCTCGATTGTAAATACTTTTAGCTCAACCAATATATATAATCCTACTGTTTCGACAAAAAAAAAAGGTTGACAATGTTTCAATGGACCCCATGTGTCATTAATCCTTTTGTTGAAACCACACATTTTATATCTCTTGCCGATGGTGGTCCATATCTAAACTATGTCTCGAGGGTGTATCTGAAATGCAATCTGGTTTCATATTCATGATCCAACAGTCCCAACAACAAAGAAATGTAACATGAAATCTGAGTAAGTGTAATTAATCTTCCCACGATAATTGCTTTGATGACTTCATCGTCGTAGCATTCTGGCTGTGATTCTTGCAAGGTCAGCAAATGATCAATCATGGTATTCTTGCTCCTGTCACAATGGTGTTCTTCAATCAGGCCTTGGAAAAGTACATCCATCTCTTTACCTATCCTCGCCAAACCCTTTTCAAAATTCTTGTAATCTACCCATCTCAACAATGGCAAGAAATCTCCAGGATTTGATGCACCAGCGCTTTCAAAGACTCTGCGAATAAGGCCCCGAAATTTCTTAGCCTCCTCATTGTCCTCACCTTCACCAAAATATCGCTTCCCAGTAACCATCCTCATGATTACATTAAAAGAAAGCTCTGAAAACTTGGATTGCAGCTCGACTTTTGCGAAATTATTGTCAGAGATTTCATACAATTTTCGAAGCAAACGCATGATTTCATCTTCTCGAATGGAGAGGAACATGCTGAGACGAGTAGGAGAAAGTATTTCATTTGTAAGAAGCTTCCGAAGGTTGCGCCAATGGTCACCATAGGGGACATCAACAATATAAGAGTAGTTGTAGCCTATATACTTGCCTACCATTAAACGGGGCCGGTTCGCCAGCACGATGTCATTCTTGGTGAAACATTCCTCCACCATGGATGGTGATGACACCACCACCACAAGGCGGGTACCAAACCATAAAGAAAATATCGGGCCACATTTTTGAGACAATTTGTGCAGGGTGCGTTGGAGAGGTTGTTTGATGAGGTGAAGATGGCCTATTATAGGGAGAGCAGGTGCCGGACTGGGGGGGATATTTTGGCTTCTTCTTTGCAAAAACTTGAAAGCTAAAGCCAAGAGTAAAACACAGAATACTACTGTGTTTAACAAAGTAGTTTCTTCCATGCTTTGCTCAGTCTGCTGGTAACTTGTATGAAAGTCTATAGAGAATACGTGTGTACGAAAATAAGTATTTATATGAGGTTGCAGGGCTGATGCGGTTGGAATACTTATATCATGATGCAGGCTTAGTTTGATTGCAGATGTAATCGTACCATAACTTCACGTCTAGATTGGACCAAATGCTCGGTCCAATTTGGATCATTCACTTCAAAGTTATAAAAATTTGTGATAAACAACACAAATAGAACCAAGCTAATATTATTAGATCTAAATCGTGAAAAGTATTTAGCTGTTACACTTACACCAGTAACTGTAAAGGCAGCAAATTTTCTCTAAATATTGCCCAAATTAAACGTCAAAAAAATAAGGGAAGTGGGGAGTTTTTTTTTTTTTTTTTCAAATGTAAGTGGAAGGTTTCAAACCTGAAACCTCTTACTTATACTTCCTTCTTCCCCTACTACCTAACTCATTCCTCCCTCCAAGTGGGGAGGGGTTTGTCTTTCTAGACTTGTGCAAAAAAAAAAACAAAAATTTAAAAACAAAAATTGCTTTCAAGTACCTGCTGCATCTATTGTGCATATATATTGTTTTTAAAAAAGTTGATATTAATACGTGCATACGTGTTTAATAAATATAACCCCCCTTATATTTTATTAGAAACTTCACATATGTAATGTCAAAATAATGGTAGAAATCGAATCATATTTTATTTTGATATTCTCTACAAATTTCTATAACTTAATAAGTTTAAAGTTTGAGTGGCAGAATTTTTTTGTAGAAATGTTTTATAAATTTCCTTCCATTTGTATCCCTTACAAATTTCAATAAAAAAGTCCAATTTAAATTTAAGTAGAAAACTCTTTTTATTTTTCCGTTCATACATATTTCATATATTCTATTCCAAATAGGGGGTGGGTAAAATTTCATGCGATTCAGTAAAGAGAACATAAATTCCATCATTGCTAGATCACCTATATAATTCAGTGAAGAATGAACTAATAGTGGGATTTTTTAATAAATGGAAATTTAAAAATGCAAGGGAGCGTCACAACAAATAATTTTTTTAAAAAGTATCACAACAGCCAATTTTTTTTTAAAATTAATACGTCTAATGCAGTTTTTAAATTAAATGTGTTTCCTAATTTAAGTAAAAGTTATATGATTAAAAGTACTATCTAATTTAAATTGGAGCTGTGGATAAGAAATAAAATTGTTGTTTAATTGTAACTGAAATTTAATAAAAAAAGAAATAATAGTAAAAAATGATACACTAATTTATTATATGAATTAACAAAAAAAGATAGCAAACTAATATTATTTTATTGGCCTGGTAGTTGAACAATTCAATTCGTCATTTTTCACCTATGGAAAGTGTAGAAGATAGGCCACATAGTATAATCCGTCTACAAAGTAGTGTCTCCCATCACAAAAAAAAAAGAAAAGAAAAGAAAACATGACAAATATCTAGAACATATTCCAGAAATCGATGTTGCTATCCAATTGGAAAATGATGTCTCATGTTTGGGTACAGGATATTAGTCATTAATTCAAGAAATTGAAGACGAGCGGTCCAAAATCCTAAGATAAAAATCGCATGCTAATGTTCACATTTTATAAACATTAGCTGATGTTATCTTTTTGCGTCCTTTTCTTAAGAGTTGGTTCTTTTGTGGGGGTGGGGTGTGGCGGGGGGCTTGAAAGAAACATTTGTGAATCATGTGCCAACTACAGGGCACGTAAACTATTAATCTACAACGACCCATTGTCCCTTACACCAATGACCACTCGGAGACCACTTGGAGAGAGTGAGAGAGTCACTAAGGAGAGTAAAAGGGAGAAGTAATTAGAAGCTTCTTTCTTACAACTTTTCCTCAGCATTTTGAAGATAATATATAGCAATCAGAAGCAAATTTGTACACACCATATGTTTCCCCAAAAAAAGGAAATAAAAAAACGTCATAGAAGAAGGAGAAGAAGGAAGAAAACAGGAAAATTAAAAACAAAACCAAACAGAATAATCTCTCAAGCTCTGACCACTGTCCCTCTGTCTGTTTCTGGGATAGGGGTGCAAATGAGTCGAATCAATTTCGAGCAGCGTTGTACTCGAGTTCGACTTGAAATAGCACCACTTGAGTCAATTCACTAATGTTTCTCAGATGCTCGAGTTCGACTTGTTTGGGTTCGAGTAAACTCAAGTCCAGTCTAGTTCGAACTCGAATTCGATGTATTGAGTTCGGGATTCTTGCACACAAGCACGAACTCGGGAGAAGTCACGGGCTCTGGTCGGAAATTCTTGCACACAAGAATGCATGCATTGTTATTTCGGGCATTTTTGCAATCGAATTAAGGGCATAAAAAAGGAGTGAATCTCTTCTATGAGATTTGAATGTAATCAAATTTTAATGTAACATTACTTTCTCAACAGTAATATACAAAATTTTAGATTAGTTCACTTCTACTAATAACATAATAATATTTTGAACTAATTTGTCCCTATTTATTAAGTAATATAACTTTCTGATGCAGAAGATAGGAAGATCTCAAGTTTCAATCCAGAAGGGTAGAGCAAATGAAGAATTCCCTTCGAAGACTTGAAACTAGTGTTGTATTGATGGGAGAGAGATTATGAAGAATTACAATGAAGATGATAAAACTTCTACACACTTAGCTAACTAATGCTGCCAGTTCAGCATAACTAACTAAGTAACTAATTGCCAGCTCGGCATAACCAACTAATTGACTACTGCTTCTTGATCATCAAACAACAATTAAAGCTATGGCCTATTTGTGAATATCAATAACGTTGACACTAAAAGTCAAAGATTTCCAACAAATCAAACGCAGTTTACCAACATTGAATTAGTAACGTCATGTACATAACTCCATTTGCGTATGCACTTAACAAGTATACTATCAATAATAGTACTTATATAAACTTTATTTTCAACAATAACTATTATCAGTATAAGAATTTTTTTTTTAGTGTAAGTAGGAGGCTTTGAATCCGAAATCTCTCGCTTATACTCACTCCCCCAAGCATGAGAACTTCATATTAATTTATTCACAGCTACTTTGGTTATCAAGCTTGTTTAAGCCACTTATACTCCAGCATAGCAATTTCTCAAAAAACTATTGCTGTCTTTTCTAACTTGCTGCTAGGCACTCTTTTCATATTTCTCTGTTTTAACGAACATTTTTTTTAGGGAAAATATTTAAAACGTCTCTTATGTTTTGCAAAATGACTTTTTTCGTCCTTCACTTTTAAGAGTGTACTTCTACATCCCTTATAAATTTACATTGGTTAAATTTGGTCCCTATCTAGGTTTTCGACTAATTTTTATTGGAATCTACTACGTGTTTTGCACGTGATCATTTTTTAAAGGTAAAATTGTCAAATCAAAATTTTCATAATTCGATCCATAGTCCCTCATATTTTACAAAGTGAATATTTTCGTCCCTAAAAAATGATCGGATTATGTAAGGGACTATAGATCGGATTATGTAAATTTTAATTTGACAATTTTGCATCTTGAAAATGATCACATGCAAGGCACGTAGTGAATTTCGGCCAAAAACTGGTCGGAAACCTAGGTAGGGATCAAATTTGATCAATATGAATTTATAAGGGACGTAAAAATATAGTTTTAAAAGTGAATGACGAAAAAAGTTATTTTACAAAATGTGATGGACATTTTGAACGATTTTCCCTTTTTTTTAACTTGGACTAGTCTAGCGAGTTTGATAGTTAGAATCAATAATCTAATGACTTCCAGGTCTAAGCTAATCAGTAAAACTAGATAATCATATACTCCTTTTTTTTAACATTTGTAAATTGTAATCTAAATGTAAGTACTATACATTTGTGACATGATACCAATGTAATATGGTTTTTTTAATTTTTTTTTAGTACCATTCTAATAGGTCAAAAACTCTTCACTTTTGGCCGAGTTGATACCCAGTCTGCGTTTCAAGACTCAGACATTAGCTTCTAGCTAGTTAATTCCATTAGTTCCTTGCTCTATAGATGAGAAAATTGAATGAATCCTAGCTATTTCAGCTAGCATGCTAAGTGGGTATTAACAAGAAAAGAACAGAATTGAAGAAAGCATTCATTTTGGCAAGCTCATATCCTAGCTAGTCCTCAAGGCTCAAACTTTAATATCTCTACTGGCCAAGACATGCTTGCCAGACTTCATTACCAGTAAATGACACGAACAACAACGAACTTCAAAATAAATCAAATAACTAAGCACAAACGAGCCAAACTACAGACAACTCAATCAGCTTCTAAAACAATCTCGTGAACGAAATTTCGCTCTTTGCATTTCGCCTCTAATGGTATAGCTTTAGACATTATGCTAATCCCTTCTCCTTCAGCCAAATCAACCATCTCTGGACCTACCCTTTGCCACTCAAAACTTGTATCAATGATCCTAAGGTCACACCAACCACGCGTTGCGCAAGACCAGCACCAGGGCAAGACTTTCTTCCCATTCCAAAAGGCATCAGGTTGCTTGATTCCACTTTTATACCTTCAAATCTCTCAGGCTTGAAGCTTGTGGGGTCATCCCAAACTTTGGGATCCCTGTGGATTTCCCCTGCATTTACTAGCAACATTGTCCCAGCATGACCGGGCAAGTCAGATCCCCCAACTTTGCAATCAGCAGAGGCCTCATGTGGTACCAAGAGTGGAGCTGCAGGGAATAAACAAAAGGTCTCCAATATGATGTTGTGAAGGTAAGGCAGCTTTGACAAATCTTTTTCTTCGATTAAGTGATCCATTCCAACAAGAGCATCAAGTTCAGCTCTTGCTTTTTCCAAACTTCGGGGTGATTGAGTAAAAGAGACATTGCCCATTCCACTGTCGCTGATGATGTGTCTGTTCCAGCATTTAGTAAGATCTGCATTTACATATCAATTGTGCTGAGATTTGTATGTACATGTACCTTCTTTTAATGATGAAAGCTCTAGCACATGGAATTGAATGCTGAAAATTTTCAGCAGGACAAAGTTTAAATCCATATTAATAGGGAGTAAGACTAATAAATCTTACCATAACCATTGCTTTAATGACTTCATCCTTGTAGTATTCTGGCTGCGATTCTTGCAACCTCAGCAAATGATCAATCACGGTATTCTTGCTCTTGCCACGAAGGTGCTCTTCAATTAGCCCTTGCAAAAATACATCCATATCTTTACTTATCCTTGCCCCAAACTCTTCTCAAATTATTGTAATCTACCCATCTCAACAACGGCAGAAAATCTCCAGGATTTGATGCACCAGAGCGTTCAAAAACTTTGCGAATAAGGTCCTGAAATTTCTTAGCCTCCTCATTCTCTTCATCTTCACCAAAATATCACTTTCCAGTAACCATTCTCATGATAACATTAAAGGAAAGCTCTGAAAACTTGGATTTCAGCTCAACTTTGGCAAAACCATTGTGTGAAATACCATGCAATTTTTGAAGTAGACGCATGATTTCATCTTCTCGAATGGATAGGAACATGTTAAGACGTGAAGGTGAGAATATTTCATTTGCACCAAGCTTGCGAAGATTACGCCAGTGGTCGCCATAAGGGCCATCAACATTCAACAATGCTGCTGTATTCGTAGCCTATGTACTTGCCTATGATGAACCGGGGCCGGTTCGCCAGCACAATGTCATCCTTGGTGAAGCATTCCTCCACCAGGGTTGGTGATGACACCACCATCACAAGGCGGCTGCCAGACCGGTGAGAAAATATTGGACCACATTTTTGAGAGAATTTGGGTAGAGTCCGATGAACTGGTTGTTGTATGAAGTGAAGATGGCCTCTGATGGGAAGTGCTGGTGTTGCACTTCGTGGGAGATTTTGGCTTCTCCTCTTCAAAGTCTTGAAAGCAAACGCCAAGATGACTAGGGAGAATAATGTGTATAAAAAGAGTTGTTGCTTCCAGGGTTTTATTTTCCTTCCAGGATATGAAAATGTATATACAGAGAATCCATTAATTTGCAATCGTGGATCTTTGCACTTCGAATGGATGGTCATAGTCCCACATTGCTTGCTAGAAGGGTTCAATTTATATAGGGAAAATGACCAGTTTCATCCCTTACATTTCATAAAAATATTTTTTTCGTCCCTCACTTTTAAAATGAAGCAATTTCATCCCTCATATTTAAAAATTAAAACTATTACATCCTTGAACCTAATTTTCAATTTGAATCAAACCATCCAATAACTCAGTAATAAATTTCAGAGATATAATTGATAGGTCACTCGGTCAACTTCATCATATTCACATGACATTTATCAAACCAAAAAAATAAATATTATAACATAAAGGCCATTATTTGTCTTGGAATAGTAGGGTTTTTCTTTTGGATAAATCTTTTCATGCACCGTTAGTATATTCACTTGTGAGTCTAGATGTGTATCATAAATACAAAATTTGGTGTTTAAATTTAAATTGAAATAATATAACAGGTACATAAAACTATCAGTGTATACAATAACAATGTAGAAATTCAAGTTGAGATATATTCAAGTTGAGTTAACCAAGTGATCTACCAATTATACCTCCAAAATTTGTAATCAGATTGATAGGTGATTTGATTCAGATTGAAAATTGGGTTCAAGGATATAATAGCTTTAATTTTTAAATGTCAGGGACGAAATTGCTTCATTTTAAAGTGAGGGACGAAAAGAATATTTTTGTGAAATGTGAGAGATGAAACAGATCATTTTCCCATTTATATAACAGTAATCATTTGTTCGGATCATGTGGTGGGCAAGAAACTGTCAATGACTACATAAATAACAGATTCTACAATTGAGAATAACTGTGATAATGGCTTTGTAAAATATCTCCCATACTAATTCCCCTTTCTCAACGGCAAGAAGCAAATGCTCATTTTAATGCAAACAACAACCAACAAAGACTCTTGTCCTCCAAGAACAGGTCAATCATTAAAAAATTTAAATGGGTTTTTCCACCAGAAAACATTTGAACGACTTCTTGTATTTTCAGTAAACTAGGGGGGAATAAAAACAAAACGGTCCTTTACACTGCAGCTTCAAATCTGAGATGTAACTTAAAGAACCCCAAAAAATGGATTATTAATTGCACTGTTCAACTCGCTTCCAGCTGTATTAAGCACGGCGATATCCACCTTTTCTCGAGGAAGAAACAAGAACTCACCACCGTCGAGTTTCTCGAATCCACAAAGCTCCAGAAATTCAATGCCTCCTTTGAGTTTTCCTACTCTGTCCTGCTCACCACAACAACAGCGTGACAAGCAGCAAATAACATGTCAGAATAGCTACAGCCCAATCAAAGACCACTGATGGCCAGACAAGGCCAAACAATAAGCTGCCTCACATCAAATGTGGTAGTATCCATATTGGCCAGCAAATACTTGAATTTCATAGCAGACTGAAGTATGACCAACAACTTATGCTAATGATCTCTACGACTACCTCAGAATCAACAACCACATTGCTCTACCCAACACATCATCAACCGGGTGCTACGAATCTTTAACACGATCTCAAAATCAATAGATAGATATCTCAACCTTCCACTTTTATAGCAAGAGGAACCCGAGTTCTAGAAAAGGGTCTGGTATAGAAATTGGGAGCTTTTGCAGTTTAAAAAGTATAAAATAAGGCATGAAGACCAGGGAAAAAAAAAAATTCCACCTTATGGGTCTTTTTAGTAAAAAGAAAATAAATTTAAAAAATAAATAAATGTGATTTAAACGAATATTAATTGACGACAAAATAGAAACTTTATTAGTGTATCAAATAGCTAATCCCACCTGAAAGGCAGCATTGGTAAGTCGAATTTTTCGAAATTTCTCCTCATTCGGATTAGTTGCCACATTCTTTGCAAATGTTAAAAGTGTATTAAAAGCAGTCTTCACTTTCGCATCATCATCCTAGTAAATCAACAGCAAACAGGTTAGCTTGCGAGATGTACACTATAATATTCCACATCTCCATGGGAATTAAGATATTTTTGAGCTTTAAGCCCGGTAAAAGTTACCTTGTGATTTTGTTTGAGGGACCGCAGGCATTCTCTCATTTGCTCTGCTTTTGTAGCTGGTCTCACTGGTAATGAGCTCTGCAATTTGAATGATGTGCAGAATATATCTCTGAGTTTTGCAAAAGCTTTCCCAGAAAACATCAGCATGACAAATAATCACCAGAAAATATCAAACCTTCTTTTCCTCCACAACAGGTGCAGAACGTTTTACAGTCGTAGTAGGATCCTCTGGAGGCAAACCAAGTTTCTGTCTTCTTTCTGCCTGAAAGGACACCAAACCAACAGAATGGTTTGATATGTGAACAAAGAAATAATGTCCATTCATGATAACAAAAGGTAATAAATTTTTTTTTTTTAATTTCTTCTTCACTCAATCCTCTTTCTTAACAAAAAGCTTGGAAAATGTTACCCAAAAAGAATTAATAAGACCTTATTGCATATGCAAACTATTATGAATCATATTTTACAAGCACAAGATTTTGACCTTCAATCCTTCAGCCGTTCAGAAAATTTAAGACTCCCATACGTGTACCAGAATATCTTAAGAAGAAAAAGTCAACACATTTCTTGCCCTAATAGTATAACTAAAATCATTTACTATTAACTGGAAGAAAGCTTCCACAAATAGAATACATCTTTCTATCTCTTTTCCTAAATCCCTCCTTTTCATCCAAAAATAGTTGTTCCTATTGCTTTTAAATTTCTGGTTTCTCTCTCTATCGAAAGGGTCAACTTTCTAGAGGATGTCCAAAGGGCCAACATCAAATCATTCAAGAACAATAAGATAGGGATCAACCACAAATCTTTTAGATTTTAAGCGTTTACTTGAGAATGTGGTTAAAAGATCAAGAAAGGAAATAGTAGCCTTCGACTGGAGAGCAGAGGCACACAAGACAGAATCACAGAGAGAGAGAGAGAGGGAGAGACCGGTCAGACTTGATGATTTTGTAATAGTGAGGCTCTAAAGTACCACATGGAAGACTCAACATTTTCCTAAACATAGAAAATAACATTTGTTTCCAGCAACACAGTTTATATACAAGCTTTCAGCGTTTCAAAACAACATTAGGACATAGTTCCATATGAAGAAAGATGCAGTTTACAGAGAAATGTTTCAGCACTGCTCACACTAATGCTGGTATTACAGGCTTTTAAATTATGCACATGTCTAGTTCAGTTCCTGCTCGAGGTTTGAAAAGAAGAAGAAAGGTAATGAAGAAGAAGGCAGGGTGGATAAACTCGTTGAGAAGAAGATGTCAAAACCAAGAAACAAAAGACTAACTCCTTGCATCTTCAGACGACACCATTAAGACGAAAACTATCATAAAAATGTCAACTAAATTCACTGCAGGACACATTTGCATGACTATGCTTTGGAAGCAACAATTTTTTGCTTGTTATTGAACTTTCAAATAAAAATCAAAGACAAGTTGCAGTAAGCAAGATCTACAACATAAAAACCATCCATCAGCAAATTGTAATTAGAGAAGAGTTGCAATCCAAACTTGGATCAGCAAATTGGTTTCCTTGGAATATTATAATCTCTACTAGGCCATTTACAATCCAAATGCCCATTTTTAAGTCAAAGCCTATTTTAGACTACCGTCAACAATTAAAAAAAAAAAAAAAAGGGAATGCTCCAAACCTTGTCTTCCTCCATTTTCTGACGAACCTTTTCCAAAGCTTTTCTTTCTTCCTCTTTCTCCGCTTTCCGCAATAGAAGCAAACTGTTAAAGTAGGAGCAAAATTAGTCCAAAAGATAAACAATATAATGATACTTCAAATGTCAATAAGGACTTAAAACATGAAGGCAAACCGTTTTCTTTCATTTTCTTCCTCCATTCTCTTTGCTTCAAGCAATTCTTTACCCACTCGTATTCTTTCCTGGAGTAAATAATTAAAGCTCTGTCACTAATATCTTAAATTACCCACAGTGATTAGTTAGAAGAAACTGATGCATCCAGAAAAAGAAGTTTACATCAGTAGGGAGGAAAGTCAGAAATAAAAACAACCAAGGACAGTGCAATGTAAATTGCCTGATTATAAGATCATCTACAAAATAAGCTTTGGGCATGACACAAATTCTGAAGCACCATTGCAAACATAAAAAAAAGGCTATGAGATAAAAGGACAAGGACCTTTCTCTTTCTCTTTCCCTTATTTTCTCTTCCTCTTCTTTCTTCTTACGAGCCCTTTCCCTGGAAGCAAACAAATGCTACGTGTAAATTATCCAAGTACAAAAGTAACAAGAACAAGCAAAACTGATTATCTAAGCTCAGAATCTATAATCAGCTAAACTAATTAATCGAGAACAAGCCTTAGTTTCTGCATTGCACTCAAATTCTTGGAATTCCTACAGTATTATCATGATGTTGATTGAGTTAGAAAATGATAAAAGATCCAGAAGTATGCCCCTGACAAGATTAATACTTGGAAATTACTGCACAACCAAGTTCAATTTAGTAAGAATTTTCCTGGCAGGAGTGGTTCACAAACTCTTCCACCTAAAGTTTGCAGGAATTACTAAAATCTGCAAGATCTAAATGATGCTTTCTTTTACACCTGCTGCAAGTTAGCCTACCCATACTAAATTAGGCAACCAGTATGCACAACAGTTTCCATCTTCACTTGATCAGTAGTGAAGTTCTATATGCTACTCATAGAGCATCAGAATGCGTTGATACTGATTTTTTATCGGAACCATAACAGTATAATCCATTTAACTTTTGGAATTACAAAAAAATCCCATGTATTCTCCAATTTCTGTATGTCTGGTTTTAGACAATAGACAAATCAGACAATTCAACCCCAAGTCCTCTACCTACACTCCCATAAATATGCCCAGATCTGTGTAGCATATGCTTCATTTTGCTCAGAGACCAAATGACAACCTTCAGCAAGGAATCAATGAAGAATTAGCTATAAGCTCAATCTAATGATGTTTGAAATTATACCTCAGCTCCTGCTGCTTTTTCTTTATCTCTTCCGGAGTAAGAGAAGGTTTTGAAGCCTCAGATTTCTTGGCGCTGGCAGGCACCTTAGACGCAAAACAAGAATATATTACCTTTTGTCCCAGGCATTTATATCAGGAAAACTTCAAAAAACCAGCGTTACAGCAGCATAGCAGGTATATAGCAGACTAGTTTTAAGAAAAAGCTGGGATGATGAATTGAAATGGCCACACACATATATATGCAAATATATCTCATGGTTGGGCGTTTATATGTGTCTCTTAGTGCATACAACATCCATCCATCTCTCTCCATATGCATATCAACAAGGTACAGTAGAGAAGGTGGAAAGGGGTTACATTAAACTGCACACAAGACCAATGTTTCTTACCAATGGCATTTCATCAATGTCCGGATCATTCTCATGTTCAACTACCCAATTTGCCGCAGCTTCAAGACTAGCATTTCCTGCACAAGGTTTCAAATCTTCATAAAGCGCATGAAAATAGTCAAGAAAGCAACGGAAAAGAAACGCAAGCATATGATAAGCTACTCTAGACAAAGGAAACAAATTGTACAAGTTCTCAAGTAGCTCATCACTACAAAAAGGATTTCAATGAAAAGGATGCCACATCTTAGATTCAACTTTCCAGAAATGTCCACCCACTTTTAAACACTTTGCTACTTAGCACATGGGAATGATTTCACAAGTAGGATTCAGAATTGGAAAGGAAAATGTCCAAGGTGATTAAACAAGTAGACATGTTCCAAGCTGGGGAGATCAAACAATTTATAACACAAGAAATTCACAATCATTCGAAATGGCCAACCCGCAACCAGGTAAGACAAACATAACTTGTACAAAGAACACAAACCAGTGCAAGTTGAAAATCATTACTTGTAGAAGCAATGGATAATAGGAAACATTTTTTCGATGCAAATTTAATCAAGGTACATGATTTCAACAAGATATTGTGGATCAGTCGCTGCCCAAATCTGTAGACTGCTATGCAAACAAACAATTGTTTCCTTGTACCACCACGAAAGTTCTATAACACCTCATTTGTGCCTCTGATACAGAATTTCTATCACGTGATATCCATGCCCATTAGACCCAGCAGCCACAGAGTATTCAAGTGAAAAGAGATTTAGAAACAGCATGAAATTCATAGAACCTTTTACAAATGCAAACCCCTGACTCTCTACAACTCAAAAGCTAAATGATTCAAAGATGTTCCAAATCAAAATTTGCAACAAAAATAGAGTTTTCAAGTGACAACATCAGTAAAGAGGATCATACGTGGTCAAAAATTGTGAGGACATTCGAACAACCGAAGCTCCAAAAACGCCTAACTTCCTACTTTGCACAGTCCTTACCAGAATAATGGAGTGCTCGAGTAGCCCTTCCTTTAGGAAACCCCATTGCTTCAAGTTCTTCAAGCAACTTTTGGTCAACTTCAGGAACCACCATCTCTAAGAAAGAAAAAGAAAATGACCCACTGTACAATAAATGTGTAAAACACTCGAGTCATAAGTAGCTATGCTAATACACTCTAAAAATCCGTGATGTTGTAAACTCAATAAGATGACTTCCACCATCATGATTACTTATTAAATGCAATGCAGATTCTTGTTATCAAATTTCAACCTCGGTGTCCTATATTCACCAAAGTTTAACCAAATTTTTCATCATGGTATACTGAGTTTGCACAGACTAACTTACCAATCAGAGGTGAGAATCTCTCTTTCCTTTTAGACGTCTTAACTGTATATCTTTTACATCTAGATCTATAGATTTGTTAATAAACCATGTTGTTCAGTTTTCAAATGAAAAACTTTGCAAAATTTTCTATTTGGGCAATAGAAACCAAGTATAATTTGAACTGGGATGAGCAAACTGAAAATGTCCAATATTAACTATTCCAACCCAACAAAAAGCCATAAGCACAAACATTTATGGCCCAAAAAGGGGGAAGAAAAAAAGAAAACAGAACCAATTTAATAAGGAGTACTAGTTCAAACAGTAAACTCAATTAGATCATTAACAAACACATACAGCAATCAGTACCTTCTTGCTGACCACTACTACTGCTATCACCTGCCTCCCCCATTGCTACATCATCACTGACTTTTGGAGCCTCCAAACTTATTGGTGCTGTTGCCTCTGATGTCTTATCCACAAACTCTGCATGTCCTGTCCTCTTTGTGTGCAAATCGCTCTCCTACACAGCATGTCTTAAATGTCAGCGAATGAAAAACAAAAAAGAAACTCTCCATGAACATCAGTTCGGGTAGCAGATACACTAGGTTTTCATGCACAGAGATACCTAATGTGTATAGGAGTACTAGAATAAGGTAAAGGTTTCTTCTTTTTAAGTTTCTAAGTGTATAATTAAAGATAATAATTTGTTTAAGTGTTAAGAGATTGTGTATCTTTCAGGAACAGGCATAAAAAAGAAGTAAAACATTACTATGCAATAAATAAACTACGCTAAAAAGCATCAACCTCGAAGGCGCAATCCCTCATCTAAACTCACATCCTCAGCGGCCCCTTCCCTTCCCCGGATAGGATCCTTACTGAACTCCCACAAGATTAAACTCCCAAAACTATGATATCAAAAAAGTATACTAACAAAGTAGCTGAAAAATCTCCAATGTATACCAATTACAATTGCGACTCACACCACAAACTCAATTTTTTGTACATCACGCTTAAAAGCTTGTACATTTAGTTGCTCTCAGAGTAATCTATTTTGTCATACAATTCAATCCAAACAAGCCGAAATTAACGACATAATCTTCAATTATAACTAACAAATGCCGGCAAATTTCACATAAAAAAACTTATAAATTCAACAAACCACGGGGAGTAGAATTGTAATTACAGTTTTGGAGCGGCAGGGTTTGCCGCAGGAGTTGCAGACGAGGTTGAGAACCGGCTCTGTGGATTCGGAGAAATTGGTGTGTTTGGTGAGTTCGGCGTGCTCTTGAGCTTCTTCTACTGATTTCAATAGCGTCCCACAGTCGCCGCACTGCAGCGATAAGCCTGCCATCTCGCCGGTGACTGTTTCTTTTTTCTTTTTCTCGGGATTCTGATTGATCGGTCGCCGGTGCCGGGAAGGTTTTTTTTTTTCAATTGGGTTTGGCGTACACATACATGTATATATAGGTCTGGAAAAGGGGACAAGTTGAAACTGTGATGAAAATATAGGGATACTGTGTAATTTAGCCTTTCCAAAATTATTTGCAGAGGTTCCCCCTTTACAGTGTTTGTGTTGAGTATCACCCCATCCCAAAACTTGCTCCAACTTGAGTTCGACCTCAAATTCGAGTCAACTGATCTCGAGCTCGAATTTGAGTTTTAAAAAAATAAAAATAATTATTATTTCATTGTTTAAAAAATAAATAAAGTAGTAAATTTTCTTAATCAATAATAAAATATTAGAAATATATATGTAATTTCACTATTAAAATAAAAAATACTATACATGCATATATATATATATAATCAAATTGGCTTGGGAGTTAATGAGTTGAGTATCTTTGAACTCGACTTGGTTAGTTCAACCTCAATGTTCATCGAGCTCGAATCAAATTTTGACTCAACCTGCTCGTGATCGGTGCGCAAGTAATTCGACTCGTATGCAACCCAACTCAAAACCAAAGTTGGGAACAACCTCCTTTTGGGAATTGGAATTAAACTCCTTGTCAAATGGTTTCTGTTCTTGTACTGCTAAAATTCCAATTTGTATTTCCAAAATTTGGAATAGGGAAAAGTTTCTTCAAGGACGTATATGAGTATCTCATATTGTGTTTGCTTGCTTTATCTCCAACTAAGGGAACTAGAAGGCGCATCTTGTATATGTACAAATTGCAAGTAATTTGATGAGAAAATAAATAAAGATTATCAGTATTATGTCTTAAAAAATCTCAAAAAAAAAAGAGAGAAACGCTATTTAATATAAATGTGAGCCTACGGAGTTTTTAGCTATGACGATAATAGTATTTTTTTTTATTTTGACGACCAAAGAATGAGTTAAAAATGGCACAAAAAATAAACATCAAACCAAGTCTCCTCCCTTGTCTTTATATGTACCCTTATTTTCCTTTTTTAAAGTGTTCAAAATATTTTAAAGTGTGTTTGTAATTACCAATAGGTCCATCTAAAAATTTTTAGTTGATTAAATTGTCAACATATTTCCCTCTCAAAAAAATTTGTTAACATATTAGTTTTGTAATTTTTTTGCATATTTTTTTGTCAAAATGTAAGATGCTTATTTTCATGAAAACTGTTTTTATAAATATCCTATTAATTGCATATATGAGGTGTACACTTTGCTAATTCCAACAAATCATGGTGATATTGTGTGAAACCAAAATCCTTTTACTGTATAAGAATGGGTTGTGATAAAAAAAAGGTTTTGAATTTCAACCGAATGGATAGGGACTTTTTGGGAATGTGGAACGTTGTGTAGTTTTTTAAAAATTTTTGATACAATTAAGGGCAGTGTGCGTTTGGATATGTTTACCGAAATATCCTCATTTTGATACATTTAAAACTTTGATTTATGAAGACAACTGGGTATTTGTGGAATGTGTAATTATTTTGCAACCGTTTTTGTATAGAGTACAACTCATATAAGTTTATGTGTTGGTGTAATTACTGAAATGGTGTTGTAGATACACTTAATTAAAGTGTGGCTTTTACGACAAAGATAATGGTTTGAGAATATTTTTTTGTTTGAAACAACTTATGCCTGATCACTTGCACAACTACCAGCAATGTTAAAGCTCAGGTCGGAAATAACCCATTTCTCTGCCATTTACATCTTAATTTAACAGCTATAAACATGGGTATGTTAATGAATTGATGTTTGAGCATCGGTTATGATTGTTCCAATGCCTCCTTTTTCACATTCTTGGTTTCTCCCATTTTAGTTTCCGGGATTGTATTTTTTTTTTTTTGCTACCTTTATACTCAGCATTCAAGAATGGTTTTCAGTCGTAGCTATTCATGGTGGTTCAATTTGAAGTGAGTTTTGTTCCTTAATTTTGTTGTTTATGTCGGTGGTTCTTCTGGTGTGTAGTGGCGATGTCAGCTCATATCCTTAAACTTGATACTCTGGTTGTTCATAAATATTCTCCTCTTTGTGGGTGTTTTAATTTTGTTCCTTTTGGTTTATAAAGGCATCACACCGTTGCTATAGAGTCTCAAATTGCCTATAGTAGAAACATTTGAATGCACCGAACCTAAACTCAAAATCCACCGAACCTAAGCATTTAATCTACTGTATTACTATTTGTTTTTGTTTGAGCACATCTATTTTCTTTTGTTTCTAATGGAACTTGACTTGCTATGTTTAGCAGTTGCCATGGTGAAGAGAAGGATTAGAGGATGGAATGATACTGCAAATGAACTTGGACAAAGGCAGGAAGAACGGTGAGGCTAACCATGATGGCTTTAGGATCTGATGGTTCTATGAAGTTTACTAATTGGCAAGAATCTCACCCCATGAATACTTATTTTACTCTTTGTATTTCTTCTTAATTTCATAGATTGGGAGGCTATTATTAGTTGAACCGAAAAAAGGGAAAAAAATATTGTAAACTACATATGTTAGGAAAGGTGGAATTCAATTATTTGGTGAACTGTTAAGCTGTTGAAACATATAGGAAAATAAAGGGTTTTGTTGGATTTGTCGCGCTTTCATTAAAGAAGGAGACTTTTGTGGGTGTCCCAGATTCCTTGGTATTTCTTCATACTTTATTCTTCTGACCTTTAGGACTTCATAAGTGCAATGCAGGGACAAAGACTCATATTATATGCTGGTGTTGAACACGTTTTACATAAAGTATTAGACTCTAACTTCTTTAGAGCTGGACAATGAATTCCAAACTTATTTTGTCATATTTGATGACTGTTTCTTTTTAGAATATATTATTATTTGTCTAATGAATTTTTTTTTTTAACCATAGGCACTAAGCACTTGCACGATGAGCGGTAGGGGTGGGCAAAAAAATCCGCCGATCTAAAATTCCGATGAACCCAATCCGAAAAATAGGATATCCGATCCGATTTTTTTAGTGGGATAGTTGAGGGTCGGGTACCTACAAAAATTGGATACGGATACGGATCAGAAAAATAAAAACCAACGAGTATCCGACCCGCAGGGTTTATTATATAAATATTAAAAAATTAGGGATCATTTTATAATTTTATAATTTTTAATCCTAAGTGCAAGTGAAGTGGCTCACAGCCTTATATTCTAATTCCATATGATCCGCTTCTCCTCATCTTGTTTGAAGAAAGCGAATATTCTCGATGAAACATGAACAAAATGAACAAAATGAATAAAAATTTGTGAAACTCGGTCATAAAAATTGTTCATCCATTTCATCCTTTTTATTTTTATTCTACCTTCATCGATTTTTCCTACAAATATTTCATCAATTCAATCAAAGATTGGTGTTTGGAGCTTCAATTTTCTGTTAGTTAGATAATTAAAATATTTGTGTCTTTCATTTATTTATTTATTTGATTTATTTTATTGCAATTATGTCTCTTAAGTTTGTCTCTTTTATTTAGTGTAAGAAATTTATTTTTCTTCTTCATCACCTTTAATACCATAAGGTCTATTCCAAAGATGTAAGGAAGTTGGTGAAGATTTTCAAAGTTATTTTGGTTATACTTTTTCCAAAAAATAATTAACTTTGTTAAATTCTTTTTCGGACTTGATTTGACAGTTGACTTATTTGGAATGCAGTCATGTACCATAACATCTTTAAGGAAGTTGGGGAAGTTGTCAAATATTTATTATCCTTATGTTTGTTGTGTTATAGAAGAATGAAATGTGTGAGAATAGTGATGTACTCAAAATTATCATGGAACTTCATTTTGTCTATTAGATATTATAATTCTAATATGTACTAAATTTATGATATCGGTTTGATTGTTGGATAAAATGTGTGAAAATAGTGATGTATGGACTTTAATTACAATATTTCTATCAATATTAATATTTTTTTATTGAAAAACATGATATTAAGTGGAAAACAATTTTTTTTATTGAAAAATAGTTTTTTTTTAGGGACGGGTACCCTATGATCCGCCTCTTGTTTTTCGAATACCCGAATAACGGGTACCCGAAAACATTAGGAACAGATTAGGGTCGCAAAATGGTTAATCCGATATATTAAAATCGGGTCAGCCAAATCATGTTAGGGACGGATACTCGACCCGTACCCATCCCTAATGAGCGGACACTCTCTCTAGTCATTCAATAAGAAAAAAGACCAAGAAAAGAATAGAGAGAGAGAGAGAGAGAGTTTGAAAAAGTCCACACTTGTCATTCTCCATTTAGTAGATTGTTCTTCACCAACCATTCCTCTTTCCTCTCCTTCCGATTAAAGAAAAATTACTCATTTCAATAAAAAATTCCACCCAAAAATCCCCTCCTATATATTCTCTCACTCCACATAAATCTTCAAATTTTATAATTATATCCCAATTCCCAAACCCCATAAATCCAATGAGGCTGTCAAAACCCTAATTCCCAAAATTCTCAGCTATGGTGTTGAAGAAGAGGTGCCAAGAAATTTACCATGATCCCTGTCTTCATCATCATCTTCCCCAATATCTGCTGATCAAATCGAATAGTGTTAAAATTGAATGGATTCGAAGAAGAAGATACCGAATTCAGTAGCCGAAGAGGAGAAAGAAAAAGATAAAGAAGTGAAAATTGATCAGGGAAATGCGAAATTAATTGAATGGGAAGATTACCAGCAAGAATTAGCGCGATTCTGTAGCCTCACCTCTGCTCTCAACGAAGCTAAGCAGAAAAAACTTGTACTTCAACAGAAGCTTCAGTCCCTCATACAGGTATTTTCTTGATGTCATTTTCTTTTTTTTGCGAGCATTTGTTCGTTAAATAAAGATTATTGTTTTTTTTTTGTTTAATTGAGCTTTGCTGGGTAAAATAACGAAATGATCAGTGTAGCAAAATTCGGCTTAAAGTTACTAATGATAGTGTAACTAGTTGGAAAAGAAAGTCAAGTTTGTAGTTTTCTTTTCTGGTTTTAATTGAATTCTGTTGTAATGAAGCTTTGAAAATTTGGATCATCTGAATGTGGGGGTATTAAGTTAGGGGGAATATAGTTATTGGCACGAGAAGGAAAAATGAAGATACAGAAAAGGCTAACGAGACTACTAAGTTGGTTTTTTGGAATCTTGGTTTGTGTTTTATTGTTAGAGAGAGAGAGAGAGCGACGATATGGGTCAATATTGAATCTGGCTTCTCCTATATGTAGTGATGGGAACATATTCTTCTTGGGATATTTTACTAGTTACTATCGGGGATGAATAGCTAGAGGAAAGATAGCTTCAAGCGAAAGATAAAAATTTTGTCCAATATTGAATAAGGAAAAAAAATGAGAATTTTAACGTCAAAATGCTGTCTTTTACATGATTCTGATTGGATGAAAGTTGAATTTCCTTTAGTTTGATGTTTGTTGATTGAGGAGACTGGAGAGTAGGGGAGAACTAAGCCTACATGTAGATGAACTAAATGAAGGTTTGAGTATGTTTGAGTTTAAACTAATTCTATATGATCTACGGATGTGCAGATGAACAGATATAATCTGAGTTGATAGAAGGGTACCTTTACATGCTGCAACATAATGGCAGCAATTGTTTAGCCCTGTGGTTTGTTGGCTGGAAATAGAAATTTCAATTTTTGATTGTGTTTAATGAGAAAATGCAAGGAGTGAAACAGAGGATAAGTGATTTAGAAGGGGATTTGAAAAGTGAAGGTTAACATGTGCATTTGTTGTGCTGTTCTTTAATTTAAAGCTGTGAAGTAATAATTAAATGATATATCTATGAATTAACTTGTCCTTTTTGGTCAAAGCATTTGGTGTGATGGAGTCATAAGCTTTTTTGATTATTATGTACTCTACTCATATGTTGGTGGAGAAATGCTGAATTGTTATCTGGAAAAAGGTAAAACAAATGGAGCCAAAAAAAATTCAGGGTTTCAAATGGCCAATATCCAGATGGCAATCATGGAATTTTTTTTTTTGTGTTTTTTGTTTTTTAGTGGGGATGAGGAAGGAGTTGTGGATGAATTACAAAATATTTGTCTCTAAGAATACAACTCATCAATCCTATAGGAAAGAGCAATAGCTTCAATTGGTGTTTTCTATTCTTACCAGCAAAGACACAGTGTTTCAGGAATTTGTATGATATTTATGATGTAAGCGAAATATATTAAATTTCCACTGTGGAGTTCTGGACTCAGCAACCAGTAAATTGGTGGGAACTGGGACATGCTATTTGCATCTTTTCCTGGTCTGGTGCTTGGGGGCTTTAATCTTCATCCTTTATGAAATGTGGACCGTAAAACTGAGCTTTAAGTTGTTTTTTGTAGTGCTTGTTAATTGAATGAGCAAAAGAGCATTAGTTGTCTTCTTTCCATATCTGCTTTGTGCTTTGTTGTTTACTTTCAATCTTCTGCCCTTGAATTGATTAGCCTGGTTTGCAGGTAGAAGCTGAGTCATTAAATCGGTCAAATGAGCTTGATGAGATGCGTGAAAAATTGGAATCTCGAAAATTGGTGATGGGAAACATGTCAATGCATTCAAAAGTTGCGGAAGAGAAAGTTAAAAAGCAAGAAGAACAACTTAGTAGTGAGATTAGATCCCTGTTACTAGGTGGAACAGCTCTTTCTGTGGCTAGCAAGCAGTTGCAAGTAAGTTATAAGTGTCTGGACAATCATGCTTGTCTTTCTAGATTTTGGTGAACTAGATGGACTTACTAGTTGGATTTAATGCTGCCTTGTTCATTTTTGGCCTTTTATCCCAGTTGTTCCATTGTGCTGCTCCAGTACTCCTGTCAGTTCTGAATTTTAATTACTTTGTGGCAAGTCAAGCTTGATCAAGAGTTGAACTTTAATTGACTCACCTGCATACTTCTGTTTCTGACTGCTTTCTTGAAGTTCCTTTTTATCCCAATTGACTTATGAGTCACTTTAGTTTACAAATCCTCTTTAACAGACCATTGCTGCGACCCTTGCTGGAATAGATAAAAAGGGAAATTGCTTTCTCTTGTTTGGCATTTGTTCCTCAATTTTCCTTCTGTTCCAATTGGGTGAAATATGAATTTGGGATTAGTTCTTAATTTATTTTAACCTGGAGAATTTGGATATTCTGTCAAATGCAGGAAGCTAATGGATCCCTTGCTGGAGAGAGAGGTTATCTTCATCTCAAAACCTTGCAAAAATCATTAAGAGTGAGACAGCAATATATGGTATCGCAAGTTTCTTTGCTGTACCCTGTGAAGTTTGTAATTGGGCATCCACATGAACAAGAACTGGAATCATTTACCAGCAATATTAAATCTGGTAATGGCTCTTATGATGCTTCTATAGTAGTCTTGTGGTAGTCCTGCGAGCTCAGTTTTTATGTATATAGTATCTATTGGTACATTCTTGCTGCAGATGTGGATAAGTCTAGATGCAAATAGGAGTTCTCTGGGTATTAAGTAATATTTCAAACTGGAATTCTCTTTCTGATTTCAGAATGAGGTAATACCAAGAGTATGTTTGATGAAGCTAGCATCCAATCTCCATATATAAGTCAACCTGGTTTTGACTAGGTGCTTCATAAATTTTGAAATGGTAGATGGTCTGTTGAGTTAGCCTCTTTTCTTGGGAAGGAGTTGTAACAATATCTTCAAAGATTAAGAAGCATTTAGTTGCGGATTCAAAAATAGTTTGGTTAATACTTTGCTCCCTGTTGATATTTTAGTAGAAATTGGTAATTTTTGACAATAATGATTAGAAATTGATTAACAATTCTGGTCAATGTCTTGATGATTGTGTTCTCCATGTTGCCAGTAAAGAAAGTTAACATGCTTTATTTTTCATATGTGTACATGATTAGTCTTGTATATGTCTGGCATGTCAAATTCCAATGTCATATACTTGCTCTTTTTCCTTACGCTGTTTAATTATCATTCATACGTATGTGTACACCTGATATTTTCAATATGTGTCAGAGGACTTTGGAATGAATAATGCTGAGAAATAGCTTTGTTTTTTTATATTTGTTCAGGTGTTACTGCTGGATCTAAACCTCTTGATCAAGGGTCCTTGACTATTTCAGGTCTCCATCTCACTGTGATTCCTTTTACAAAGATGAGTTTTTTCACTGATAAAAAGGAAGTTCAACAATCTTCGACGGCCCTCGGATACATAGCACATGTGTGTTCTTTCTCTTTTCTTGATTACATTTAATCTATTCTTTTTTCTGTGTCTTTTTCACTGTCAGTATAATCAGCCTACCACATATTTATTTGTACAATCATGTATCAAACATATTTATATTGCTACCTCTTGTGCATTAGGCATCTAATATTCTGGTGCACAATTTGCTAATGAAGTAGCTGTTTGATAATTTAATTTATCTTGCTGATACATTTTGCAGGCTGTCTTACTTATTGCTTCATATTTGCAAGTTCCTTTGCGTTATCCTTTGCGTTTGGGAGGTTCTCGGTCATATATTTGCGACTATGCACCTTCCATTGAGCCAGTGTCATCTGATGAAACTTCAAATTCATTAGTTTTGACAAATGCAAAGCCTGTAGAGTTTCCTCTCTTTTTAGAAGGGCAAGACTCAACAAGAGCAGCTTATGCAGTATTCTTACTCAATAAGGTTTGCTTATGTTTCATTGTTTTGTATTTTGATTATACGCAAAGTGAAAAGTGAATTAGGTCCAAGTAGCTTAGTATGTAGGACATGATAATTATTTCTAGCTCTATAAGTATTTATCACTAAGCAAACTGACCTATTCTAAAATATGGAGCAAAAAATTTCCTGCTTCTTTTGTATACACCATTTCAATATATACATGCTGAATTCCTGGTTTTGGTATTGGCTTTTTGCTAAATTAGATATATTTTGGCAAATATCTCTCCCTAAAATTTCAAAAAAGAAAAAAATTTAGTATTTTTCCCTATTTAATAAAATTATTCTTTTACAAACTAAATAGTATCTTGTTTGACTAAAGAAAGATACCATGATTGACAATTTGTTTCAAGAATATGAATGGATGCTATTCGTGATTATTGTACTGGAAGGTGCTCGTGTACTTGTAGCCAGAAGATTAATTGTGGTGTGGATTGAACATTGATCAAGAGATTGAAGAGAAAAAGTGGGGATGGATTGACTTTACATTTTCTTTTTCTAGAGTTTTGTTATGCTTATATCCTTTAACGAATTTGGTTTATGGAAATTGTTTATACTTTTGCATTTTCTTTGCCTTCTAACTATAGAGTTGTCGTTTCTAGGGATAAAGCCCTTTTAATTATCTAAATACTAAAACTACCATATATCATAATGTTGGTGAAAGTGTTTCTTTTTTTTTGAGAAGTTTGTTAATGCAGTTTGCTTTTAGAAGTTTGTAGGCTTAAGTTGATAGCACGTTTCCTAATTGTTCTTCTATTGTGTGAGTGGCCCTAACCGTGTTCTTGATCTATGTGTAGGACTTAGAGCAACTTTTGAATTATATTGGCGTCAAGAGTTTAGGGCCACGCCATGTTTTGGCCAATCTGAAAGAGCTTCTGAAAACCATTCTTTCTCCAGAGTATATAGACACATGAGCAAGCCTGCATTAGTGTTTTGGTTTGTGTAAATCAAAGATTTGTATTCTTAGTTGGGTGCCCAATTTTTCAAAGGAGCACCTTTCAACAGATTGTAATCAATTTTTAGGCAGAGAATTGCAAATTATGCATGATAGAAATTCTTATCTGTTTACTTTTACCAACTTGTCCAGTATAGGTCTTTGATCTTTTTAGGATCATATAACTTGAATTAAGTGTTGCTGCCTATATTTCCTCTGGAAAGGGAAAAAGAATATGACAAGATTTTCGCTTGAATTAAGTGTTGCTGCCTATATTTCCTTAGGAAAGGGAAAAAGAATATGTCAAGATTCTCACAAACTAATTTGAACATCCACATAGCTATTGAGGGTGTATTGAATTTCTATATCTGTGAAATAAGAGAATAGAGTAGAAGGCTTTAACGGTCAAGCGCAATGGTGCACATGAGATTTGCTTTGATACATAATGCAATTGAGAACGTTTAAGTCAATTTTATTGACAGCATATTTTTGATAATGTTGTTTCCTATTTCTACAGCTATTGGAATGGCTTCAAAAATCACCAGTTTACAAGCATGTTTATGCATTCCTGTTTTTATGGGAAATGCATGCAATCCAGAAATGTTATGCATTTCCTCAACTGTTTCCTCCCCTTCTCGATAACAGCTGCAAGTTATATTTTATTTTCCTGTTTCAGAGTTATATCATTAAGCGGAACGATTTGATGTAGGCCTTTTGAGGAAGTGTTTAATATTATGCTTCATGTTGAAAGGATTTGATGCAAGCATTTTGAAAAAGTTTTTAATATTATGCTTCATATTGATATTGCAAAGCCATTTTCTATCATAAATCTTCCAGTAGTTGAGCTGACTTTTCCAGCAAATTTTCACATTTCTCCCGTATCGAACCCTCTAAATTGCAGCATATGCTGATTTCATGGTATAGTTGCCTGTTTGGGAATGAGGCGAATAAAGTTTGTCACTTCTACATGCATACTAAGGGAAATTTTGATTGTCTTCTCAGGATTCTTCCTGCTGAAAACCTGAGAAATGATGTCCTTTTTATACAGGGAATTTTCTAATAGCTTACAGACATTCTATACAGTACATGTCAGAGGCTTCTTGAATTTACACTTCCATTGGCGGGGTTTAGAATCCATCTATCAGTCCTAACATTAATATTCCTGTAATTTTCTGCTCTCTTCAATAGGCCTGTATTTAGTTGATTCTTTGCTCTTCTTCCACATCGAATGTGTACTTTTGGGATTCACAATCCAATAGATTGGTTTTCTAGAAGTATTTAGCCTTCAGCAACTGATAATCAGCTAGCTAAGATGACTACAAATGTTTAGCGTTGTTTTGCAAGTCTATGTTCCTAAATACCAATCCTTGACCTTTAGCATCAATAATCTTCTTTTAAATCAACCAATACTTCTTCCATGATCACCAATGCCCCACCAAAAGCTGGCAAATCTCCTCTAGACATATTTGCATAGGCTCTTGGACTACTAGAAGCATGACATTGTGTAAGAGGATACAACAATAAATGAAGCAACACAAAGTTTCCTAATGGGCATGTTCAACTCATATGAAGAGGACTTCGCAGATTTCTAAACAGCAAGTTGGATTGATATAGAATTTTTTGCTAAAATATTCAAGCAGAACTGAACACTAGTTCTTGCACTGTATTCATAATTTGAGATAGATAACGATAGTCAGTTAGAAATTTTGTGAACTACCATAAACATAATCACCAAAATACAGAAAATACATATGGTTTAGAATTTAGTCGACCCCTTATATTTTAAGAGTAAATCTTATATGCACTATCACCGTTTGATTCATGATATGTGTGCAAAAGTTAAATTTCAAATTTAAATTTTGTATAGTTGATATTCATCCAACGCTGATAGTGTATACACTGTCAGTGTAGGAAAGATTAATCCATATTTTTAATGGCTAATTTGTAGGACTTTAAGGTAGAAGTTTAAAATTCAGATTCTACATCACCACTTAGAAAAATTTATCTCGATTGTCTGGTTTATTGCTAGTCCAAAATCTAACAATCTGCCCACTAATTTGAGAGATTGGATTGGATCAATTAGGTGTTGGATTAATTGGGTGTTGGGTGAAAAAAACTCGAATGAGTTTTGGGCGATTTGGATTTTTACAAGGTACTTAGTAATCCAAATACTAATATCCACTAACTTAAGATGCCATTCTTCTTATATTTCACCTCATATAAAATGACATTAGCCCCGTATATCATCTAGTTTTTTTTTTTTTTTTTGGATTTTCCTACATCTCTGGGTCTTTCCTATTATTGAGTGTGAATATATATCCTTCCCTAGATAGAAGTAAGACAATAGGCTTAACAGAAATCCAATAGTTTGAATGGCCATCTGAGTCACTGTCTGGAAAGAGCATGGCCACGTTAATGTTAAAAAAATTTGTAATGCATGGTAATGCTTGAAAACGTGCAATTATCCTTGAAAACACAAATGTAATTAAATATAGCAACACAGACGCAAACAAAGAGAGCCAGCTAAGACAACACCTTTCAATCAAGCAAGATAGAATATTTTAGGATATACCATTGAAACAAGAAAGATATCATTTGCATAATTGTTATTGCATTTAGTGTTCCATTATTTGCATGCAAGCTTACGAAGGATGGCAACCCAAGTTTTTTCAGGAACTTGCATTCAAGGCATCTGTGTAGAGTTGACAACAAGCCTCAACGAGTCGGACAGAGTTATATTCAGAATTGGTTTGAAGATTAAAATGAATGTTTGAATTTGGCTTGTGTTTGAATTTTTTTTTAAAAAAACTAATCGAGTTTGACTTGAAATTTCAGACATATGTCCACGGAAAGGTTAGTTTGGCTTATTAAAGTATCGAGTTCATGTGCATACAATCAAAGTTTGGCTTGACTTGAAATTTTATTTTGTAATACATAGAGATTTTCACCCTAATTTGTTGCTTTTTGTCCCTTAATTTTTGCTCTTTGATATTCAAGAAATATATTAGATAAATTACGGATGTGATTAAAATCAACTATACCTATTCAAAAGATAAGAGTATTATATGCTTATTATTTTAGAAGACAAGCAATATATTGGAAGGAAATAAGTGGAGTTAAGGAAGAAAACTATAGGTATATTTTTATAAAATTTACTTGCTTGCTCCTGAACATATTGAGTCGGACAACATGAAAATCGTGATTGGTTCATTAATATTTTTGAACTTGAAATCATGTTTGGGCTTGGATTAACACTTGAACAAATAAGTTGAACGAGGCTAGTTCGAGTCGAATTCAAGCTGAATACCAAGGTGTTTGGTTCAATTTACAGCCCTACATCTGTGCATCCACCCACATTGTATTTTCCAACTATTTCACACCCTTTTATTTAAATCATTGCCAAAAAAATTTTCCTCACTGATAACTTCCTGCGGATATGGTCGTCTATTGTCTATCACCAATTAAGTATGTTTAATATTCATGTCATACCTTTTCTGTTACATGAGATAGGTGCATTTAGACTCTTAATGTGGCATAATAGATCTGACGGGATTTTTCTATACGTACAAGTTAAAATAAATCCGATTTACACCCGTTTCACTGCAAGTATACATGTCAACTAGTAGTTTAGGGTATATATCGAGTCGATCCCACGAGAAAGAGTGAACAATTACCGGTACTACTAAAGCTTCTCTATTATTTAGACTATCAATGAATTATAAGAAATGAAATCTACTGAACTTATGCAAAATAACAAATGTAAGCTCCTTAGGTTATGGTATTCCTAACTACTCATGCAAATGCTATTTTTGGATCATTGAATACTACCATCTAAGCTAATTATGGTGTAATTTCCTCATGCATATGAAACCTACTTTCGTAGTGAATCAATTATATTCATAACTAATCCATACCTATTCTCATGGTTATGGAATTAGCTACAAGTTCATTTTTTCAATGAAATTACATGAAATTAATCACCAAAACCACATAGGTGCACCTCTACTTTCGTGAGTGTACTCCCTATGTTTAGCACTTCTTGAACTAGTGTTAAATCTCAATTTTTCATTGCAGAAATAACACCTTAGATAATCACAATTAATGGTACCAGATTAATCATGATTTGAAGAGCTTAAAGTGCTAAATAACTTGCTCAAATAATGGCATCAAATAACCAAATAATAAACACTAACAATTATAGGAAGTTCAACCAAACCCAAAGCATAAATTTTAGAAACACATAAATAACATAAAATCCAGAACTTGTATATTAACTAAACTTGGAATCAAATACAAAAGATAAAGAGTTGGAAAGGAAAAGTAACCCTTGTCACATGAGCTCTTTTCTTGCCTTCTTCATCTCCTTCTTCATCCTTGCCTAGCTAATAAACAAGAAGGATGAACTACTAGCTAAACTAACCTAACACTAAGAGAATGGAAAAGCTACATTTCTGCACTCCTAGCTTCTCCCGTATGATCTCTCTGACCTCCTGGTGTCTCTGCATATAAATTGGTTAAAAACTCCTTTTTCTTGGTCAATTTTTCCATCCTTTGATTCCCAAATCTGAAATTTGTTAGGATAGTCAATAACCAACATTTTTTACTTGAAAATAAGCCACCTTTGTTGCCCTTTTGTATTTTGAAACATGTGCACCGAATTCCCTTGCAACTTATAGCTGGAAAGTAGTCTGAACACAAGAGAATTGGCTGAGCAAATTGCAGCTTTTCGGCTACAAAACGCGCCTACAGAAAACGCGACTTTAACTCGCGTTTTCTCTTCTCGCGTTTTCAACTATGATTTTCTCTGTGATGAAGGCCGAACTAACTTTTGTGCAAAACACAAAAGTTGTAGCCCTTTGAGTTAGCTTTCCAATGCTTCAAGAATCACCTAATTTGGAGATCGGTGGACAGAGATATGGTCGAAATACCATAGACTGGTCAATTCTGGGCTTCAGCTTCCGACCATCCAGAAAAGCTTCTGTGTTTCGTCTTTTTGACCAGGAAAACGGCTGAATTGGACTTTGATTTCTCATACCAAATGTAGATATATCTCTTAGCTTCAACATGGTACAAAATGCACCTCAATCCGATATGTGTAGCTCCAGATATGGTCAAAATACGAAAACATGTCAGAGTTGTCAAAAGCTGACTTTTCTTGATTCTTTTATCCACAAATTGCATTTCTTCTTTAACACTTCATATTTTATTTTCACCACTTTAATCCATCATCAATCATCCAAATATCTTCTCAATGGTCTTCATTTGATAATTGAATCATTAAACCTGTAAAATATGAAATTTTTACCATTAAAAGCACTAGAAATGCAATGTTAGCCGCTTTAACATAAAATGTAGATTTTTACCAAAACCTTAGTTATTTTAGTTATAAAAGTAAATAATCAAACCAAAATTAACTAATAAAATGCACTTAAAAATACGTAAAATAAACACTTGTCAAGATCATCTCTCATAATTTGGTGATTCCTTTGATTGCATTTTACATGATTTTATTTGCTTTTGAAAAAGAAATTTCTGCTCTTAATTTATCCATCCAAGTAGTTTAAAAAGTTAGAATATGTGTGTTTGTATGTATGAAAGTTTTTTGCTTTCTAGGTAATAGTATGTAGGAAAGTATGATAGTGTGTGTTTTAGTTTATCCATGTGCATAAAAATGATGTGTTTCTATCCGAAGAGGTTAAAAAGTGAGTATGTGTTTGTATGTGTGAAAGTGTTTAGTGGATGAAAATATATTTATGTATGTGAAAAAAACTTTTTGTGTGCCTACAATGTCCGTGAGAGAGTATTATATATCAAAATATATGAAATAAATACGTCGATTCATATTTGGACCATGGCCATGGTTTTGAGTTGAACAATATGACCCAACCTAATATCAATCCAATAGTCAGGCAAATTAGATATAACTCATTTAAATGAAAATCTAATATCAACCCGTTCAAAAATCGCCTAACCTGTCTAATTGCCAAGTCTAGTCTGGTTTAATCTTCATCGACTTTAATGGCACCTGGACAATCTTTCTTCATCAATTTTATATCTAATCCCATGTCACTTCTAATCTTTGTAATTCCAACCAATGTTTTGTCAACCCAGCCATCAGAAAAGTTTCAAAAAATCGTGGTCATTCAAGTCAAGCTAGGGAAGCCCATTTATCACTAGGACCGTTGGTAGGGAATGTTCTTGCATCTCTTTTTTCTTAAAGTCAATTTATACTTATTTACAGCTATTATTAAAGTGTGCAAGTTTAACTGGGCCATCAGGATCCGAAAAGTGCTAAACCACTTTCAAATTAGATGGGTGCAACATGAGTGGCAAGTATGCGAGCCAAGGATTGAATCCCTAGTCTCTCACCCACAATGCACTTCAGTGCCGGGATCACAAACTAAAGCACTGATTTTTGAGTCTTTCAAACATGAAATGCATGCATCTACAATAGCAAGCTATATTGCCATTTGTTCTCTGTCCACCATAATGATAAAGCCACGTATTGTTGTAGAAGCTGATGAAATGATGGAGAAGTGGGAGAACCCTTTGCAAGTCTTGAGGGCTGAGGCTCTAGTAAGCCCTTCTTTAGTGTTACCACTCCCTCAAAAGTAAATGCCACCTCTGCCTCCGAAAAAAATATTACTGATGTCTAGAGTTTGAATGTGTATGCCACAATCTTTTAGATACTTGTACATTATTTGTAAACTTTTCCCATGGTGAATTTGTATTTCATCTTGCATATCACTATCATATACATAAAATTTTTGGATATGAATTTCGAAGATCAGATTGTACATTACTATCATACGTGTGTTGGTGTGTATATTATCTATGATTTAGACTCTAGATTTGGAATGTGAAATTAACATAAGAATAATCCTACAAAATCGAGAGACAAACATAAAGCTATAAGTTAGGAAATGTTTCTATTGAACCTGTTGCTTTATTTATTTCTTTATTTTTACTATTGACTAGAATTTAACATTTCCTCATATGTAACATATGCTAATCCATTTTAAGAGCAATGATATGCTGCTTTTACATCAACTGAGTAATTGTTCTACTTTTATTTGATACAACTTTTGTAATGTTTTAACATAACATTTTGTCCACGTGAAAAGGAATTCTAATAGTTATGCATGAAGTTATTTCTAAAAATAATGAACTTTGACCTCATTCTTAAGAGATTTTGTGGTTTTATTTATTTATTTATTTGTGGTAGTTTACAAAAACACCTTTTTCATTCTCTTCTAGAGAAAAGCTACTTTATTTTTGACATATGCTTTCATCCTTGCCATACCATGCTTTATGTCTTACTAAATTTTATTTTAGTGGTCGACAAAAAAGTTCATTAATTTGTTCTTAAAAGACTTATTTTATAGCACTGTTCTGACAATAAACTAAGAAAAAAATTATGAAATCTAATTTCGAAGCTATAATAAGTTGTACAAAACTAATGACAATATTGTAAGTATTAATAAAAGAAATAACAGATTGGAGTATGACAAGAATTCTTAATATGAAACTTTGGATTCCGATTTGAAGACGTAGCAATTACCCTGATAAAACTACCTTAACATTATTGTGGCATAGTAAATGTAAGGAAATTATCAATGTTCCCGATAAATGAACATTTTAGTTTATTATGTTTATATCTTGAAAGTCAAATAAAGATGGAAATAATAAAATTAATGTAAACTCATTACAACTGATAAGATATTCAATTAAAAGAAAGAAGTTTACACAAAGTTAAACAAAAAATAAAGAAAAAAGTTTCATAAAAGTTTAGTTTGCTTGTTTTTATCCTAAAGGAAAGGAACAAAAGTGATGAACTAGTTTTTTATCTCTATCCTGCATTTGACTTGAAGATAAATTTATTTGAAAAATAATTTTTTAATTGTATAAAAGTTACATGTGTTTAACAATCATTGGTTCATTGACTAAAAAAAGTTGTCTTTGACTCTATCTTTTTTTTAAATGGTTGTTACAAATGCAATAACCTTATATGGAAAAGAAATAGATGTAAAACAGATTTCCATCAATGCCTACTAAACAATTTAATGGTTCATTGATATTCGAGTCAAATTTTCACAGTCTATCTAGGCACCGCACTGCCTTGGTACACCATAAAAGCAGCTTTTCTTGCTCTATTCTTTGATCCAAATTCTCCCAATGAAAAACAGACTACAAAAGAGAGAGAAGAAAGTATTTTCTGAAAATGGTGAAAGATATCTTTTACCATTTTCTATAAACAAAAGAGAAAGAGGAAGAAAATAGAAGAAGTGGTTTTCAACTTGGCCGTGCCCGATGGGAACTTGTGGAGAGAAACAATCATTCTCCACAACTCCTATACCTATTCTCATGGGAAGTCAAGAAAGTAATCACTGCCCATGATCTAGAGTGTCAAATTGGGTTGGAATTAAATCCTAAACAAGTGAAAGAATTCCTCCTTGTGCACTGGGACAGTGAAACCAAAAATCTTATGATCAATGGAGAAAAAATCCCTTTCTAAATGCTTGATTTGGACAGTAAAACTGAGTACCAAATGTTCTTTACAAAAGTGGCCAAACAGAGACATGTATTTGATCCTAGGAAGTTGGTTTAGGAGTTTGTGGCTAGCAGAAACTTGACTTCTGGAATGACCATTGGACTGTATTGGGATAAGAAATCTAGGGCCCTTCGTGTATCGGTTTTGGACAAGTTCATTTGAATATTGAAAGTGAAAGATCAATTGGTGTTTCTTTCTTTCTTTCTTTCTTTTTGTTTTTGGGTTTGGAAAGGAAAATGGGGAGTAAAAGTCTAAATGTTGTTTTTCTTTTTTCTTTTTTCTTTTTTCTGTTCAAGGTTAAGGAGTGGTGTTGGCAAAATGTTATATTGTAATGATATATTTGTTGGCTTTGCATTTGAACAAAGTTTCTATTGAAACCATTTAAGTTCATATATCTGTTTAGCAGTTTTGTTTCTTCTATATATTCTAAACCAAAAAGCTAAAGACTTGCCCAAATTACAGTATTCTATGTCAACATTACTATGAGTTTAAGCCATTAAAAATCACTAAAACTGATTTTTGGAAAAACTTTTACAAGAATTCTATTGCCCTAATATGTTCATTTTATTTTTGATGTTTGAGTATCTACATATTTATAATGAAAATATAAATTTGTATTCTAAAATTTTATAAAACAACAAATAGAAAAAAAAAAAGAAGAAGATCCTAGGTGAGAGGAGTAATTAATCTTCTAGTACCTAAAAGTCAAAATTTTGATAGCAATAGAACTTTCAGGTCAGAAAAATATGACGAATGTTGAAGTATTAGCACAATTTCATCTTAGTTTTGATTCAAAATTTAACCCACTAATCATGACGCATTAGGTTTAGGGTTTTGTCCTCTATTGGCATATTAGACGATTATTCTAAAAAATTAGGTTCACTACACTGTACATGTCAAAGTTGAGTACTGAGAATGCCAATAAATCATAAAGCCATGATTTTAAGAAACTATCTATTTTTCTTTATAGCTTGTATGATCCATGTCAAGTAAAAATTTGGTGATTAATTAGCTACTTCAATAGACCTTGTTCAATCTCATCTTACAATGAATGATTCACAATTGCTTTCATGATTCTATTTGTTAGTTATGTGAGAAGAGTGACTTTCGAAGAGATATTCATTGTGTATGACTATGTGGGAATGAAACTGTGTTGCTGTGTTTGTGGCTGAAAAATCTGTTAAAGATGCAAAGGAATTAATGTTTGGTTAGAGAGGGTTTTAATATCTCATAGAAGCTTCAAACCTCTATGCAGCAGTAAAATATTCCCATAAATAGGTTGCTGCACAATTAAGAGATTAGTTGCTGAATTATGGATTTTCTTCCTTGATAAGGGTTCTTTCCTTGTGTACTTGATAAGGGTTCTTTCAGTCACATTTGTTTGATAATTTTGAAATATAAAGAAAAGAAATAGAAAAATCGCGTTTGTAAATCAAACAATTAATTACAAATTACCTTATAAATTGTTTGAGTTGTGAGTTTAACCATCTATGGGTGGCAAAAACTTTTAGTTAAACATTAGAGAATCAACTAACAAGAGCACAAGATGTATTTTTTTTTTTTTGAAATAAATGGGGAAAATTATGGGGGAGGACTTACTTATGTTATGCAAATAAATAAAGACTTTTTTAAATTTTTTTCATGACTTTATCTCTGCGAGAAAGAACCCATTTGAGAATCTAGTTAGGGAAGTTCTTGAATAAGACAAGTATCTTACAACTTGAGTATCGTATACACTAATACATATATTACATTTTAGATTTGTGTATTTTCATTAAGAAAAATAAAAGATTACAAATTGCATCTACCATCCAAAAGTAAATTGGGACAAAATATTTCTTTACAATTCTGAAAGAAAACATCAAATACTAGATTTCAAGAATGAGTATGGTGGGATTTGAGAAGGCGTACATAAGGTAAAATCAATGCTTCCCCAGCAATAACTGAAAACAATCTCCACTTGACCATCATAGATATTTTTTCCCTGGAAGGAAAAAAATTAGTTTGCCTTTTTTACAAAAGCAACAAAAGTTAATTTTGAGAAATATAAGTATTTCTTATTATATGAAAAACAAACATTGACATTTATATTCAAAAATAAGTTGAACACGCTCATAAAAACAATGGTTTAATTTCTAGAGATGATGAACATGTTGATCATATTTAGTTATGTAGTTCAACTGATAGTTATTTTTTTAATCAAAGGCTGTGACTATTGAATAAGGTTTTTTTTTTGAAATATTAATAATAACTATCTAGATGTATGACTCATGAAGTAATTTTACTCAAGCTAGTACTTTTTCACATGATATAAAATAAATTTTGGATTTAGGAAGCACTATTTTTGACGAGATGAAGACAGAATATTTATTTATGACTTTGATGATATTATTTTGTAAATTTTGTAAATAAGAAATTATAGTCTTTATGATTTAAGCATATATATGATAAATATAAAGACACAAGCTAGTGTTAATGTTTGGCTGTCAAACAACTTCGGGAAAAGGTTAAAAAAAAACCTTTGGAAAAAGCTTTTAGATTTACATGTGACCATCTTTGAATTCAAACTTGATTTTCAAATACAATCAGTTCAAGAAAAATGAAAAGCACAAAATTATTTTAAGAAAAGTTGACAATTTTGGAAATAATTTTAGTACCTAAAAGTTGTTAGATTTGGGAATCATATTCACATGCAAATCACACCACTTTAAAAAAGAAATTCAAAAAATAATATAAAGATGTCACAAGATTTACTTGTGTTTACCCCAAAGGAAAGGCGTAAAATGATGAATCACATGTTATTCTATCTTTCCATTAAACTTGCAGATCTACTTATGTGAAAATTAGTCTGCTAAACACGTATAGACTCCTTGTTCTTAACAATTAATGCTTACTTTTGATCTTTTTTTTTTTAGAAATAGTTGTTAAAGTAATAGGCTTATATGAAAAAGAAATAAAAAGCAAAACAAATTCCATTTGCACCTAAACGAAATTAATGGCTTATTTATTTTAGAGTCATATTATTATGATCTATTAATGGATTTCACCATCCTAGTACAATATAAAAATGTCACAAGATTTACTTGTACGTATAGACTCCTTGTTCTTAACAATCAATGCTTCCTTTTGATCTTTTTTTTTTTTTTGAAATAGTTGTCAAGGTAATAGGCTTATATGGAAAAGAAATAAAAAGCAAAAAAAAAAAAAAAGAGTTCCATTTGCACCTAAACGAAATTAATGGCTTATTTATTTTAGAGTCATATTATTACAATCTCTTAATGGATTTTACCATCCTAGTACAATATAAAAGGAGCAGACTTACTTCAATTTTTTGTCCATAAACAAAATTCAGCCCAAAGAAGAAAAAAGTAGTATATCCATCCTCTATTTTCAAACGATGGGGAGAGATGTCTATTACCATTTTCTAGAAACAAAAGAGTGAGGGGATAAAAACAGTAGGTATCATAGTCTTGACTTTCGCCTTTATGAATTTGAAGTTGTTGAAGAAAATGATCGTACCTCACAACGCTTGTATTTATTTCCAAAGGAAATTACAAAAGTGATCACACCCCAAACCTGGAATCTCAATTTGGCATTGAATTAAACGCCGGACAAGTTAAAGAGCACCTTCTCACACACTAGAATTTTGAGACTAAATAACGTATATTTCATGGAGAACAAGTTCCTCTTCTGATCCTTGATTTGGACACGAAAATTGAGTATCCACTATTTTTCAAGAAATAGTCTGATCGTGAAAAATACATGATACATGGTGATGGGTTAATGGAGTTTTATGGCCAATAGAAATTTAACTGTGGGTATGATCATTGGAATATATTAGCACAATAAGTCAAGAATTCTTGGTCTATCGATCTTGGATAACTAATTGATATTGAAAGTGTGACGCCAAATAGTATTTTATTAATCTATAAATTTGCCCAAACAATATTTGACCATAAACTAATATGCAAGTGACAAATATATTATTCTGTAATAAAATATCTCATGAGTTGTATGCAAAAAGTTGTAAAACATCTAAATTTTTGTTTCTCTATCCATTTATTTGTCATGATACTGCTAATGAATGTTAGCTAGAAAGCCAAAGATTTGCTTGAGTCACAATATTCACAAACAACATTATTATTAGTTTGAACTTTTAAGAATGCTCATTGATCTTTCAAGTATTCTTACCATATATGCTCTATAGTGATGGTAAGCTTATTAATCTATTATGGTGTAAACTGTCGATATTTGCTACATGAAGTGATTTGAGTTGTGTTCATCGTACTTTAGTTCACCAACAATCTACTCAGTGATGCAAAATTTCTTATCATTTTATAAAAGATAGATATTCTTGTTCTAAACTTTGTTATGCAAAAATAAAATGATGGCACGTAGTCTTATTCTAATGTTTATTAACCATAAAAGGGAACAACTTAAAGTAATTATAGATCTCAATCATCTTATGGTATCAAAACTTTAATAAACTGATGACAGTAAATAATTTTGAGTTTGGGATGAACTTTTATTAACATTCTATAATGTGCAATAATTTTGAAAGATTAAGCAATGAATCATTATAATATGGCATAAATAGAATGTTTGCATTTAAGGACTTGTTCACCATAGAGGTTTATTGAAGTAAAAAATTATACAAATTAAATAAAGGTTTCATTATCGTAGGAGTACGAAGGTAAAGATGAGATAGTCCCCTAGACATATCAAATTAGATTTAACATTACATTGACCCAAAAAAAAAAAGAATTTGATGATAGTTACTATATGTATTAGTGGTAAAATGGCAAGCAATGCATTCTCAATAACTCATAAAAGGAAACAACACATTTGAGAAAAATTGAAAAGATGGAATGTTTAGTTTTTGAACGAATTTCCTATAAATACTTACGTGATATTTTCTTTTTTTTTTGTTTCACATAAAGATTAAATAATTGGATTCAATTACTAAACTCAAGCGTTTTTATTGATAGTTCGAGTGAACACAATTTAATAAAGGTTAAATTAACCAAGTCCAAATGTACCTTAAGGTTAATTTTAGGTTGCCTACAACATTGAAAATAGATGTAGTGGAGTTTCTTTTTATCTACTTAATAACTAAAATTTATAAAATATAGTGGTAAATTAAGGATAAAATTATCTTTGGCAAAAAAAAAGGGACTACATAGATTAAAAAAATCCACTAAAAAGGTATGCCATTGTTTAAAGGTCAATCATATAATAAAATGTTGATATCAATATGTAGGGTGAATAATGCCTTAATAATAATATTTTAGTTCCTTCACAACGAAAAGTCATCAGGAAAATTAGTAAGAAGACGTTCTTGATAATTAAATTAATGAAGAGAGTACAAGTTTGAATTATTATAAATATCATCTTAATAATTTTTATACAATATGTTATGTTCAATGTGCAGAAAAGTCAAGCAAATGAAATTTATATTAAATAATCCAAAATTATGCTCTTTCATAAATTATATATCTAAGAAAGTCTAGTTTACAAATTTTCAGAGCGAGAAACTATAATTTTCAGAGCGAAGAACTATAATTGAAAAGTTCATATCATAATATTTTCTCTTTGCTATCTTTGATAATTGAGAAAAGATGACTAATTAGGAAATATATCATGGATCCAACACCATCTGCAATCTTTTAGGTTCTTATACATTATTTGTAGACTTTCCCCATAGTGAATTTGCATTTCATCTTGTGTATATACATATTTTTCAGGATATGAATTTCGAAGATCATATTATAGATTACTATCTTATGCATGTTTGTGTGTATACTATTTATGACTTAGGCTAAAACCAGATTTGGAATGTGAACTTAATATAAGTATAATCCTACAAAATCAAGAAACATGCATAAAGCTAGAAATCCGGAAAATGTTTCTATTGGAGTTGTTGCTTTGATTGAAAAACAATGATGTATTATTATTGCATCAAGTAATTGCTCTACTTTTATTTGATACAACTTCTATAATGTTTTAACTTAACATTTCGTCCACATGAAGAAGAATTCTATAGTTATGCATGAACTTATTTCTAAGAATAGCAAACTTTAGCCTCATCCTTAAGAGGTTTTGTGGTTTTTTTTTGTGGTAGTTAGTTTGCAGAAAACCTTTTCATTCTCTTTTAGAGAAAAACTACTTCATTTTGACATGCACTTCCATCCTTGTGATACCATGCTTTATCTCTTACTAAATTTTATGGTTTTAGTGAACAATGAAGAAGTTCATTAATTTGTGTTCAAAATACTTATTTTGTAGCACTATTCTGGCAATCAATAAAGAAAAAGAATTGTGAAACCTAATAAGTTGTACAAAACTAATGACAATCTTTTAAATATTAATAAAAGAAATAACAAATTGGATTATGACATAAATTCTCAATATGAAAGTTTGGATTTTGATTTGAAAACATAGCAATTACCCTAGTGTTTTGAAAGTTATAATATTAGGATAAAACTACCTTAACATTATCGTGACATAGTAAATATAAGGAAATTATCAATGCACTCGACAGATGAACATTGTAGTTTATTATGCTCATATCTTGAAAGTCAAATAAAGATGAAAATAATAGAACTAAAGTAAACTTGTAGCGCCTAATATGGTATTCAATTAAAAAAAAAGAAGGTTGCATAAAGTTAAACAAAACATAAAGAAAAAAGTATCATAAAAGTTTAGTTTGCTTGTTTTTATCCTAAAGGAAGGAAAAAAGTGATGAACCAGTTTTTCATCTCTATCTTGCAATTGACTTGAAGAAAAATTTATTGAAAAATAATTTGTTAATCATGTAAAAATAGCACATGTTTAACAATCAATGGTTCTTTGACTAAAAAAAAAGTTTCTTTGGCTATATCTCTTTTACAAATGGTTGTTATAAATGCAATAGGCTTATATGGAAAAGAAATAAATGTAAAACAGATTTCCATCAATGGTTGTTACAAATGCAATACCCTTATATGGAAAAGAAATAAATGTTAAATGGATTTTCATCAATGCCTACCAAACAGTTTAATGGTTCATTGATGTTTGAGTCAAATTTTCAAAGTCTATCAAGGCATCACACCCCTTAGTATAGCATAAAAGTAGCTATCCTTACTCTATTCTTTGCTCCAAATCTTCCCAAAGCAAAAAGAAAAATAAAAAGATAAAATTGAGAGAAGAAATTATTTTCTGAAAATGGTGAAAGGTATTTTTTACCATTTTATGGAAACAAAAGAGAAAGCGGAAGAAAATCGAAGAAGTGGTCCTCAACTTGGCCATGCCCAATGGAAACATCTGGAGAGAAACAACTATTCTCTACAATTCCTGTACCTATTCCCATTGAGAATCAAAAAAGCAATCACAACCCACGACCTAGAGTGCCAAATTGGATTGGAGTTAAATCCTAAACAAGTGAAAGAATTCCTTCTCGTGCACTAGGATAGTGAAACCAAAAACCATATGATCAATGGATTAAAAAATCCCTATCCAAATGCTTGATTTGGACACTAGAACTGATACCAAGTGGTCTTCACAAAGTGGCTAAACCGTGACATATATTTGATCATAGGCAGTTGGTTTAAATAGTTTAACAAAAACTTGATTTTTGGAATGACCATTAGACTGTATTGGAATAAGAAATCCCAAGCCTTTCGTGTATCGGTTTTGGTGAAGTTCATTTGAATAGTGGAAAGTGAAAGACCAACTGGTGTTTCCTTGTTTCTTTCTTTTTCTTTTGTTCTTGGGTTTGGAAAGGAAAATGAGGAGTCAAAGTCTAAATGTTGTTTCCCTTGTTTTTCTTTGATCTTTTTTCTTTTCAAGGGTAGGGAGTGGTGTAGGCAAAATGTTATGTTGTAATGAAATATCTGTTGACTTTGCATCTGAACAAAGTTTTTATTGAAACCACTTAGGTTTTGTATCTGTTTATGTAATTCTGATTCTTCTATTTATACTAAGCCAAAAAGCCAAAGCCCTGCGCAAGTCACAGTATTTGATGTCGATCTTACAACTAATTTAAGCCATTAAGAATTATTAAACTTAGTTTTTGTAAAAACTTTTACAAGAATCCTATTGGGCTAATATGTTCATCTTATTTTTGAATGATCGACTATTTACATATTTATAATGAAGATATAAATTCCTATTGTAAAATTTTATAAACAAACAAAATGAAAAAAAAGGAAGAAAAACCTAGGTGGGAGGAATAATTAATCTTCTATTATGTAAAAGTCAAAATTTTGACAGCAATAGAACTTTCAAGTTGGAAAAGTATGATGAATGTTGAAGTATTAGCACAATTTCGTCTTAGTCTTCATTCAAAATTTAACCATCTAATCATGATGCATTAGGCTCAAGGTCTTGTCCTCTATTGGCGTTTTAGATAGTTATACTAAAAAATTAGGTTCACTATGTTGTGTATTTCAGAATTGAGTATTGAAAATTTCAATAAATTATAGAGTTGTAATTTCAAGAAACTATCTATTTTTCTTTATAGTTTCTGTGATCCATGCCAAGTAAAAACTTGGTGATTAACTAGCTGGTTCGATAGACTTTGTTCAATCTCATCCCACAATAGATGATTCACAATTGCTCTCATGATTCTGTTTGTTAGTTATGTGAGAAGAATGACTTTCAAAGAGATATTCATTATGTATGGCTATGTGGGAATATAAGTGTATTGCTGTATTTGTGGCTGACCAAATCGTTAAAGATGCAAGGGGGATTAATGTCTAGTTAGTGGGGGTTTTAAAATCTCACGAGAAGGTTCAAACTTTTATGCAACACTAAAATATTCCCAAATATACTGTCATTAGGTTACTGCTCAATTAGGAGATTAGTTGCTGAATTGTTGATTTTCTTCCTAATCTTGTGTACTTGATGGGGTTCTTTCCTTCACATTTGTTTGATTATTTTGAGATATAAAGAAAAGAAAAGGAAAAACCATTTGTAAATCAAACAACTAATTACAAATTACCTTATAAATTGTTTGAGTTGTGAGTTTAACCATCTATGGGTGGCAAAAACTTGTAGTTAAATATTGAAGAATCAACTAACAAGAGCACAAGATGTAATTCTTTTTCCCAAATAAATGATGAAAATTATGGGGAAGGACTTACTTATGTTATGCAAATAAATAAGAATTTTTTTTTCAATTTTTTCCATGAAGTTCTTGAATAAGAAAAGTCTCTTACAACTCGAGTATCGATATACACTAATACTTATATAACATTTTAGATTTGTTTATCTTTGTTAAGAAAAATAAAAAGATTACAAATTGCATCTACCATTCAAAAGTAAATTGGGACAAAATATTTCTTTACAGTTCTGAAAGAAAACATCAAATACTAGATTTCAAAAAATGAGTATGGTGGGATTTGAGAAGGCACACGTAAGTAAAAATCAATGCTTTCCCTGCATAATTGAAAACAATCTCAATTTGACTATTATAGACCTTGAAGGAAAAAACATTTGTTTGCCTTTTTTTACAAAAACAAAAAATTTAATTTTTAGAAGTACAAGTATATCTTATTATATGAAAACAAATATTGACATTTATATTCAAAAAATTAGTAGGTTGAACACGCTTACAAAAACAACGATTTAAATTCTAAAGATGATGAACTTGTTGTTCATATATAGTTATGTAGTTCAACTATTAGTTTGTTTTTGAATCAAAGACTATGAATATTGAATAAGGTTTTTTTGAAAATCTTAATAATAACTATCTAGATGTATGAGTCATTAAGTAATTTTACTCAAGCTAGTACTTTTCCACATGATATAAAATAAATTTTGGATCTAATTGTGATGTGAGGAAAAGATAGAATTTTTATTCATGACTTTGATAACATTATTTTGTAACTAAGAAATTATAGTCTTTATGATTGAAGCATATATATGATAAATATAAGGACACAAGATAGTGTTAGTGTTTGACTGTCAAACAGATTTGCATGTGACCATCTTTGAATTCAAACTTGATTTTCAAGTACAAGTGATTGAAGAAAAATAAAAGCACAAAATTATTTTAACAAAAGCAGTACAGCTGATTAGAAATCATAAGGAATAACATTATGATAAAACAATCTTAACAATTGTTCAATACAATATAAGGAAGTATCTAGCTAGATAGATGTGTAATTTACATTTTTTGCTCCATTTATATCGTGAAATGGGTATATTTATAGAAATAGTGCAGCTTAAGTTAACTTGGTTTGCTTTTGAAAATGGTTACACATAAAAGTCTAAAGAAAGGAATTGAAATAAATAATATAAAAATGTCACAAGATTTACTTGTGTTTGCCTCAAAGAAAAGGCGTACAAATGATGAACCACCTATTATTCTATCTTTCCATTTAACTTGAAAATCCACATACTTAAAGATTAGTCTATTAAAGACACTATTAAAGACATATAGACTCCTTATTCTCTACAATCAATGCTTATTTGATTTTGATCATTTTCTTCTTTGAAATGGTTGTCAAGGTGATAGGCTTATATGGGAAAGAAATAAAAGCGAAATAGAATTTCATTTGTGCCTACACGAAATTAATGGCTTATTTATTTTGGAGTCATATTATCACAATCTTAATGGACTTCATCACTCTAATACATTATAAAAGTAGCATACTTCTTTCAATTTTCTCTGCATAAACAAAATTCAGTCCTAAGAGGAAAAAGTAGTATTTCCATCCTCCATTTTCAAATGACAGGGAAAGATGTTTATTATCATTTTTTGGAAACAAAAGAGCGAGAGGATGAAAGCAATAGGCATCATAATCTCGACTTTCGCCTTTATGAATTTGAAGTTGTGGAGAAAAATGATCGTAGCCCACAACTCCTGTATTTATTCCCATGGGAAATTATAAAAGAGATCACACCCCAAGATCTGGAACTTCAATTTGGCATTGAATTAAATGCTATGCAAGTGAGAGAGCACCTTCTTACGCACTGGAATTTCGAGGATAAACAGCGTATACTTCGTGGGGAGCAGGTTCCTCTTCTGATGCTTGATATGGATACTCAAACTGAGTATCCACTATTTTTCAAGAAATGGTCTGATCGTGAAAGATATATGATACATGGTTATGCATTATTGGAGTTTGTGGCCAATAGAAATTTAACCGTGGGCATGACCATCGGAATGTATTGGCACAATAAGTCAAGACTCCTTCGTTTATCGATCCTGAACAACTAATTGATATTGAAAGTGTGATACCAAATAGTATTTTTATCAGTTAATAGATCTGCCTAAACAATGTTTTGATCATAGGCTAATATCCAAGTGGCAGATATATTATTTTGTAATGAAATATCTCATGAGTTGTATGAAAAAAGTTGTGAAATGTCTAAATTCTTGTTTCTATATTCAATTATTTGTCATGAAACTACTAATGAATGTTAGATAGAAAGCCATAGGTTTGCTTGAATCACAATATTCACAATCAACATTATTATTAGTTTGACCTTTTAAGAATGCTCGTTGATCCTTCAAGTATTCTTACCATGTATGCTCTATAGTGATGGAAAACTTATTAATCTACTATAGCGTAAATTGTCGATATTTGCCACATGAAATAATTTGAGTTGTGTCCATCGTACTTTAGTTCATAAACAACCTACCTAGTGATGAAATTTTCTTATCACTTTATAAAAGATAGATATTATTGTTCCAAACTTTGTTAAACAAAAATAAAGTGATGACACATAGTCATATTCTGACATTTATTAACCAAAAATAGGGAAAAACTTGAAATAATTATAAATCTTAATCATTTTATGGTATCAAAGGTTTAACAAACTGATGGCACTAATTTCGAGTTTGGGATGAATTTCATTAACATTTGAAGCTTTCAATGTGCAATAATATCGAAAGACTAAGCACTGAATCGTTGTAATATGGCATATATAGTAAGTTTGCATTTAATTGAGCATTTATGTAATAAAATATTGATATCAATATGTAGGATGAATAACGCCTTAATAATGTTTTAGTTCCTTCATAACAAAAGTCATCTGGAAAATTAATAGGAAGACATTCTTGATTATCAAATTAATGAAGAGTTTGGAATATTATAAACATCATCTTAATAATTTTTGTACAATATGTTATGTTCAACATGCAGAAAATTTAAGCAAATGAAATTTATATTAAATAATATAAAATTATACTCTTTCGTAAATTATAAATGTGTGTGTGTGTGTGTAAGTATAAGAAAGCCCAGTTTACAAATTTTCAAATCGAAGAACTATAATTGAAAAGTACAAATCGTAATATTTTCTTTTTGCTATTCTTGATACTTGAAAAAAGATGACTAATTAGGAAATACGTCATGAATCCAACACCATTTTCCATACCCTAACTTTTTAAAGAAATGACTCATTAGCAAAATTAAACTAATATTTCACAAAATTAGATAAACTAGATTTTAGTTTTTCTTTTCAATCTTGTTTTCCTTGCGGTTGAATTAAAGATGCAACCATGTATTTAATGCCAAATTCATATATTGGAAAGTGGATAGCTATGATGAATGATCATGAGCAGTTGTTTCCCATCTTCACATATAGTTAGAAAAGTAATAAATATACCTAGATAATACAAGTAAAATGAAGTCAAAAGTAACATAAGAATAAAATAAATAACAAGTCATCGAATCTTCGTTTTTCCATTTTGGACAGTGACTAAGTTCAAATATGTAAATTTTAACTCTTCTTTGACTTTCATAATATCTGTAATTAGGCTAAAAAGCAACCATATTAACTTTCTTCCTTCTCCTAGATGTAATCCAGCTTCCTTGTTGTACCTCAGTTACTTATTAATAAAAGAAAGGGGCAAAATTTTCTTTTATTTAACCTTTATGCATGTATTTAAGGTTCTTGAAATCCTCATATTATACGAGTTGTTTAACTTGATTATTTGACTATCATGGAAGTCAGTGCCAATGATGATCATAGTGACACAAGGTATATGATCTAGTCTTTAGTTTGAATGTTAAAAAGTTACAAAGAATAGAATAAAGTTTATGCGTGTATGAGTAATATAATGAGAACCAACTATATTACGTCTGCTCTATTAGTTACTTTGGAAACTTATGTAATTCAACCTATTTGATCAATGTAAGTAGTAGAATTCTAAGGATAAGTCTCAACGAATATAGATTTTGCAAATTTACTAGTCCTCTAAAACTGTTAGTCATATATGACATATCATTGGAGAAGTAATTAGAGTAGAAGGGAAATGGACAAATAAAGGCGCTCAAATTCAAAATTCTTAACCATACAATAAATTGCTCTTTATCTCCTAGACTCTAAATTTTTATCGTTTCTAGATGCACTAGGATAAACATACACCCCATACCCTATCTCAACTGTTATTCCCATTAAATATGTTAGTTCGAATAAAAATTTTTACGCATAAACATAAAAAGTTTCTAAAGAGTTCACATAATACTCTACGATACTTATATGGAGCATGACCTAGTCTTGAAGTGGGTATTAAAATTCATATATTTGAAATATGTTGGCTCTCAAAAATTATGACAAGATGACATCTAAGAAAAGGCAAAATAATTGGAATGTACTGGGATAAAATCTCAATTTTGTATTTTTCAATTAATATTGGACCTTATTTTTTCATTTGAATCTAGATAAACTATATCAAATATGCATAACATAATTTTTATCAAATTATGAAATTTAGCCTTCTAAAGGCGGGTTTGTAATTGTGGGTTCCAAACAAGTTTCTTACGTTCCCCTTAGATGATAACCTCTTTTTTTATGTCTATATTCATCTTTGTCATAATATGCTTTTCTCTCTTTCTATAGTTGCATAGTTTTTTGTGGATAGACGATAAGAAGTTCAATTTACCACTGAACTAACTATTTTGTTAAATGCATTACAATAACAAACTAGAAAATAGATTGTAACGTATTGTTAACTAAATTCATTTATACCAAATTAATCACAAAATCTTAAATACTACATGAAAAATCACATGATGCGAGTTTGATATGAACTTTATCAGTGTCAATATATGCATGGAATAATATGAAAAAGTAGCCATTGCTATGATACTTTGAAAGTAAAAAGAAAAATAAGATTTACAAGGACAATTCGTGGTCACTCGATGATACGATCTCTCCGTCACCTTCAGAATGAAAGGCGGTGATCTTGTAGTTCTTGGTCTGTGAAGATGTCTATCATATTAATGCTACGCGTTTAAAATACTTAAGAAAATGGATGATTTACAAAGTAAATTGTCAGTATACATAGTAATAAAGTACACACACAAAGAAAATTATATCTCCACATTCTAATGCAACATTTAGCTCAATAGTTGCATGTCGAAAATATTGGATTTGAATTTTGCATCTAAATTTTACTATCTTGTACCATTAATATAGTGGATGCAAATTAAGAACAAAATAGTATTCCAATTTTCAAATTTATTAGTGTATAACTGAGATAAATATGCTATATTTTCAATAAATGTTAACATTTTAAGAGTATGAAATTGAAGTATTAACAAGTTATGTAGTAAAACGAATATAGTTTAGTATAACTAAAAAGAATATATTCTAATTATATGTAAGTTGTTCTTAGGTATTCATGACAGAGAAATAGAGTTTATAAGTTATGTATAATTACAAAATTTAGATCATAATTTTCACTCTTTTAAAGTGTCTATTATAACTAGTGAACTATTTATAATTTCCAAAAAAAAGTTTAATCTATTAAATTCGCATACTCACTAAGGTTTAATATGCTAGGCTCTCTAATAATTTGAAGTTCTACAAATTGATGTGAAGACATGATTATAAAAAAAATTAACCAGTTAAGCTCTAATATGATGAAGTATTAGTAGGCAAAAAAATATTAGCAGGTAACTCTAATGTTATTAAAGTTATTAATTTTCATAATAGGGTTTGCACTCACAGGATAATATTTGTTTAAAGCAAGCCAACATTTAGGATTACAAGAAAAAGCCAACAATATTTTAGGTCAATTTAAGAAAGTTGGAACATTATTTTATATTTTCAATGATGAGCTATAAATTTTCTCTTTTTTTTTCATTATTTGCATAAGTTACATAGGCGTGGCAAAGAGAAAAAAAGTTTCATTATTGGCAGCAACATGTTTAAGGAAATTTTTGAAAATGGGAAGTTTAGGTTTTGAATTAATTAAAGTTTCCTGCAAATAGTTAGGTGGTTTTTTCCTTTTTGTCTCACATATACAGTTTAAATAACTACATTTCAGTATAGGCACTCGACCTACAGTTCTAATAGCTATATTGTAAAACTCAAAAATTTTTATTGACAGGCCTAGTAAAAATAGTTTAATAAAGGGTTATTTTAACCTGGGCCAAATGTACCTTAAGATCAATTTAGACTGGTTACAACATTTTGGAATTAGAGGTAGTGGAGTTTTTCTATCTACTTAATAAATCAAAATTGTAAAATATAGCAGTAAATTAAGGATAAAATTATCTTTAGCAGAAAAAAGACGGACTAAATATATCATAGAAATCACTAGAATAGTACGACATTCTTAAAAGGCCAATTATATAATAAAATGTTGATATCGATACGTACGTAGGGTGAATACTACCTTAATAATATTTTAGTTCGTTCATGATAAAATGTCATCAAGAAAATTAGTAAGAAGCCGTTTTTTATTATTAAATTTATATAAATAGTACAAATTTTAAATTATTTTAAATATCATCTTAATAAATTTTGCACAAAATGTTCTGTTCAACGTGCAAAAAAGAAGGTATATATTGCAGAAAAGTTAAGCACGTGAACTTTATATTGAATAATCCAAAATTATACTTTTTTCCTAAATTATATATATCCCAAAAAAGCTCAGTTCACAAATTTTCAAAGCGAAGAACAATAATTTTCAAATCATAATATTTTCTATTTATTATCTTTGACACTTGAAAAAAAAAGACTAATTAGAAAATATGTAATGGATCCTATACTATCCATCACATCCTAACTTTTTAAAGAAATGACTCAATAACAAACTTAAATTAATATTTCAAAAACTTAGATAAACAAGACTTTGTTTTTTCCAATATTATTTTCCTTGCAACTGAATTATTAATGCAACGACATATTCAATGGCAAATTCATTTATTGGAAAGTGGTTAACTATGATGAATAATTCTTGATTACTTGTTTCCCATTTCACTTATAGTTACAAAAATAATAAATGTACCCAGATAATACAAGTAAAAGGAAGTCAAAGTCTAAAATAACATAATAATAAAATGAATAACTCTTCGTCTTTTTAGATTCCAAACTTGTATCCTTATCCAACTCTCCCTAGTGTAAAACCCACTTCTAGTCTTCTTACTTGCATTTGTATCAATTCTAATTATTAGATTAATTTTGACCACAGAGAAAAGAGGAGGGGAAGGAATAAAGAAGAAAAGAGAAGAGCATATTCGATCAGTTTAATAAAAAATCGGTAAGGTTGTTATCCAAGGGTAAGGACTAAGTTAATTTTTTTGTATTTATCAAGGATAAGATATATGAGACAGTATTTATGTGACTTTTTCAAAACGCTGGTTGAATAAAAAACCAATGAAAACCAACAAAAGATGGTTGTGTAAACTTTTCTTTTTACTTTTTCCAATGTTAGTTATATATTTTTTTCAATTTTCAACATCTTTGCAATATATGATATGCATTATAGATGCAGCTTAATTAAAGATGCAATGATTTATTCAATATCAAATTAATATACTGGAAGGTGGATAGGTATGATGAATAATTCTTAATTAATTGTTTTCTATCTTTACATATAGTTAGAAATGTAATAAATATACCTGGATAATATAAAGAAAAAGAAGTCAAAAGTAACATAAGAATAACTATTTGTCTTTTTACATTCCAAACATGTAACCTTATCGAATTCTCTATAGTATAAAACTGATTTCCAAGCCTCTTACTCGTATTTGTACTAATTTTTTGAAACACCTTTCCAACACTTTCCTACAAATTTCTTTTAGATGATACAAGCAAAAAGAAGTCAAAAGTAATATAGTAATAGCTATTGTCTTTTAAGGTTCCAAACGTATATCCTTATCCAACTCTCTCTAGCATAAAAGAAACTTGCAGAATTCTTACTCACATCTGTATCAATTTTTCGAAACACTTTCTTACCATTTTCTACAGATTTCTCTTAGGAAGTTTTATCATAGAACAAACTCTTTTCTACCATTTCCTCAAAACGAAAGAGGAAGAGGAGGACAATGGATAACCAAAATTCTAGTCAGGTGATTGAGAAAAGATCAGACACACCAAAACTTTTAGAATTATTCCCACGGGAGACCAAAAAAGTCCTTAAAGCCAGTTATTTGAGTCCTGATGAAAACTTGGAGTTAAGTTTATTTGAGACTTAGGATTATATAGTCCAACATTTGGACAATTTGGTTGCTACAAATATGATCAACTACGGAGAACAAATTTCTATCAAGATACGTGACATCGACACTAATATGGAGCATAACGTATCTTTGAGAAAGACAATAAACTCGAATAAATTCTACATTCAAGGTCGTTGGTTCCTAAAATTTGTGTCAAGGCGAAACCTGAGAGAAGGCACAATGATTGGCAGGTATCGGGATTACAAGTCATCAAATCTCCATTTCTCCGTTTTGGACAGTGACTAGGTTTATGTAAATTGTAACTCTTCTTTGGCTTCAGTATTATCTATAATTAGGCTAAAAAGCAACCATATTAACCATCTTCCTTCTTCTAGATGTAATCCAGTTTCATTGTACCCAGATTACTTATTAATAAAATGAATGGGCAAAATTTTCTTTTATTTAAAATTTATGCATGTATCTAAGGTTCTTCAAATGCTCGTATTATACAAGTTGTTTAACTTGATTTTTTGACTATCATGGAAGCCTATGCCTGTGATGATAATAGTGATACAAGATATATGATCTAGTCTTTGGTTTTAATATTCAAAAGTTAAAAAGAAAATAACAAAATTTATGATGTATGAGTAATATAATGAGAACCAACTATATTACGGCTGCTCTATTAGTTATTTTGGAAACTTATGTAATTCAATCTATTTGATCAATGTAAGTAGTATAATTCTAAAGATAAGTTTCAATGAATACAAATTTTGCAAATTTACTAGTCCTCTAAAACTGTTAGTCATTTATGACATATGGTTAGAGAAGTAATTAGAGTAGAATGGAAATGGACAAACAAAAGGAGCTTAAATTCATAGTTCTTAACCATACAATAAATTGTTCTTTATCTTCTAGACTCTAAATTTTTATTGTTATCTAGTTGTTCTAGGATAAACATGTACCCCATACCTTATCTCAACTATTATTCCTATTAACAATGTTGGTTCGAATAAAAATTTTACACATAAACATAAAAGTTTCTAAGAAATTCACATAATACTCTATGATACTTATACGGAGCATGACCTAGTCTTGAGATGGGTAATAAATTCATATATTTGGAAATATGCTGGCTCTCAGAAATTATGGCAGGACGACATTTAAGAGAAGGCAAAATAATTTGAATGTATTGGGATAAAATCTCATCAACCCTTCAATTTTGTATTTTCAACCATAGCTAGTACTAAATTATGTGATCAAGCTTTAGTTTCTAGTTTGACTTTCAATAGATTCTATAATATATCAAGCATGCAAGTATATAATTTTGTGATTTTTTTTTCATACTTTGCATTACTAGTCTGTCCAATTAAACCTCCAACAATACTCCAATAATACAAATCAATTATCTTCAATATATGACAAAGCAATTAATCTAAATATTAATAATATTTTTATATATTGTCACATTAAAACATATTCATCTTTCTAGGTAGATCAAACAATTTGGGATACTATATTACAAGTTAGGAGAAGGGCTAGATTTCTCATTTTTAGTCTATTTTAAAAAATAAATAGTAATAAATAAAAATTTTTATATGCAATGGTGGTAGATACTCTCAAGTAGGGCTACATATAAAAGCCTAAAGATAGAAATTGAAAAAAATAATATAAAAGTGTTACAAGATTTACTTTTGTTTACCTCAAATGAAAGGGGTAAAAATGAAGAACCATGATGACAGATAGGGACAGACACCCCTGCCAAAAGTCTACGAATAAGTCCGAGTATATTGCATAAAGGCCATTCCCCAATATTAGAACCCGTGATCAACTGAACTAAAGTAGCAGAATCCATTTCGACCACCAATGACGAAAGCTTGAAATCCATGGCTGCTGCAGACCCCTTAAAACCGATAACCCTTCAGCCATTAAAACATCACACTCCCCAAATTCTTTATAGAATGCAAAAATGAGCTTACCAGTGTGATCCCTTACTACAGCACCACCACAAGCTTTGCCGAAGGCTACACTTGCATCATTGTTAAGCTTGAAACTACCCATAATCGGTTTCTCCCAGCGAAGTACTAAACACTGAACTTGGGAAACTTTTAATGTTTGAATATAAACATTTGTGTAGACTTAGAAAATTATATTAACATCTCTCTCACAAAGCAGCAATTCCTCAGCAAATTAAATTAATTATAGTGGTTGTAGTTGTTTTTTTTTTTTTCCATAGGAAGGAATTCTTTCTACTTCTTCTTTATTAATTTATTTACAAAAGTAACAATTTAACATTAGAAAGGCCTATAAGATTGTGTGAAATGTATTATTTTCTGTTAAAGGAAAATGCTCAATATCCTAGCCTTTTACTCAAAATTCATCTTGTCAATTGTGAGTATTTTCAAATAGAATAATATTACCCAAAGTAATATTAGGATGACCCCAACTAACAACTTTAAATTAAATCCTTTACCAAACCACTCTCCTTATTTAGTTAAATGCATTGTACTGTACAGATATTAGTATTATTCAATACCAAATAGGCAAATACCATCAATACTTTCCTATGTATCCAACCAAATAATAGAGTTTTAAAGGTCCTTGGACAAGATCTTGATATGTTCAATTGTCCAAACAATACTCATTAACATACTCACAAAATCATAGAAAATCCTAAATTTTCCAATTAAGTTTGAAGAAGAGGAACCCCCTTAGGATAGGTGACAAGGTAGGTTTTATTCGTTCTGCTTCTTGGTTTGTTTTTCTTTTTCTTTTCTTTTTTTTTTCTATGTTTGTATGCCTAGATGGCTCTTTCAATTAGTCTGCTCAGATTTTAAAATCTAATATTGTTTCAAGTGGACTGTGATATACAATCCAATTGCCCTGATACCAAATAGAGTAAGATTCACCAATATTATATGCTTGGTATATGGAAAAAATGCTTGACTTTCACCTTGTTGATAAGTCCTAACAATAGAATAGATAATTTTGATGTCTAAAATTTCATTTTCATTTATTACCATTTTCGTTTTCATGAAAGTCAATGCTTATAAGTTACTACTAATATTTCTGCCCCGTCGTGAATGTTATATTTTTGGTATAAAGGACTTTTAGGCATGCAATCTTCAAGATCTTAGTTAGTGTTATTTTTACATTTACTTAGAATGGAATGGATGAGAAGATTGTTGTTATTCTAAGATTTTACATATTGTAAGTACTTTTCACTTGTTCTATACCTTTTAAAACTACATTTGATCCCCAAAAATTTGAAAGCATGTAAGCACTTTTTTCTTCTTGAAATATAGCAAGGCAGTATTGTTTATTCTGAAGCTAGACAGGATATGCCAATGAGAAAGGTCTTTTTGGCATATTCTGAGAACAAAATTTTGGAGTACCAGCTCATAAAATGACTCTTTACAAGCTTAGAAATTAATATAGTTATATGGAAGCTCCAATATGTAATTTTTGTGCATTGTCAACATCTTTTTGGATGTCAATTTATAGGATCTCATGATGTTCATCTTTCAATATTGATAGTTAATGTAGGGCCATTAATGGGGTTGAACCTTCCAAGATAGGCAAAGTTTGGTCTTAGAATTAAGGTCCGATTAAAATGTCAGTTGAGTTTGGGCCTCTATAGACTCGATCCAATTAAAGTCCGGCTCATGACTACACACATACGTATAAAATATATTTATATTTTGATATACAATCACACCCTGCTGCTTATATACTAAATGTATTATTTTTATATGAAATGCATAATTAGTAATTATTATCAAGTCTCAAACTTTCATAAAAAAAGAGACTACTCTTCATGTACCTTGAGAGAATTAGATAAAATTATTGTTGGAAATTTTTTTATTTATGTGCTTTTTGATGAACTTTTATTTGTTTATGTGTAGGTTTAATGTTGTAGACTTTGAATTAGCGTTACTACTTGATGGTTATAGGGATTATGATAAGGAAATTAAGGAGTGATAGATGAGTTTAAGTTAAGTCTAAATTAGACCCAAAGTTCGAAATTATTTGTAAGCTAGATATAAGGCTCATATTTATTAACTCGAAACTCATGACTTCAAGTACGAAACTTGGGGACAGGAAGGGAGCCTTGTCCTCCCAAACTTCCAAATATTCATATTTTCTCCTCTTAAAATTTTAAAAATTTTGAAAAACTCTTATGTATTAAACCTATTTGCCTCACCCCTTCCCCAAAAAATTTTCAAAAAAACCTTTTATTGATTCGAAAGTTTATATGCATATGTATTTCACCTTCTCAAAAATAGATTTCTGCTTTCGTCCCTAATTCAGTGCACAACTGAAAACCCAAATGTCTTACTTTTTTGGTTAGTTGAATATGAACTTATTAAAGTTCGGCCATCTTGCTGTCCTGAAGAAGTATGCTTCTTTTGATAGACGTAATATTGGTACATGGGATTCAAGTAACAAAATGTCTTTTACTCATTTTGTTATGCATGAAACTTGTTTTGTATCAAATATTAGAATGTCTTATAAGATTACATAGTGAGTTTTTTTTTATTTAACATAAAAACGTCAAACTTTACAAAAAGAAAATGGAAAGAGAATAAGAATGTTTGAAAGTCGAACCAAGAATTCCACTATTACCTAACTAATACCCTAACTAATGTCTTTAATAGGAAAATAAACTGAGTTACGTACTTTTTTGTCTCGAATAGAATGGGCCAATTACACCTCGGCTGGTGATTCTCTTTGGAATAGCTAGATATTTATTCTCTTTGGAACAATTGGGGAAGCTTGATTCGCAGGAAAAAAAAATCCAAAGCAGACTTCAAGCCCACATTTGCCAAATCATCCACAGACATATTTCCTTGCCACCAGCTAACCATCAACTTTATGACTAAAGATTCTCCATTAATTTTTATTGGGTCTAAGAAAAGATTTTCCTTTAATTTGTCTTTGTATTTGGACTAAATGGAAATCTTTGTTGTGTTTTGTTACTCAATTTACCAAATTTTGGTGTATCATCTTTCTTCCTATTATGATGCTCCTTTCTACCCGAGAGGAAGAAGAAAAAATCGATAATTGGAATTTGTGTTTACATGCATCTTATATATACCTTAACTTTTTTTTGTCATTTTTTTACTTTAATAATTTTATTGTCAATTCTTACTTAATGAATCACTAGTTGATAGAGGATTTCTGACTTTAACATGAAAAAGACGATAAGTAGTACCCTATAGATGAGTTAATCCATACTTGTGCGCTTACGCTCTTACAATCATTTTTGAAAAATATATTAAGAATTATCTTAGCCCCTACTCCTAACTAAAGTTTCCAAAAAAGACTCAATCCAATTCTGGAACAAATTAAATTTGATTTTATTTGACTAATAATCCATGGCTTACTTTCTTTCAATATTTGAATACAAAGAAAGAAAATCGAGCATCCAACCTTTTTTTTGTCGGTAATGATAATATTTGCAGGTCTAATATTGGGAAATGGCATTAATTTAAACCCTCGACCTACAACCCTCGTACTACAATTTTATTGCCAAAAAATTAAAATAACAAGGAATAAGAAGGAAAAAGAATGAAAAAATAATTTTAAAGTCATTCTAAACATACCAAACAAGGGAATTTCATTAAAATATTTAAGGGTAGTATTGTTATTTTAAATGACAAGGGAAGCATGTATAATTTTTCAAATCTCAGGGGAGCTCAATGAAATTGTCAGAAACCTCAGGGGAGGTTTCTGAAATTATCCCTAGTTATAAAAAACATTTGTTGACATTATTACTTTCCTTTTTCAGCTACGTGCATTTAAGGATAAATATCAAATAATATCTCCCATCAATAGATTCTTTCACAGCGGGATGATAGATGAAATCAGGTTGGATGGTTTTGGTACATTTACTTGTCCAAATGATTTTAGTACCTTTTGGGAATCCTTGCAGGAATTTAGATTCTGAGATCCTCTTAAGCTGGCATTGAAATGACAGTTTTAACGGGTCTCGTGAAAATACAAGGAGAAACTTTATCTGGTCTAAACTAATTATAACCAATTAATTGATGAGTTGATAGTTGATTTTGGACCAATAAAAATACTTTAATTGGACAAATAAAGTCCCACAATCTTATTTTGATTGTATGTAATGAAAAATTAATTAGTTCCATAATTTTATGTGGAACATTTTTCATTGGTCCAAGACCAACTACTAGAATTGCTAAATAGTTGGTCTTGGACTAACGAGCTTTTCTCAACTAGTAGTATGAAGAAATTCAAAAATAGTTAGTCCACACTAAGATACAAAACTAGTGAGTAACTACTATAATTTGTAGCAATTAATTTCATGGCTACACGATTAATATTTTTTCAACCTGCACTGTGATTCCATGTTATTTATTCCCATTTTTTACCTCAAAAATTTGGAAAGTACTTATTCCTATTAACTTGTAAAATTTATAGGTTTAAAATTCAGGATGGCCAATTTCTTCAATCATAACAAAAAAACAAGAAAGAGCATTGGACAAAAGGGGAAGAATCATTGGACTATCTAGCAACAATGAGGATAGCATTCCAAAAATGAGATCATTAAAATGATCATATTTCACCCATATAACCTCCTTTTTTTTCATGTAAAAAATAAAATAAAAATTTTAAGTTGGTGTGGTCATATTCCTACTTAAAGATAATGTTCTAAATAATAATAATAATCGCCCGAAAAGACCACATTTTAAGAACACGTGGTGAATTTAAATATAAAAAAATAAAAAAGAAAACTCCAGTTTAAATATAAATATGTTTTCTTATCATGAACTCCATATCGAGAAGCTTAGAGTTGCCGCTCTTCCTACCTCACAACCCCCTCTTTGCACCAGTAGTGCCACCACCAGCAACGTCGCCTCCAACACCAAGTTAGTCTATAACTCCTCTAGTTTTCTATCTCTTTACTGGTGGATCTGAACGAGTAATTTTGATTGCATATGGTTGAATAAAAATTAATGATTCACACACATATATGTTTGGATGGATTTTTTTTTTGTGGATTGTTTTGTCTAAATTTACTCTAGATTACTATAGTTATTTTATGGCATTTTTTTGATATTTAAAAGTGTTTTAAAAATATTTTTAGAGTGCTTTTGCCTTATGGTGGTAAAACTTCTTAGTTCCGCCGCCAAACCCTACAATCTCCTCCCTTCTCTTCTTTCCATTCCGCTCTATCTTCATTCCCTCTTCTCGGCCTACTCTCTCCCCGCCCCACCACCCGCCAACCTCCTCGTGTCCCATCTTTCCACCCCTCATCCTTTCCTTTTTCCACGAATTTGCGAACCCCTATCTACCTCTACCATGAACTTGCGACACCTTCCTTTCTTATCCTTCTCCCACTTACTCTTTTCCTATCTAGACTAGATTGAGCAAGGGCGATGGCCTCATAGAAAAGATAAGAGATATAGAGGAATAGATGATAAAAAGAAAGAAGGTAGCAAGAAGTGTTGTTAAACTTTGAACGGTCTAATTGATTCGATTGATTTAATCAAAAATCTACAAGAACACTGTCTGAGATAATACTAGAATAAGGCGGGGAATAAATAAATCTTTTATATTCATCAAGGATAAAATATATAAGACTGCATTATATGATTTGATCACAACCCTAGTTGAACCAAGTTTCAATGAAAACCCTAGCTAGTTTTATAAACTTTTTTTTATTAGTTTTATCTCTCTTTTTTTGTGATTTCCACCACCTTGCCAACATATGATATGCATTTTAGACGTGTTTGTTTAAATGGAAAAAAATATAAGGTTTGTTTGGATTGAAATGATTTTAAATAAAATTATTTGTTTCGCAAATTCCAATCATTTTTTTATCTTTCCAATCATTTTTTTATCTCGCATACATCATATCACAAAAAGTGCTACAGTAATTATCTCAAATAAATCATCCAAATAAACTCCTATCCAAACAAACCCATAATTTCTACTAAATTAAATTTACTTTATGTGTTTTTCAGTATTATATATAGTAAAAATTGAATCATGTCATTGAATACTTTAGTTTAATTGTAATTTTGACATTCTTTCATCATGATAATTTATCCAAGTTGTATCCTTGATTAAAAAATTTTTGAAAATTTTCTTTGAAATATTACTTGCACACTTATTATGATGTAATATGGGTAAAATAAAAAAATTAATTGAAAAATGTATTTAAATCTATTCACCATCCTTTCATCACGTGATATGATTTACATGAGATAAATTTTAAAAAATAAAACAAACATATTTATGGTACAATTAGAATAATTTTTGTAAAAAAAAAAAATCACTATCCAAATAAGGTAAGTTAAAAACATAATAAATTAATTGCTTTTCCAATTCTTCTTTTCTTATGGTACTAGAGACTACTGCTATACAACCGTGTCAATGTCATTATTGATCATGAACAGAGGAACTATAATTGCTTGGCTGCAGTTCGGGCTACAGGCTTTACATATCTAACTTAGACAACCAGGCTTATCTTGCCATGCTTAAAACTTTTGCAGTTGGTACTTTATACTCGCAGGTAATATTTAAATACTCTCTCCTATCAGTATTAGATACTCTTTTTATTGCTCTGCTATTTTTGTTTGTTCAGGAGCAACTGGAATTCTGCTAGCTGAAAATGGCAAGACGTTGCAGCGGCAGGAAGAGGCCACTGGAAATGAGTTATGAGCCATTCGATGAGAGGGTCCTCCTTAGGATGCTTGGCCAGGTTGGTTTCCATCAATTTGCTAGCTATGGTTCAATCACTTTTTCTAACTCTGGGGCAAGATTGCAGGGATGGGTTGTGGGAGGGATTTTTTTTTGGGGTTAATGCAATATTTCTTTCTTTCGTTTTTTTTTTTTGGCCTAGTACTGATCTATAATGCATCGCTGTGTCAAAATTTGTGACTATAATGGCTGGTGGTTGCTTTTATTTGCTTGAAAATTTTGCATTTTGAAAGGGTTAATATCGTTATTGGAAAAAGAAAATATTGTTTTCAGGTGATTAACTTGGGTATATACAAATATTTTCTGGAGTAGTTGTAAAATCTTGACAAAGAATCCTAAGATTTAAGAAAGCTATTTGGTACTTTACATGGATATTTGGTTTCCCATTGGACAAATGTGTCCATGTCAAGGATGTAATTTCGTTTTAACTTAATCCATGGAAGTCTCGCAAACTTTAGGTTCCCCTAATTATCCACCGCTGAGGATAATACCTGAAAACTTTTTAATAGGTTATCTATGTTATTTTATTTTCATCTTTATTCCTTCTCAATTGCAAAATTTTAGCATTGTGCCCACCAATATACTTCAAAAAGAATATTTTCTGTGATTGGTGCAAGTTGCTTCTATTTCTTCTTCTTCTTCTTTTTTTTTTTGGGTGGGGTTGGGGGAGGGAGGTTTCTCTTCCTTCCTCTACAGTGTACTCAATTGCGAAAGTTTTGCGTCAGTGTTCATTTTAAACTAACAATTACGATCATTACTGGTAACTCAAAAATGTTCATGATGATTAGGAAGTATATGCTTGTTACTTGTCTCATTTATCAATTATTTCACATTAGCTGTTGTATGTGATCTTACAAGATAGCACTAACAATGGTCTATTTATTACTATCTTTTACATACAACATACCGAACATCATACTCTTATCATCTTTGATAAGTGATTAGACCAGAGTGTGTGAAGTGAAGCCCATTATCTTGTGATAAATTGAAACTAAGGGGAAAATCAGAGGATTCTCAAGCAGAACACAATGATCTTGAGCACATAGAACACCAAGGAACCAGAGGGTTCCTTTCAAAATTTAAGTAATCAAGAAAGACTTAATCTTGAAAACAATATTATTCAATTTGCTAATATGATAACCGTTGGCATTATCAGAAAGTTTAGTGCATAAGACTTGTTGACTAACTACTAGCATTGCACAACACAGTGTGTGCAAGTTTATATTATGAATAGAAAGTAATTGAAAATTAAATTGAAACTTTGTCTCTGAGTTCAGAAATTTGTACGAATATAGTAGCTTTCATGCAAAATAATCGAAGATCCAACCAAGTAGTGTAATAAACATATTCAAGTTCTTGATTACGAACATCCAGTCATTATCCTTATACATGTAGTTGTATGACATACTTTCTGGTCAGTACTCGACAAAATAACTAATTACTATTGTTGCAAACTTGCAATAGATCAGATATGCTTCGCAATTATGATATAAACCTTGACAATTTCACAACATCTCCATTCCATTGACACAAATCACATGAAATTTGGGGGAGGGGGTGGGGTGGGGAATTGGTTGGGTGGTGAGGTGGGAGGAATTGTAAATAGGAGATCCTGAATTTAAGACCTCCCACTTATTAAAAAAAAAGTTACATGAAATCTTAAACGTTTTAACATTACTAGTTCGAATTTGTTTATCCTTGTTTTTTCTCTATACTAAATTCTTGAGACTTTACAAATTGTTTTTTTGGGTCCAAAATTCTTCCTTTATGCAATCGTCATTTTTTTGAGTAATCAAACATTCTTTTTAGTTATTATTGAATTTTCCTTGAAAGTTTACATCTGCAGTGGTATAAAGGTTACTAGTATTAGTTTTGCAAGAATATTTAGGAGAGAATGGATGAGAAAATCGTTGTTCTTATGCATTCTGTCTTTTCTCTGTGACCTCTGAGACTGCTTTTCTATTGCAATATAGGATGGTAAGATGATGCTTTTTAAAGTCAAACGAAACAAACCATTGAAGACCCTTTTGATGAAGTACTGTGACTACAAAAAATTCGATTACAGTACTGTGAACTTCTTACACCTTGGACGCAGAGTTCTTGTGAGAAGCACCCCACAGGAGGTAATGGCACTTAACATGGATATAGTAACTATGGTAATATGGAATAACAGATAGGATATGCATTTTCATTATGAAGTTCTTTAGCTGGAAATTGTTTGCGTTTTCGATTTTAAAAATCTTGTTGCAGTTACAAACTGGCTTTGATTTTTGCTAACTATGTGTAGCTTGGCATGCAAGATGGAGATGTTATTGAAGCTATGGTGCATGTGGACGGAGGAGGTGATGCTAAGGATATCTAAAAGATGTGGCCTGCTTAGATCATGAAAGAAACCAGGACATTGTTCTGGAAAATTTGCATTTTGAGTTGTAAACAGGAGACTGGTTCAGGGTTCATCCAACAGATTTATTTAAATTTAGACCATTTCTGAATATTTCATCTTCAAGTCAAAAGTTCTTTTAGACTTATTCTCTAGCTTTTTCTTGTCTCGTTATGAGTTTACCTTGGTTTTGATTACCTTTGTTTGTCTTCCGATATGAAAAAGCTTGAATTTTTGCTGAAAATTTGGAGTAGCATGCTAAGTTTCTTCATGAAAGTTAGACGATAGTTTAGTTCTTTTCATCATGGATTTCTATTTGTTTGTAGCATTATCACATGAATTTTCTTGACTATATTTGTCAGGATATTCTGCTTTTTTAATAGATTTCAAGAGTGCTTTTACTAATTGCTTTAGCTTTTATTTTGACTATGTTTTTCAGGATGTTTTGCTTTTCAATAGATTTCAAAAGTGCTTTGAGTCTTGCACATTATTAAACTTTCTTCAGGCTGCATGGTGCCCCCAGATTATTAATTTCAGTCTTAAACATTCTTGAATTATCAACTTTTTACAAAATGCTCCAATCAACTCCCGGTCAAAAGAATTTAATGAGTAAAAAGTTATAAGGGAAAATACCAGTTTTCATCTCTGAATTTTGAGCCATGGACATATTCCATCTTCAAACTTTCTGGTATAACACATTTAGTATTTGAATTATCATTGTTTTATCAATTTCATCCTCAAATGGGAAATGAATCAATTTGAACGGAAATTAAAGCTGGGAAGAAAGGTATTGGAGCCGAGAGAGTGAAGATAACCATTCTATTTTGTTGATTTTAAGTTGTGTAAGACTTTTTACTTAATGAACTCATGCTCATTAGGTGTCCAATTTCTATTCAAATTAATTAATTTCTCATTTGAGGATAAAATTAATAAAAAATTTATAGTTTAGATACTAAATGTATTATATCAGAAAGTTTGAGAACAAAATGTGTCTATAACTCAAAGTTTAATGATGGAAATTGGCATATTCCCAAAGTTCTAATTGTCCTTGAATTTAGTTCAACAGTCAAAATGTCTTCTTTCTCTACAAGTAACATATCATATATGGATCTCTCCTACTCTTTCCTTCTCTCTTTCTTTCGTACATATAAGAAAGAAATCCTCGATTTGCATATATAAGCCAGTTATAAAGAAAGAAGGATATTTGGGCCGGGCCTCTTAAATAAGTCTAGGGGTAAACTTTTTATTGATTAAATTACCCGGCAGTGAGTAAATTGGAGTATATCACCAAAAATTGATAATTTGACTGTATTTCGTGGTGGAATTGATAGCTCAAGAGGTACTTTACAACTTGAAGAAAGTTTATGATATATTTCCAATTAACCCGTATGAGGTATGTAGTGAGATTCACTTAATGAACAGGGGTTAAAATGTTTATCTGTTTGATGAAATAATTCCTTTAATTAAAAAAAATTCTTATAAGAGTTGCGAGCTGACTAGATTTTTAGTGTTTTTCACTTTCTAATGTAAATTTATTAACTAAGTCCAGTGTGTTAAATTTTTCATCCCGAAGTTAGAAAAGGAAGGCACATTTTGGTAATAGTAATATTAGTTACTTTTTCAACAGCTAATTGAATGTTATACGATTAGCTGTTTGTAATACTTAATCTTGATTTAGTTATGTTGGTTTCTAACTATATATCAATACATACAATTATATGTAAATCGATCCAAGTATTTAGATCTAGGTGTAGCGGTGGCAATGGGGCGGGGGTGGGGTGGAGGACACCTCCCCCAACCCGCGCCCCATTGCATTTTAATTCCCCCCGCCCCCGGCTTCCCCCGCTCCGCCCTTCTTCCCCGGCGGGGGTAAAAAAATTTTATTAGATAATTTCATTATAATTAAATTTGAGCAAATAATCAAGTACTAAAATATCAACACATTACCAAATTATTATTCATTGTAACTTCATAATTGAAACTCATAAAAATAATTAAACAAAGGTTATTTGAATACAATCTAATATGATAAAACAAATATAACTAAAATAATCAAGTTTTCATTTTTGATACAAATACAATCACTAAATTATTATTGTGTTTTTTTAGAAAAAAATGTTATTGTATTAAGTGTAGTTAGGAATTTAATATAAATGTATTAATAAATTTAGTATAAATAAGTAATAATTTTTATTAATAGACATATATACTTAGTAGTATAATTGATAATATCATTATATATATAATTATATACATATATATATATATATTTCAAACGGGTGGCGGGGCGGGGGTGGGACGGGGGAGTATACCCCCGCCCCGTTTCTAAACGGAGGGAAAAAATTCTTCCTCGCCCCCCCCCCCCCCCAATGACCCCCGCGGGGCGGGTGCCCGCCCCCGTTGCCATTCCTATCTAGGTGTGTCTACAACCAAATATGTCTATCCACGGTGTTGTTATTATTCGTCGATGTAATTAGCTTCAATCTTCATTGCCAACATAAGATGTATGTGCCTTTTGATTTTTCATGGTTTGATTTTGTCCTTTCTGTGGAAATTTTTGCCAAAAAAAAAAAAGAAAAAGAAAAAAGCACTTGGACTAAGGCAAACTTAGCCTCACAAAAATAGGGGCAAAGGAGCCAGGCAAAAGTCAAAAAAAAAAAAAGAACTTCTAATCTGCTATAGAAAAAAAAAAACACTTGGACAATATAGTATTTTTTTGTATTAATAGTTTTGGATGTATACCACATGTGCATGATTTGAATTTCAAATTTGAATTCATGTTATGTGATATAATCTAAATCTGCTAGTGTAAAAAAAAATTATACACTAACAAAGTATTAAAATGTTATCCTTATTGCTTATGAACTGTTTGGAAAGTCAATTTTCTTCAAAAAATTTCTACGTTTTTCGTCAACACATTTTTCAATTATCTTTTTACCTCACATATATCAAATCGCTACGGTACATTTTCTACAAAAATTTCAAAAAATTGCAATCCAAACAAAAAAAATTTTTGAAAAATTGCATGGCATACCTTCCAAGTTCCAATTCCAACGCCTTTTACTAGCATAGTATATTTTATATTACGCTGTGAAAAAGACAAATCTTTTACTTTTCAAAATATACTTTCTTCTTAGCAAAATTAAAATGCACTTCAGTCTATACAGAACAAGTAACACAGCCCGAACAGAGGGTTCTTGAACGACTTCTCATGAAAATTATTCATGGTTATTCAAGACAGTTAAGAAACCAAACTCTGCAAAGAAAAAGTTGAAAACAAAAAAGAAAAGGAATAAAACTTTGGGTATTGATTCCAATCGCTTTCTAGTTTCCAGTTATCATTTTCAGAAAGGTTTCCACTTTGATACAAAGACAGGTCAAAAGCTTTGCCAGACCAAAAACCTTCACAAACTGATGAAAGGGTCAGAGAGCCCCTTCCCGAGGATGACTAAATCTATCGCGTGTCAAAGTCGAAAATGGTTATTACAATTACTGTCTCGATTGCTGTTCCATCAAATTTCATTAACACTGAAAATCTTTAGATTATAGGGATGATATTTTTTTGCTTTAAGGAAAGAGACTGTACATTGCTAGGCCGAAATTGTACGATACTGTGAGACATAAAATCAAGAGCCAACATTTAAGTTTTTAATCAATCTTACATATTGACAGTATATTATAATCCGGCACGAATGCATGACAACTAATCATTCGATTTGAATTTGAATGTCAAGTTTAACACATTATCTAAATCCATTTATATATAACACTTTTTGTGCATGAAAAATTAATTCAATAATTATTAATGTATTTAATCCCCATAATGAGCTAGAATGTAAGTTTGAAAATTCTTACATTTTTTTGATTTGGATAGTACTATAATACGTTACATTTCAAAAGTGCAATTATTTATACATTGTCATACTATTTAAAGAATTTTACTTGTACAACTGTTTACAAACTGTTTTGAACTATTTCGATAATAATTATTGCCATCAGATTGTCATGCAAGGCCATGTATAAAGACAATTAAAGCTAAAATGACGTTTAAGTGTTAATCAATCTTACATATTGATAGTGTATTTATAACCTGATGAATTTGAATGTCAAGTTTAACACATTATCTAAACCACTTATATATAACACTTTTAGTGCACGAAAAATTAATTCAATAATTATTAATGTATTTAATCCCCATAACAAGCTAGAATGTAAGTTTGAAAATTCTTACATTTTTTATTTGGATAGTACTACAATACGTTACATTTCAAAAGTGCAATTCTTTATACATTGTCTAACTATTTAAACAATTTTTTCTTGTACAACTGTTTACAGTTGTTTTGAACTATTTCAATAATAATTATTGCCATCTGTTTGCCACGCAAGGCCATGGATAAAGACAATTAAAGCTAAAAAGATATTTTAGTATTAATTAATCTTACATATTGACAGTGTGTTTATAACTTGATACGAATACGTGACAACTAATCACTTAATTTGAATTTGAATGTCAAGTTTAACACATTATCTAAATCCACTTATATATAACACTTTCGGTGCATGAAAAATTAATTCAATAATTATTAATGTATTTAATCCCCATAATTAGCTAGAATAAAAGTTTGAAAAATCTTATATATTTTTTATTGGATAGTACTATAATACGTTACCTTTCAAATGTGCAATTCTTTATACATTGTCTTACTATTTAAACAATTTTACTTGTACAACTGATTACAGTTATTTTGAACTATTTCAATAATAATTATTGCCATCTGTTTGCCACGCAAGGCCATGTATCATGACAATGAAAGCTAAAAAGACATTTTAGTATTAATCAATCTTACATATTGACAGTGTATCTGTAACCCGATACGAATGCGTGACAACTAATCACTCGATTTGAATTTGAATGTCAAGTTTAACACATGATCTAAATCCACTTATATATAACACATTCAGTGCATGAAAAATTAATTCAATAATTATTAATGTATTTAATCCCCATAGCGAGGTAGAATATAACTTTGAAAAATCTTACATTTTTTTTTATTTGGATAGCACTATCATACATTACATTTCAAAAGTGTAATTCTTTATACATTGTCTTACTATTTAAATAATTTACTTGTACAACTGTTTTTCAGCTGTTTTGAACTATTTCAATAATAATTATTGCCATCTGTTTGCCACACAAGGCCATGTATAAAAGACAATTAAAGCTAAAAAGACATTTTAGTATTAATCAATCTTATATATTGACAGTGGATTTATAACTCGATATGAATGCATGACAACTAATTATTGAATTTGAATTTGAATATCAAGTTTAACACATTATCTAAATCCACTTATATATAACACTTTCAATGCACGAAAAATTAATTTAATAATTATTAATGTATTTAATCCCCATAACGAGCTAGAATGCAAGTTTAAAAGTCTTACATTTTTTATTTGGATAGTACTATAATACATTACATTTCAAAAGTGTAATTATTTATACATTGTCTTACTATTTAAAAAATTTTACTTGTACAACTGTTTTGAACTATTTCAATAATAATTATTACCACTTGTTTGTCACGCAAGGCCATGTATAAATACAATTAAAGCTAAAAAGACATTTAAGTATTAATCAATCTTACACATTGACAGTGTATTTACAACCCGCTGAATTTGAATGTCAAGTTTAACACATTATCTAAATCCCCTTATATTTAACACTTTTAGTGCATGAAAAATTAATTCAATAATTATTAATGTATTTAATCCCCATAACGAGCTAGAATGCAAGTTTGAAAAGTCTTACATTTTTTATTTGGATAGTGCTATAATAAATTACATTTCAAAAGTGCAATTATTTATACATTGTCTAACTATTTAAAAAATTTTACTTGTGCAACTGTTTACAACTGTTTTGAACTATTTCGATAATAATTATTACCACTTGTTTGTCACGCAAGGCCATGTATAAATACAATTAAAGCTAAAAAGACATTTAAGTATTAATCAATCTTACACATTGACAGTGTATTTACAACCCGATGAATTTGAATGTCAAGTTTAACACATTATCTAAATCCCCTTATATATAACACTTTTAGTGCACGAAAAATTAATTCAATAATTATTAATGTATTTAATTCCCATAATGAGCTAGAATGTAAGTTTGAAAAATCTTAAATTTTTTATTTGGATAGCACTATAACACGTTACATTTCAAAAGTGCAATTCTTTATACATTGTCTTACTGTTTAAACAATTTTACTTGTATAACTGTTTATAGTTGTTTTGAATTATTTCGATAATAATTATTGCCATTTGTTTGTCACGCAAGGCCATGTATAAAGACAATTAAAGCTAAAAAGACATTTAAGTAATAATCAATCTTACATATTGACAGTGTATTTATAATCCGATAATTTGAATGTCAAGTTTAACACATTATCTAAACCCACTTACACGAAAAATTAATTCAATAATTATTAATGTATTTAATCCCCATAACGAGCTAGAATGTAAGTTTGAAAAATCTTACATTTTTTTTATTTGGATAGTACTACAATACGCTATATTTCAAGAGTGCAATTCATTATACATTGTCTTACTATTTTAAACAGTTTTACTTGTACAACTCTTTATACCTGTTTTGAACTATTTCGATAATAATTATTGCCATCTGTTTGCCATGCAAGCCCATGTATAAAAGACAATTAAAGCTAAAAATGGGGTTAGTTTAAATTAAACAGATGAAATTTATTATGGAACACAGCTTTCAAAAATTTGTCATAATATTTCACCAGTTGTCATTGGACTATATTTGATATTTAACTATACACATTATAAACAATAAATAATAACATTGTGTCATGTAGGTGTGATTAATTGTTGCCTATGATCTATATTTCTTATCTTATTATCCACATTTGTTTTATTAATAACATATTGTATTGTGCCTAGATGTGATTAACAATTGCGGCATCAAGGCTAACGCGATCTGAGCTTGAAAAATTGTGAAGCAATTGAGATTATCTATTTCTTACACTTGCAGAAAACTATCATGAATTATTTATTGATGAAGAAACTTAATAAATCTTTTTAATCGTAGACGCTTTGCATGTGCATCAGTGCCACTCTATACAATTCAATTTCACCCAACAAAAAAATAGACAAAACTGTTGCAAGATTCACCTGTGGAAGTCTGCAAACAGATGCCACGTGTAGTGAAGCTAGCGAATAGCCGAACTGCTGCAGCTTTTTTTATGGCAGTAGCTTTTAGTCTTGGACTCTTGGTCTTCGTAGTTATCAGTCTCCTTCAGTTTTTTGTTTCTGAAGAATCAACCGTTGTGCTTTTAGTACGTTGAGACCTCATGTACATTATCTTCATAGAAAACTCTCTTGTACCTCGCTTTCCAATTCTGCCACATAATATTAACAGTTAGTGTAATAAGTTCATGCCCCTGATCTCTACTTTTTGCTTTGTCTTTGCTTGGTGATTAGAAAGATGTCTGCAAACGGAGGAGAGAGCACTGCCAGTATAGAAATGGAGAAGTCCAAAGTTACGGAGAGCACTGTTGCCATCAAGGTGACAAGCCAGGTATCAATGTCAAAAGTGGTTTAATTTATTTTTCTACATCTTTTGCATCCGTGGATATAAAATTTACAATAATAGAGATGAATGCAAGATGAAGTAAGGAAAAGAATAAAAGAAAATAAATTTCTGAAACTTTTTTTTTTAATTTTGGATGCAGGCTCTTTTCATACATGGTCAAGTACCTAACTTTTTTCAATTATGCAATTTTAATGCCTGATGGAACATTGGAGTAATGGAGGCTCCTCTGGTCTTTTGTGTGTGTGTGTGTGTTGATGAAGGATATAAACATCTTTGCATAGGAAAGATGCATGAGGTTCAAATAAAAGAAGGGGAAAAAAAATGAAAATTTTCCATCAAAAGTTCATGTCTTGGTAATGAAATGGAAATTTATGTGATCTTTTTAAAGATTACATCTTTAGTATGAGTAATTTGGTTGCAAAACCATGTTCTTTGAATTGAAGATGATTGTGATTCTTCTATTCTAAGTCTACTCTTACCAAAATGAGATCTGAAAGCTAAATGGAGTGTTAAAAAAAATAGTGTGCATGTCTGCAGTTTTGCTAAATGTTCAGAACTTGATCCCAAAAGGGGCAATGGTGGGAAAAAAAGGACCGACCTTGTAATGTCCCTATTTTCTTGGACAACCCCCCTGTTTTTTTGTCTAATTTTTCTTCTTCTCTTTGGGGGTCTGTTTAATTGATATAAAGGATGGAAAGGAGACCTTTTTCAGGATTAGACGTGAGAGCCAAATGAAGAAACTTCTGATTGCTTACTGCCAGAAGTTTTTTCTGAACTACCAAACAACCCGCTTCTTTTATGAAGGAGATTACTTCAATCATAACAAAACTCCTAACGAGGTAATTTCTTTCTTGTCTTCATGACTTTATTTTTTGGTGATATTTTCCTAAATAAAGTAAGTGGATTTAATGTGAATTATTTGCCGTTTGTTCTGTTTTTTCATAGTTATTAAAGGATGCATGATAAAGGGCTAGTCATGGGACTGCATTTCTGGTAAAAATCCTTGCACAAAATTTCATATGTGGAGGTTAACTACTACGTCTGTGAATAAATGAGGGAAAAAGAGCAACAACATTAGGCCCATTGCAGGATAAAAGGGGTAATTTTCTTTTGTGGACTGACTTGAATTGATCAATGCTAAACAAATTGTGGAACACCCAAGGCAAGCTTAACTTTTACCGTTTCTTTTCTGTGATATATCTATGAGTTGGTTTAGCTATTCTTCTCTAAAATTTTAACTTAATAGAAAATCTTATCTGTAGGCCAGGAACATTAATTATTCTGCATCTTCAAGATGTAATTTCTAAACGTTAACATGTTATAGGGATCCACTACAGCTGCTATGCTTCGATGGTATGTAAAAATTATATTTGGTCTGTCCTTAATCTGATTTCTATGCAAGAAAACATGATGCCTAATGAAACATATGATGTTACTCAGAAGCAGTTGCATATATCAGACAATGGACATTCTTCTTAGGGGAATCTATACTTGCATTGCTGCACTGTACTTGTCTGCTCTATCTTGTGTCAGTTCTGAACGATTCAAAATGCATTATGACCCCCTTGATCTGGAATTCTTGTTTACCTACTTTTCTGAATTTGTAGCTCGGAATGGAAGATGATGTTCTGATTGAGTGCTTGGTCGAACAACTTGGAGGTGGTGGTATGAGTTCTTCATCAAAGATGGCAGCTTAAACCAGTGTTTAGACATTAACATCTATCTTATACTGGCAGTTACCATGGACCTAGCTAGATCTGTACCTGATCTAATCAAATTTCACAAACTCATATGGAAAACGAAAAGGATTAATTGGGTTTTCAATTTTCTGGTACTTATCTTATGGAGAAATGTACTGATTACCGCATTGACATCAAGTTCACTGTCTGGATCTTTTGTCTAAAATGTTGAATCTTGATATGCTTTTAGCCTTCCTGAAATACATGCCACCTTAAGTAATTAATGAGTAAACAAAAGTAACTTGTGGTTAATGAACTCTTTTTCTTAAATTTCAAACCACGCTATCAAGTTAGCTTCCAAAGGGCAGATGTGGAGGATAACTCCATCTTATTGGCCTTCTTGGTTCTTTGAACAAATGTTTGTTTAGCAACTGAGCTGATTATGTATATCTTAGCCCTGTGTGCTTTGGCTTTAGCTTTCCAGATTATTCTTTGCGTCAGTATTGTGTTCTTCCACAATCACACCTTATTTTATCATTCTAATCGCACCAATTCTTGGTGGATACCATTCCAAGGTATGTGCTTGCAGCTCTGTGCATCTAGCTGCTACATGCAGCATCTAGATCTGCATCTTCTTTGACTGGAGTAAAGTAATTGTCATAGTAACGTTTTGATCTAGCTTGATGACAAATAAATTGGACTGTCTTTTACACTGCTCTTTCATGTCCTGATCAGCTAAAACATGCAATGTTGAAGCAATCTTGTCCAAAAAACTGCTTAGAACAGTTCAGGCTTTCCTGTTCTAATGCAGCCTGAACCTAGCACTCTGCTTCCTTTGTTAACCTGCATGCGGTCTTATGGAGAAGTTGTGGTTAATGAACCCTTTTGACCAGATTGTTTGCTTTGTATTCATACCATTCTTTCCTGTCATTGTATTTTTCTGTGTCAACTTATTGATCAACGTTGCAATTTCGGGGACATTTTTCAATTCCACAGAAGGAGGTAGAACATTTGTATGTGTGATTTCCTCACTCATCTGAGTTCTGATGCAACTCGAAGAAGTGGCATCTTTTTAGAGTACCCTTTTCAACTGGCTTTTAGTTGGATCTCTCATCCCCATTCCCAAATACCAGGATTTGGTGCTTATGTGCTCATATGGTCCGCAACTTTAGACGAGTGTCATCGACAGTTCCATACCCATCAATTTGGATCAATGATGAGTAAAACTTGACCTTGAAAGCAATTGCTCTAATTTCATTTACACCATAGTCAGAATTTTGAGCAATAGCCACTCTCAGGGTTATCTAGAACTCGTAGCTGCAACTCAAAAAATTATTGATCTTATATTTCCCAGAGCTTGAAGACAGATTAACTGAGGCATCCAACTTTCCTCTGCAGCATACTAGAAGCCATATGAGCGAGAAAAGAAACAGGACGGTAAAATCACACCAGCATTGAAGAATTGACGGAAACAAAAGAAAATTGCCGAAAAAGAAGATTAAATTCCTCATCCCATCAACAAGAATGATGATAATGTAAACAAACTTTTATTATTATCGAAAGAATGCCCGTATTGATATATCCTTCTTAGATTTGTTATCCCTGCTTTAAAAACCCAATTATCTACAACTGAACATCTCTGTCTAATCTTAATTGGCCTGGTCATGATGATCATTGTCGTTATGCTCGCCATCTCCTTGTCCGTGGTCAAACCAAGGTAGCATAGACTCGAGTAGGACAGCTAGTGCATTTCGGTTTGTTAAATCCCGGGGGGCACGATCGGGAAAAGGCCGCCCCACAACTTGTTCAGCATTCTGGACCTCTCTCATCCTTGGGTCAACCATGAAGTTTTGCAAATTATCAGGTGGCATAGTAGGCACAGAATCAGAGAAATCTGATATCAGGAGATGCCGATACCTGTCAAGCCCAGATAAATTAGTAAATAACCAACTATTATAATAACATGCAACTTGTTAAAGGCAATATCCAGTAACATTAGATTGCAAGAGATGCCAATGTTTGTGGCATATCATGTTTCTCCACAATTGTACCAATTCCCTATAGGTCATTGGGCACTCCCCTGCACCTCAAACTGGGAAAGGATGAAATGAAGTCTTTATTGCATAAAGTATTTTAAAAAATCCAGCAGAAATACTCACTCATTTTTCTCGGATGAAAAGGCCTCTTTCCTCACGCAAGCCCAATCATTTGCATCAGTTCCTTTGTCTTTCAGAGTTGCAATGACTGAATGAGCAGAGTCACGAAGAAACTTTTGCAGATCAGGAAGCCTCCATATAAGATAACTCCTTTCAACATACATGCTGATCAAGTGATCCAACGTTGGGCTTCCTGATTGCTCAGATTTAAAGAAACTATGCTGAAGTATGCTTGTCCACACCTGCTCTTTCAAAGGCACCTTATTCACTAATTTCTTCAATACTGATGGATGCAACATCAAGGCCTGTTTCATGAGATCATTTGATGAAGCCTTTCCATCTGTCTTATCCACATCTCCTGTGTCTTCCTTTTTTCAAGGTAAAACCGACAAACGGCAAGGGAATAAGAAAAATTTGGAAATAACCAAAGGGAGTTGTCACCTCCATACTCTTCAGAAAATCTTTCCAGCCACAAATACTCCTCTGCCCTAAGAGCAAAATAATCGATGCAGAACAGGCCTCCGACTGGATCATCTGAATCTAAAGAAAGCAATAATTTGCAAATTTCAAGAGCAGAACGGTGGCAACCACGCCTATCCATGTTTTTCATGTGAGTAAAAAGTGTAGAGAAGAGGGGCTTGTTGGTCTCATTGCTATATTTCAATTGGCAGTTGCCCTTCAAAGGAGTGAACATTGGGTGCCATGCACATTCCAAACCATAAAGGCACTTAGCTGTTGCATCAGCTGACATTTGATGTTCCCCCGAAAATTTAAAATACTCTGCCAACGTTATGAGGGAATCTATATGATAAGGGTGGTGCAACAAAATGCTTGCAATTCCATTAAGGTCGTGGATTGCCTTGGCAGCTTCGAATGCTCTCTGGGCTTGGCTGTAAGATGGTGAATGTACATACCTAAATGACCAAAAGAATACCAAATTAGGCCTTGCATTTTTTTTTGAAAAATTTAATTCTATATTAAGTGACACACATGCACAAAAAGAACCAGTAACAGGGGATATAAAAACCAGCAACCGATCTTTGAAATGAACCACATCAGTTAAATATGAGACCTTGATCATTTGGACTAAAATATTGTTATGTAATACTAACTGAAAGCTCTTTCAGTTTTATCAACTAACTGAAACTGATTTAGATTCAAAAAACAGGCAACTCATATATAAGAATTCATTGTGATTCCAACTGTGTACTAAAAGATGGTTATCTATCATGAATTTACATACTTTTTCTCACTAATTATTTCAAATCTAGCTCGCTTTTCTCTTAAATAAACACAGAACTCATGCTTCCAGAGGTAAAAGTTTATCCAGAACATCTGATTTTAAAGTCACAGCCACCATGCCAGCATTTTATTTGTAACTATCTACTCATCTAATTCTAGGATTCTGATTAACCATTATGACAAGATTTCATTTTGACTATGTTCTGTTCTCTTATCTAAATCTATACCACTAAAAAAGCAAACCATAGTATACAGAACGAATCCATACAGTGGCAACTCATTTTATGTCACTTTCTTGACTGTGAACTCAATCCAATTACTATTAATGAGTTGCTTCTTCAAGTGACAATCAAATACCAGGATTTCTTGCACTTGTGTGTCATATTAGGAAGAAATCAGATGGCTAGACTTGCTGCAGCAGTCAAATTTGAGACTGGGTGCTAGAATGGATGGTTAAGATATTTGTCATAAATTATAGTAAAACTATAAACCAGACAAATAGTGTCATATTTCAGTTAAACATAAAAGCATGCACAGCGTGTCTAGGTCTGGAATAGTATTCCACAGTGCCTTTTAACGTAAAGTGCACCAAATGGCTAATTACACATGTATTTTCACCATGTCATAGGATTAAAGAAAATCAGATCAGGATAGCAACGAAGCCATTGATAGGGGTAAAAAAAGGATAAAGTGTTACTGGAAATAATTGACCCCATTGCTGCTTTCTAAAAGTTCCATAGACAAAGACCCATCCCATCGAGGCCAGTGTTCAGACGGAGAAACAAGAATAGTCCTTCTATGACTGTAACTCCCTCGCCGACCAGCAAGTGACTGCCCCGAATTTCCAGCTTGATGCCCTTTTTCAAATGAATTCACTACCTTAGAACCAAATATCCTTCGTAACTCATTTTCTGCACTGAGAAATTTGGGATCAACTTGTAGAATAGAGGGTTTCAACTGCTTCACGATACTGTCTTTGCCACTTATATTTGCAGACTTGGCTTTTCTGCTATATGAAGCAATACGCTGTTGGCTAGAAGAATCGACTTCAAGAGATAGATTTTCCAATGTCACATTACAGGATCTTTCATGATCTTCAACATTTGATGATAAATCTGCCTTTGACTTCTTCTTTTCTTTTTCTTTTTCTTTGATTTTTGGTTTGCCGACGAAATCGAGGTTACAGAAGCTTTTACCATTGAAGGATGTTTTTCATTTACATTTTGATATCGAGATGCATGAGCAGCTTCCACTTCATCTCCCTGCAACAACATCAATCGTGATGTAGAGAGAACAAATGAGAAAAAGATATTATACAGCCCTTCTTTCATCACCATATACCCTTGGAAACAAAAAACTATGAAGAACATTATCTATGACTAAACACTAGATGGGTACAAACAAATAGGGAAAAAATTTTCGCTAAAATAAAAGAAAAATCTCACATTGACTTGTACAAGTTAAATTCAAACTACTGCCACAAGGCCCACTGTTTCTTCATAGTAGTTTGCTAATCTGTTAGTGGTATATGTTTTAACTTAGAACAATTTAGAACGCCCTTTCAGCTCCTTAGCTTTGGTTTATGCCATTAAAACACCATGTGAGAAAGAATGAAGGCTGCAATTCATACTTTTTTTCTAACACATTAATGCAGACCAGCAGGGTAAGTGCTACTGAGAACACACATTCCAAGCAACTGCCAGTGATAAAAATCAAACCCAATATCTAATGTTAGCTTGATAAAGAGTTACAACCTTCAAATATGCTATCCTCAAATGGCTGGAAAAATTAATTTGATCAGAGCTATTAGGAAAATTTTCCAACCATTCTTTTCCCATTCCTCCAACTGGAATTGAATCATCAGTATTTACCTCACTTCATTCCTATGGCAGCTTCATATACGTAAAATATGTTTAAAAAAAGATCCTTGCTACGAATAAAATATCTTTCTTACATTACAATCATATTCAAGACTGAACTTATCCCCATATGTCTTACCAACTAATTGCATGTGACATATTAGAAAAGTCATATGCAGCAAAAGTATGGCATATGTCAGAATAATGAATCAATTCTTATATCTGCCTGTCTTATTCAAACTGGTGCTTACTACATAAACAGGAAGATCCTAACTGCTAATACAGAATCACCTTTTAATGGATTAGTGGGGATTGCCCAGTAGAAAATAATAACTACAAGTCCATCAATGAGATTTTTTTATTAGCAGCCATATGTGCATATAAGCAAGCATATATTAAGAAGTCTAATTCATCTAAAAAAGTACATCAAAGAAACTAAGGGTGCATAAGGCTGAATCAAAAATTCAAGTAAAAGAATAACGAAACAGAACCACACAACTGGACAGAATTTGCACTACTTATATTTGTAAAGAAATAAATAAGATGACATTCAGGAAATTAAACCTTGTCTGAGTCGTGATGATCATCGCTGTCATTGTCATCCATGAGAAGATCAAAGGGATTCTGTGCTGGGGCAGATGACTCAGGGGATTCAGACTCATCGTTCCTGTTCAGCAGCTCCTCCTGTTGCTGCTGTGTAGCTTCTTGTTCTTCCAGAAATTTTTTCAACTGGCGAGCTGACATCCTCTTCTGCAGTTCAAATTGGATACGACTGTATTTGATATGTTTGCATAACTAGTTTCAAAAGATTGCTTTTTTAGAACACCTGCACCTATGACCCTGTACTAAGAGAACTTTTTTCTCTAGTTTCTTTTTTCCTTTACCCTCTTCCCTTGCATTTTCAACACTTTATTGAATACTGTCCGGCCCAGTAAGTACATTACTAGTATAATACCTTGAACAAGTAATATCCATACACATTAATATATGATATCCCTACATATGTAAGCTATTAAAATCGAATATTTAAACAGCGAATTGTTCTTTTCGCACAAATTTATTCACGTATGTGATACTCCTAACTGATATTAGCTCAACAAAGTACTGACAAATCTAAAAATTCATAATTGAAACACCATCACATGTGTTGTGTTGTACCACTATTTTAACCCTCATAGTTTGTTCAAATAAATATGTGGCTTAATTGATAGCTCAATTGACTAACGACCACCTTGAAAAAAAAAAAAAAAGAAGAGGTCCATTCTGGCCTTTCAATCAGTGAAGCAATCGACTTTGTGAAAATCGACCTACTCTAAACATCGAAAGTTTCAAACGCATTGAATAAGCTTAAAAATGACCAATACCCTTTAATCAAATTGGATTCGTGCAATACTCGGTCCTATCATAATTTGAAAGAATCATGGTTAAGTGCAGCAAATTTGGGATCTTCAACCTCAAACTCTAAACCTAAATCGAAAATCTATATCTGAAAATAGAAACTACAATTTCACTAAAAACCTTAACTTTTCAAAAAAATTCCAATTTCCTATCATAAATTTCTTACAAGTTTTTTTTCTTTCACTTGGGCAACTTCTTAAAAGCATATTTAACTACGTCAATTCGGAGAATTTAGGGATTAAGGGGTGAGGTGAACTTACCGGCGGCTTGCGAAGCTACTTTTTTCGGCGATGAAGAAGAAATTCCGGCAGGCGTTGGAGGATTGGAGTTAGGGAAAGAAAGTAGTCTTAGATGGGAATAAAAATGCTTACTTGCCAACGTGTCACGGGCCGCCGCCCGTTAAATGGCACGGAAAACCGACCCGCAACACTTTTGTGTATCAAGATTGAGAAATTTTTTTTTTAATTTGAAACTGACAAAAATATTTTTTCATTATTTCCTCATTGTTGTAATTTTTATAGATTTTAATTGTTTTCTTATTGCTATAATTTTTTTTTTCAATTTGACATGGCCAAGAAAGGGCAGTTGGAGTCGAGTAGAGATTTGATTATGCTAAACTTGATTAGTTAGGGATAAGAAGGATATAATAAAAATAAAAAGCTCGAGCAGCGATTTGATTACACTAAACTTGATTTAGGTGTGAGTTTTGATCAATTTATGAACCAACAATACTGAACAAACAACAATAAAATCAAACTGGTTTTGCAATGCTGTTTTTCAGGATTTTAGCTCTGTTTGGATTGGACTGTTTTTAAAAAATTAGTTTTTCAAATATAATAAAAGTTTTTAAAAGGTAATCTAAAATTTAGTTTAAATTTTTTTAAAAATTTTAAAAATATTTCAAAAGATATTCTAGAAACTCTTCTACTCTTAAATATCCTAAAATATTTTCTGAAAATATCCTAAAATATAATTTAAAAACTCTGTTACAGCAAAGTTTTTCAAAAACACCCTCAAAATTTTAGCAATTCGATTTTCCCGGATTGTAATGTCATTTTGATTTTCAATAAAACTCATTATCTTGGTAAAAGTAACAAAAAGGAGTCTTTTTGTAAACAAAGACAGGATTCCAGAGAGTAACTTAGCCCTGTTTCTTTCTAAATAAACTCCCAAATTCTCAAGAGCGCATTAAACTGTTGAAAATATGCTGTTAAATTCTGCAGCATATGTAGATCAGAAATCCCTACAAGGGCTTAAAAATCCAAACAAGAAAATAACACAGAAATTAGAAAAAGAAAAAGTACAAGAAATGGTTAGATATGTATCATGTCTTTGCATAAAAGGTGAAGGATATATAGCAGCCTATTTCCCAGTCAAATCAAACCCAGAACCACACAGTAGAGAGACTCAATTCTTTCAAGAATGCAAACATTGCTAAACATAATGTAACTATAAACAAGTCCCTCTAAAACTGCTCATCCATCTGCCAGGTCTGAAATTTGGCTGCCTATAGTAAAATAGTTCAAAACAGAAAAAAAAATTATAAATAAAAACAATGCAGAGGCCTTTCTGGAAACTATTCATACAAATTACAAACAGTTCACAACTTCTATTCCACATAGTCATCGCCGTCGTCATTGTCGTCAGCAGATTCATAAGTTGTTGCTGCATGAAATGATGCAGCAAGGTCTTCTGCAAAGCTTCTCCCAGAAGTATACTTGTGCGATACTTCTGAAACTTGAGCCTTTTTTCCTCTAATGGATTCTGGAAGCCAGGATTTTTGGAGTCATGTGTAGCCAAAGTTGGAGCATCTTTTCTCCTCCAAATGACAGGTTTTAGGATTGCCCATGGATCTTCTACCATTGATTTATTGTAAAACCTACCCGGATTATGCTCAGCTGACAAGAAATCATGTGAACCTACTCTTCTACCACTATTAGCTGAAACTGGAGCGTTGTATCCTTGCCCTCGACCTCTACCTCTTCCTGAAGCCTGGGGGCTGTTGTTACCAAGCCACCGACTTTGGCCTCTCCCTGAATTAGGATAAGGGCTACCAAAATTACCAAATCCCCTCTCAGGACTGTCGATGCAACCATAGCCTCTGCTATGGCCATCATTAAAACTCGGACTACCTCCTGGTGCAAAGCCTGGACTAGCAATGCTACCTCCTCTTGAAAAGTTGGATGAAACGTAGGTAGGTGTTCCAGTTGATCCGCCACCTTCTGGTGTGCCAAAAGGACTTGGTGTTCCCCTTGGACTTGTGAAAGGGCCAGGTCTGTGGTATGGTCCTGGAGATTGAAACATACTCTGATCTGCAGAGTAGGTGGCTTGGGCTCGATAAGCTGGATGGACCCAAGTGTTGGTCATATCTGGTCTAACTGGTCCTGTTAATGGAAATTATTAGAAAGCACAGAGATAAGACCATGAGCATAGAATTTTCACCCCAAAAAAAAAAAGAAGACTTGCTACCTTTCATTGATCATTTATACACCACCAGTAGCCAGATAGGTAAAGCATTTTAATAAATTGGGGGATGATGATAGATGAAAACACATATGTTGCAGAAGCAAATGGTGGACAAATAAAATCAAAGCTATCCAAACTGAAAAGGATAGTCAAAAGGTCAAGAATATGCTATTTACTTGGAGGTGTGAAATAGTCTGGTGAAATTTGATGGCCGACCTTGCCCCTCTTGTTTTGCTGAAAATGCTGACATCGGATCTGTGTAATAATCAAATCTAGGAGCTGCCTGTGGCCCTGCATGCACAGATGGAGGGACCGAGGCTTCAATCAATGGGTTGGCAAGAGTATAAGATGCACCCATACAATTCTCAGAATCGCCGTGCACTCCAGCCTGATCAGCTTCCCTACGCAATGCATTCAGCCTTTCTTTCCTCTTTTCTGACTCTTCCATTGCAGCTGACATAAATACACGGCATATCAAAAGACTGTAAAATTACAGCACAAACAAGAATAAAAACAAGGAATAATCTAGCATTCATTGCTGCAACAGAAATGTCTATAAATGGCCAAGAACAATGTATATTGAACAGCTTGATAGAAGGAAGAGAAAATTAACAATGATGGAAAAAGAAGCCAGCCTACCATGAACTGTGTCTTTTAACATTAAAGGAGGAAAATTCAATTTCATGTACTTTCATTCCTCAAAACCATTTAGAAAGTTGAAAACAATTCTAGTATATAAAAGTGAAATGCACTGTACAACAACAATATTGTGCTTGATACCTACAACACAACCCCCATTAAGCATGATATATGACCATAAACATTCATACTGAAATATAAAAATCAAGTCTTTCATATAGTTAACTGGCAACAAACTAAACTCCATTACATGCAATACAAACCCAAGAAAATCTCTAATTTAACAAACTTGAATTTGCGTTCAAATTTAACGAACTTGAATTTGCCTTCATATTAAACACAAAGTTTCCTACTCCATAAACATCAACCTCAAAATATTTAACTTCCAACCGAAATAAAACATACTGATCAACGTCCCTAAGGACAAAATACACTTGCACAATTCAGAAGCCAAAGAGTTTGAAAGTTAAAAAATAATGGAACGCAAGACATTAGACACCTTAGTTAAGTTTGGTTAGCAGGATTTGGCAGGACTGAACTACTAGCCTGCCTTATCCATGGTTCAATTCAATGACGCATCAGACTCCGAGTTGACCCGGCTGAGTCTTCACCAGAACTTCACCCTCCGGTCCGCCATATCCCGGAGACAGTACTCGTTCAAACTCGGAAGATTCAGGCCAAGTCAACTCCAGACTCAAAAGAGCGGCCAAGTGAGCCAACCCGTATTGACTCATCAGACATCCATGAACGGAGGCTTTCACCATGAGAAAGCCGCATCCAATTTATGAGAAATTGCACAGAAAGACAGAAATAACAAATCAATCTTTAACCCAAAATTCTCTCTTTGAAGACTCTTCACTAAACAGCAAGTGGGTGGCAGAGATTCAAGAGAAGGAGAAGAAAAAATAAAAGGTCGAAGAAGACGAGCAGGCTTTCACATCATATGCAGGGGTTGTGGTGACCAAATCTAAATACGGTAACCAATAATTTCAGCAAAAAGCTTAAAATACAAATTTTCGTCACGTTTTCCTTACAAGTATGCTTAATACATAAATTCAGCCAGGTTCTTACAAGTATGCTTAATACATAAATTCGAAAACATGAGGAGATAAGGAGATTCTGAAGTTACCGGCGGATTCAAAAGCTACCGGCGACGGATAAGAAAATCCGGCGGCCGTCGGAGGATTGAAAAATTAGGGAAGGAAGGGACTTCAATAGCTTCAGTATCTCTTCTCCCCTCTGCGTTTTTTTCGCTGTTCCTGATTTTGCCTATAATTTTGCCATTTTAAAATTTTTTTTTTCTTTTAAACAAAAAATTTTAGTTGCCGCCCGTTAGATGCCTTGTGAACCGACCCGTTGGATGACTTGGCTCATTTGGCCAGGACCACGCCTTCAAGTGTGATTAGTTCTTAGAGCAAAAAAGGCGCAACTTTTTTTTTTTTGAATTATACAAAAAAGTTTTAGGTGGCTTCAGCTTCCATCATCATACGAACCAAGACTTGCTCCGAGACCATAGATCACTTACAGGAATTCTTAGAGACACTCACCGGTATAGTTCTTGTAACCTGGAAAAATGTTCTGAATGAAGGTGTGACAAGTGCTAATCCAACTGCTGTTGTTGAAGATACGATAGATAGAATTTCAAGAACAACTACTGAACCAATTGTAATTGAGCCGAATAGCTTCGTAATTTGGTTGCTCTAAATCTTTGAGGATTATGTATATGATTATGTATATGAATATACAAGCCAAAGGGTGAATTTCTCTAGATATTGGCCATACAAGAAAACATCACAAAAATAGTATTTGTTGAGGTGGGGTACTAATATAAGGGTCGACGCAGTTGGCAAGTGAGGCGTCATCAAAAAAATGATTTAAATTTCTTTTTTTTTTTGCTACTGGAGGAACTGAAAAGAATGAATTTTTTTTTTAAAAGGCTTCTCCACATGCCATATGACATGCAGTGAAACTTTTGAAAAAAAAAAAATTGTCATCGCCGTATCAGAGCTAGATGTGGCGACCCTTTTTTTTAATTTTAAGTATAAATTTCTAATTTTTGTATCCCTAATCTCTAAACCGTAACACTAAACCTTAAACCGTAAACCTTAAAGCCAAAAATCTAATATTACATAAAACAAAAGGTACATTAAAAATTGTGCTATTTTTCTTTCATAACCAGTGATTAACCATCGATGAATGATAAGAAATGAGCTTTAGGTTCCAATTTAAAATAAAAAATTAAATTAAATTAAATTGAAATATGCCCAAGTCATACTTTTTCGAATTTTTTGGTTTTAAAATTAATTTAAACTATGAGGAATTATGCAGCATCTAATGTAAATGTGTAAAATAACAAAATAAAAGTTTTGTGATAGTTAAACAGGAATTTTGATAAGAAAAAATCTTAAAGTCTGAATATCACCCACCAATGCGCGTCTTGTTCTTATCGCGTGCTGTGGTAGAGCAGTCACATTTTCAATATACCTCCCGTGTGATTGATCTTGCTGCAGTTGTAACCCTTCAAACCTTTGAGATAGTGCCTATACTCCTTCAGGCATTTGGTTCTCCTTATCATCAACCAAGAGGTCCACCACTAAAGTATGATTGCATTTAGAAATTTAGAACAAGAATTATCTGTAGACGTCGTGGAAGAAGCATGAACGGAAATGCTGTCAACATCCATCTGAAAAATAGGTGAAAAGCCCATCGAGATCCCTAGGAAGTTGTAGATATGAGCAAGATCATCTTCAAACTCATTATTAGGCTAAAATGATGTATGTGACATAATAGAGGATGATACAGCAGTAGAAATACCGAATACGAGTATGGGAGTATGTATCACAGTGAAATGACATCCGAAAGCTGGAGCATAAGGGGGTCTGAAGAAAGTTCCAATGTTGGGAAATTGAGTCCCAACAAGGGGGTTGTATCCGACATGTACTAAAATCTGCGTAACTTGTATGTGAGGCACATCAACATCATATGTGGAGATGCCTCTTCTGTGATACCTATCTACCTGATTCCTATCACGCACCTGTCTAAATAGATACTCAATAGGCATCTCGAAAGGGACACTACGAGAGGTAAATGAGCCAAAATCCTGATGATCAAAGAGACTAACTGTCATCCGCATTCCTTAATTCAAGTATTGTAATGTCCTGAAAACCTCATTTTATATAGATATGAGACCGAGATGAGCACACTACGCAGGATTAGAGGCATCAAGGTACCTATTACAGATCAATCTGATTTGGAACACAACATCAACGTGTAAAAAAGGTTTGGTATATTATAGCCATTTCATATGTTATTTTACAAAAATTAGCATATGATTAGAAGAAAAGATAAATATGTAATAATTTATCAAATAATCAAACTATTCTACATCTTCTCGATGACCGTCACACCGAGATTGCTGGAAAACAGGAGATATAATGTAGCGAAAAGTACAATTTTGATACCATGTCATGTACTCATCCATAAACTTGTTCGGATTGCATCGATAGCCTCGAACATATGATTCAGCACGACACTCCCAGTATTGAATTTAATGACTATGGTACTGGGTTCAATCCTTTCTTGCACGGCCTGTTCGACACATAGAATGCAATTTCTTGTCTATGTCTGTGTGAACATACTCAGGTATCGGCAGATGCATCCCAAATTGTCGTAGTACCCATTAAGGAAGATGAAATTTGACAACCTTCCAATAAATTAGTAAAACTACTGACCACCATATGTGTCACCCGATTGAGTAATAAGTGAGACGATATGCAATAAGATCAGCAGAATAAGACTCTTAAATAAACTATGATAATCAGAAAATGGATTTAATCATGAGAGTAAATATAGACCAACACTAGAATAGTAACATTTATTAGTTGCATACCTCATCGACGCTCATCTTGGTTAGCTGATCACGAAATAAGGACACAACATACGGGGACACGTATTTGGTCGTACAGCTGTCTGTCCACCAACCACTTCTAGGAAATTTGTTTCCCTGTGTAGCGGGAACCAATCGGAAAGACATCTTCATCATCGACTCAATCCTGCTCTTGACAAGCATTGTCAGAGTCATTGCCATTAGATTCTAGTTCCGTGTCAGAATTTATATCAATGCTCTCATTTTTCAATATGTTCGATAGGGAGTACGTCGAGGAAATTTTCATTGGAGGAAATTCAATAATGGAACTATTATCAAGCATGCTTTTACTTTTGCCTTGTTCGAGCTTTTGATTCATACGGTTCTCACTACCAGTCGACTTATCATGCAACATTCTTCTGTACTCCGATTCTACTAGCATACTTTTACTTTCATAGGCAGAAGTAAGAAGCATGTTGTCTAATCCACTTAAAAACCGCATTGGACAAATAATGTTTACCCGACATTATGATCATCGTGGTGATGACGGATTTATGGCTCCACCTTCACATATATCTCACATCTCGTGTGCGCGTGACATTGATTTCATATGGGACAGCATGTCAATATCATTTTTGCACCCTAATCGCACTCCAACAACTGTACTTAGGCTACAGAATTCCTAAACCATAAATTCAAATTGAAAACATTTCAATCTAACCACATATAGGTATACACTCTGTCCACCAACTTATCATAACCTATTCGATCTTTTACTAATATGATTTTTTTGCACCTAAGAGAGTCATACGCGAATGATACTTCGGTCTTCACTATTTTGCCTCCCTAATAAAATTGAATCACTAATGCAATATTCATTAACATTTTTACCTAATCTTATGAATATTTTTAACTTAGCTTCTATTGCTTACGTAAAACTAATTATTCCAACCATTAATTTTCATTAACTATGTATAAATTGATTTCTCAATAATTAAACAAAATAAACATTAATTTAGTACTCCAAGTTTTAATTAGGAAAATAAAATTTAATTATGCATATACATAAACATCCAAAAAGTAATACCCCATATGCCAAAATTCATAATTATTCATTACAAATAATTTGCCATAATCATTGTTATTAACTCAAGAAACATCATCATCATTAATAATATCAGTAACAAAACAATTAGGAATTACTATTCATTATTAAAGTGCCTAGATAATTACTAATGACTAATTAAAGATAAAGTTATTACTCTATTAGTTAAATACTAATTTAATAGTTCTTCTGTACTATTAATTAAATAATTATTACTGATTATTCTTAATTACTATTTACTATTAACTTATAATCACTAATTACTAGTACACTTATTATTATTTATTATTCACTAATCCTAATTACTATTTAACTCCTGATTACTAATTACTACTACTTATTACCATTTACTATTAGTATTATTTACTAATCAGTATTAGTTACCACTAATATTAGTTACTATTACTTTTAGTTACCAATTACTAGTACTATTAATTAGTAATTACTAACTCAATTTACATTTTACTATTGTTATTTGCTATTTACTATTACTATTTATTATTATTATTACTATTTACTATTACTATTACAATTTACTTTTACTTTTGCTATTTACTAACACTATTACTATTTATTGTTGCTTATACTATTGACTATTCATTATTACTATTTACTATTATTGCTACTATTTACCAATACTACTACTATTTACTATTTAGTAATAATGGTACAGTAATTCACATAAAAACATTACTAAATCCATTATATAAAATAATGACTAATTAATACTAATTACTGATTGAAAGTAACTTAATTGGACGATAGAGGTCCACATTCTCTAGATGCGCACTTCTTCGAAGGTTCAAATCACTGACAAAAGGATTGCAACCTACTGCTTCAAAGCTTGGAAGATGGTGGGGCAAAACCACTACTTTGACTATTTGAAAGTTTGGAAGACAGGCGAGAGTAGGCCACTGCTTTAGTCTGCCTCTACTTTGGGAAGACAATGTCGGTACTACTACTTTGGGAATACACTGGAGAAGAAAGGCTTTGGGAAGACACTGTTTCGACTCTGCTTTCCAGAAAACACTTGCGGAACTACTCCTTTTGGAAGATACCGGAGGAGAAGAGGGGATTTGGAGATGAAAAACAGAGGAAACAAGGGCTAGCGTAAGAGAAATTGATGAATTTGAGGTATCTTTTATAGCAAAACTTCCTCGTTTGTATAGATGCTAAGCTTACATCGTGTCTATTAAAAAAATCAAACTGTTGATCTCATTACATTCAACGACTAAAATTCATCATGCGGTTATTCAAAAATTGAAAAAAATTTCAGCCAAGTTAAAATTCGGCCGTTGATCGCACTTGATCAATGGCCAATCTTGTTCACTGCATTCATTTTGGGATGTGGCAATCTCTGATACCTCATTTTTAAAAAAAAATTTTGTACCCGATTTTCTTTTTTAAGATGACATAATTCAAAAAAATTTCACAAATTTAAAACCTAACTGTTGATTATATTTGATCAATGGTCAATCATATTTCGCCACATCCATTTTTGGATGCAGCAATGTTTGAGACCAGATTTGAAAAAAAAAAAAAATTTACGCCAATTTTGATATTTGCGGTAACATATTTCAAAAAAAAAATTTCACAACTTTAAAACCCAACTGTTGATCACATTTGATCAACAGTCAATCATGTTTTTCTGCATCCATTTTGAATGGATGCGGCAATCTCTGACATCAAGAATTTTTTTGTATGCCACATTTTTAATTTACGGCTACACAATTCAAAAAAAAATTCCACTACTTTAAACCATGACCATTGATCATATTTAATGAGGTTTTGCCGCAAACATTTTCGGATGCAGCATTATGACACATCCAGTCGCCGGGCAACTGGAAGCATTTTTTTTAAAAAAATAAATAAATTTCCTAAGCTACGTCTAGCATTAAAAAAAAAAGCAAAAACAAATTAAATTTTTTGTACGCTGATTTTCTCAATTGTAGTGACCCTTATTTCAAAACCAACTCCTACAGAACACCACTTTTCTGATGTTTGGTATATCAACAATATATCAAGAAATTCGCCCAAACCAAAGTAATACATATTTCTTACTGAATTTCCTTTTGGATTGTAGCTCAGATGTCATGATCTGTTAATCCACGCTTTGTCTAAACAAGTAAATCCAGTTCTGCGTTGCCTTTTGATCTTTTGAGTCATGTACCAAGGCAAAAAGTTGGAATCATGATAGCAAAGAAGATAACAGCTACAAACAAAAAACTGCCCCTGCGAACAATTATAAGCAAAATCCAGCCTAAGAAAATCACATCCGGGCAATTAGAACAGTATAAAGACACAGCACACTAGGCCATGGTTGGGTATGTTTGATGACTTATAGAGAACCACACAATTGGGAATCCATAAAAATTGCAAGTGTAAAGTAGCTCTAATGTGTATATTGAGACTACCAATTAGGTGAGGAAGCAGGGTATTCAACCTCTCATATTAGGTTTCTAAACAACTTCAGAGATGTTATTGCACTTTAGTTCCACCCTTTTGGAAATCCCAAAAGAAGGGAGCAAAAAAAAATGTTGTTTTGAGGCAATTCATGACATTCCTGAGTAAGTAGATGGATATTACCTCTGCAGCCTATTTTGGTCAAGTCCATAGCGAACTTGTTGAGTGTGGGATGCTTAAGATTACAACCTCGCAGCAGATTCTCCATGTTGGCCTAAGATGTCTTGACTCATGAGAGAGCAAGAGAATGAATACAAAAAATTAATATTAGTGGACTAGACAGTTCCATCAAAGCGTAAACTTGATTCGCAAATCCAAGTACTTCAAATTTGATTTAATCTTAACAAAACTTACTGGGCTGGATGCACGTATAAGGATACTGGATACTGTAAATGTTGGTAAGATAATCCTTAAAATCCTCTGATTTTTATTGTGGAAAATGTAAAGATTACAAACGTCTGTCTGTATAACTTTGAGAAACCAACAGTTATACGTTATGTTGGGAAGTCTTTGGCTACACAACCAGTTCAAGACTTCCTTCCATTACCTTCCTTCAAGGATAATTAAATTATATCTCACAATGATAATCTCGATCTTCATTTTAAATAATTAAAACTATTAAAATTCAAGGGTCAGGAACTCCTATTTCAATATTGAATAGTGAATTTAACTTGAGGGAATGATATCCAAAAGAGACGGTAGAAATTCAATCAACCATAGTTAATAATGGAACAAGTAATACTTATGTCTCAAATCTCACTATAGTATTAACAATTTAAAAAGCTTCAAAGGAAATTCACATATATTGTATTACCTTGTTATCGAGTAGGCCGAATTGCAAGCCAAAAAAATTCTTCATTTATGGGGAGTTCTTGATTGGGGAGATCTTGTGGACATCAACCTAGCTCAATTTCCTCCGCTGTCCCAGACTCCCATAATTTCCATAAACACTTTGATTTCGCAAATTGTCAGGACAATGTTTTTTAACTCTTTCTACAAACTACCGTAGCCGAAAACCTCTAGCATAGCAAGACCAACTTATACACAGTTTCTTTTTGATGGAAGTTAAAACTAGAAACCATTTCATTGATCAATGATAGGTAACCAGGCAACATCTGGGTAAGGACACACGAGAAGTTTTTATGATTGTTGCAGAAGGCATTGAAGTCTGAAGAAACCGTTGATGAGCCTTCTCAATTACATCAAACAGAAATATGATTATGAGAGGCCTGTTACTTTTAATAGCTTCAGTTAAAAATTCACTATTTTGATGACCAATGTAGCCAGCACGAGAGCCATAAAGTTCAGAAACCGGATGACTTTCCAGGTACTCGCTCGCTTGTGGCGATCCTTAAGTTCCTAACCATGGCTTCATTTTCCTGTTTTCATTGCATGTTTACTGAAGAAAACCAACATCAAAACTTAGCACTAATATTTTGTAAACTCTGGATGCTCAAATTGATTAAACGCAATGGGATTATTTCAATGATTGTTGTCATAGATTACATGAAAACATTATATTGAATATGCTTCAATAAGAGAGCTTGGATTGAATAGCCAAATCAATACTTCACAAATTTTCCGACATCTTTAGAAGTCAAAAAGACGGAGGAAAAAACCTCAATTTTGTCTTACAATTTCGTCAACATATTTTGAGGTAATTAATAATTCTGAAGAAGTGGAAAGCTATTACCTGTGCAGCCAATTTGGTTAAGTCCGTAGAGAACTTGTTGAGTGTCAGATAGTTAAGAGTAGAACTCCGCTGCAGATTCTCCATCGCGGCGTAAGGTTTTCAAGAGAGAAAAAGGGAGAGAAAGGGTAGAAAAATTAACACTAGTAGACTAGACAGTTACATAAATGCGTCAAACTTTAATTCTCACAAATCCTAGTATTTGCAAATTTCCATTTTTGTAGTGACTCAAAAGTTCTAGTTAAGTTAATAATCGAACAAGTACAACTTACTTTTCAAGAAATCAACAATAATTGATTGGTAAAATTCTTGATCAGAGTGTTTAACATTTAATAAAAATGCTAGCATTGTTTATTGTCAGGAGAAATGTTACAATATGGCTTTGTTTTGTCTTTTATCACTTGTAGTGATAATAGTACATAACTAAACATCTTGAAGATGGCATGATGACAACATATTAAGGTAGCTAAAGATGAGAAACAAGACTTAGTCTAGCGACAAGCCATTTGTGATAGTTTTAAACCAAGTAAAGTTTTAGAGCTCTTCCAACATTTTGAAGCAAAAATCATCAACAATCTTTCTCACTCTACTAGAACATTGCTTTGGAATACATAATAAATCAGTCATACTTCTTTTTTCTTTGTTTTTTAGGTGGGGTCTTGAAGTACTATTGTACTATTGTATCATATCATACCATAAGTGGAAAGGACCTATTAATTTATAAATATAGCATCATCCTTGTGAATCAATCTTGGTTCATCAAAATTATGGAACAATTCTTACATATATTAAGAACTTCTAGAGGTGGGATGCCAAACTGTTAGTTGTGAAAAATAATTTTATTTTCGGAAGAAATTCGAACATGGAAGTACATCCCATTCAAAAGATCATTTTAGACTAGTAAATGACTATATGTTTTCCAAAAAAGATGTGGAAAAATGCACTAATAGTAAGATCAGGTTTTTAAGATTAGTCAACCACATTTTTGAAGTCCTTTTTCAACATCTAAACAGGGCTTTAATTAAAAGCTTTTCAATCCACACTTTTGAGAAATTCTGTATCCAAATCCTTACAACAACCTCAACAATACCTAATACAGTTCGGCAAAATTAGAGTTCAGGAAAATTTTATTGTTAATAGTAATAGAAAAAATAGCTGCCTGGATTAACCAAATCTTCTTTGCCTGGGGTTTCTTCCGAACAGTGGCATTCACAATAGGTTGTTCTAGTCCTTCTCCTTCAGTAATAAAAGTTTTGCCAACACTTGGATCTCCAATAAGGCAAGCATTGTTCATCATCATTCTCCTCTTCATCTTCATTCTCCTGCGCAGAATAGTCACAATACGCTTTTTCGTTTGTTCATCCCTTCCAATTACAGGGTCCAATGTACCCTAGTTTCAGACAATGAACATAGAAAATTTCTGTCAAATTATTGCCAATATTTAATAATGTAAGTTTTTATTACATATTTCCATGCATATGATGTCAATCTTAGATCAAGCAGTTGTGCTAGAAACTCCTCGCATCCCACCGGTCCAGATCAATGAGTGGAGGAGAATTCAAGAATACATTTTCATAGAGAAATTATGATTTGCAATTTGTGACAATTAATATCTCCTGCATGCCCATTGCATCAACAGAAAAAATGGAAGTCAAAATACGGTAAAAACTCAAAATTTCATGCTAAAGAGCTCGAGGTTGGGAGTTCGAGTCGTATTTAGGGCATACTATTTATTGAACTTGTTCATTCCTTTTTTTTCCCAACAAATAAAAACAGTACTTTTATATATTTACACTTGTAACTTGTTCATTCAATGAGCAATTCATTAAGAGAACTACGATCAATATATCAATATAGGTCTTATTTTTCTTGGCGAGAGTATTAATAATTTGAAAATGTGTTTAAATATAAAGGTGTAATAAACATACGTATCAATATAGGTCTTAGTTTTTTCGAAAAGAGTATTAATAATTTGAAAAAGTGTTTAAATGTAAAGGTGCAATAAACATACATAAGTGCACGTATCTATATGGTAAAGTTGGTGGTTAAGATTAGTGGTTGGTGTAGATTAGGTGTACTAACGAGTGCTCAATGAGTAGTCCTTTTTTTTTTTTTTTAAATGTATAGTCTTTTAGTAACTATCCCCTCAATTTGTTCTTATAGTGATAATAGTGATTTTAAAAAAATGTATAGTCTTTTAGGAACTATCCCCTTAATTTGTATCTCTTAGTGATAATAGCGATTCAGATTTTATATGATTAAGGTTTATACAATCTAAAAATTCAAAAAGTTATTTCACTATTCAACGATGAATTTAACTTGAGGTATGATATCCAAAAAGATTGTAAGATCACCCTTAAAAAAATCCTATAAATATTGTACTTTGAATTCAATAATTTTGGAAGCCAAAAGAGGGGGGGGGGGGGGGAATTCAAAATCTTATGCAGACAATTTCGAGCCTTCTTCAGAGCGTAACGTTTAATATGCTCATTCAAAGAGCTGAATCGTATATCATGCACTAGATATTTAACAACTTTAGGAGTCGAAAGGGAAAAAAAATAGAAAAAAAATTAAAACAGAAAAAGACACCAGGATTTTGTTACTTTGAGGTAATTAATAATATTTTGTGAGGAAGTACATAGATATTGCCTCTGCGAACTTGTTGAGCATCTGATCCTTAAGAGTAGAATGCTGCTGCAGATACTCCATCGTGGCCTAAGATTCCTGAAAGGGGTAGAAAAATCAATACTAGTAGACTAAACAGTTGGATAAATAATCAAAATTTAATTCTCTCAAATTCTAGTATTAAATAATTTCCATATTTTGTAGTTGTTCAAAAATTCTAGTGAAGTAGCAAGTAAGACGTACTTCTCAAGAAACCAACAATAGTTGATTGGTGAAATTCTTGATCCCAATTGGGCTCAAGTTTTTTATCAGAATGTTTAAGATTTAACTAAAAGCTTCTGAATTCAATGGAAAGTCTCGCTTACAATATATGTTGAGATGGGGGGATGTTAGGAAAATTCTTTTTTCTTAAAAAACTAATTAGTTTATTTTCCTTTTGGAGAGTTCTTGCTGAGGGAGATTCAAAATCTGTATACATTTTCCTTACTTGCATCAACCTCAAAATGCTTAGCTGTGGAGGAATTCCCATAAACACTTTGGTCAGGACAGACCTTTTTTGTTTCACTGCAAAAAGAGTAAAGGAAAACGGATTTCATCTTATCTTGTTTGGATTGAATACATAAGAAAAAGAAAGGAATCATTGAAAATATGTTTGGATTAAGGAAGAAAAGGAAAAGAAAGCAAAGGAAAGTATAATTTTAAAATCTAATTTGTAAAACACATAGGCTTTTGAAAAATTTTAAAATTTTTTATTAATCTTGATTTTCTTTCCCTCCATTTTGACTTACTTTCAGATGGAGAGTAAGCTGTTGAAAAATAATGAAGAGTAAGCTACTAAAAAATAACTAGACGTTATCCCTCTTTATCCTTTTCCTCCCCTCCTCAAAAACCATTAGCAACATGTTTGGTAGCAAAAGATAAGCAACAAGACTCGGCCTAATAACCAACCATTAGCGATTTTTTTTTTTTTGGCAAAGTAAAATAATTTTTAGAGCTCTTTCAACAATTGAAGCAAGTTCAATTTCTACAAGATTTAGTCTACTAATAGATTATTGGTATTTTTTTTTTTTGTGTGAGGTCTTGAAGTACTATCATGTTTCTAACTTTCAAAACAATAATGATATGATGGGGCATTACCATAACAGAAGTCGTAATGAATCCAAGGCCTATTATTTTACAAAAATAGCTTTAACCATGTGAATCAATCTCTATTCATTAAAATTAGCCCACAAAATCCAATATCATACATCTTGATGTTGTCTATGGTACAAACAAAAGAAAAATCTATTCATGGTTGTATTAAGCTTTGAACAAAGTTAACATAATGGCTTTGGCAAAAGTATGTGTAGATCAGTAATCAACTATGTTCTTCCAAAAAGATGGAACAAAATATATGCTACTAGTAAGATCAAATTTATAAGAATACTTAACCACATTTCTCAAGGAACGAAAGGCAAATTCCTATTCCATTATCTAAACAGGGCTTTAATAAAAACTTTTCAATTCATGCTTTTCTGAGATTCTGCATCCAAATCCAGAAATCTCTACTGCAAGCTCATCATTTTTACTTTTTCCCGTTGTTGGTCTTTTTGTTTGAAAAATGAACCTCATTATTCTGATTAACATCAACAATAAGAGATTCATTTTCTTTGACTTCGCCATTCAAGATACTTTCTGCCAATTTGTCTTCCAGAAGCCTAGTGATGGCTCTCCTCAGTGGCCTAGCACCATAGTTATTGGAGCTACCGCAGCTCTCCAAAATCAGCATCCCCTTAAATTTCTCTGTGATTTCAAGATTTATATGCTTCATTCGAACTACTCTTTTGCGAACTTCTTCCAGCATTATGTCCAAAATTTGCATCAGCTCAGTTTTTCCAAGCTTCTTGAATATAACGATCTCATCCAATCGGTTTAAAAATTCAGGCCTGAATGTCTTTTCAGGTGCATGGTTACACCACCTTCTTTTCCTTTCTCATTATCCAATGTTGATCCAAAACCAATATTAGATGTCATTATTATGATTGTGTGCTTGAAGTCAACAACTCTTCCTTTACCATCTGTCAATCTTCCATCATCAAGAATTTGCAGCAAGGGCGTTGAAGACATCCCTATGAGCCTTCTCAATTTCATCAAACAGAATCAGATTATGAGGCCTGTTACGAATTGCTTCAGTTAAAACTCCACCATCTTCATGGCCAATGTAGCCAGGGGGTGAACCATAGAATTTAGAAACCGAATGACTTTCCATGTACTCGCTCATGTCAATCCTGACCATTGCTTCTTTTGATCCAAAATATTCGTCTGCTAATAGCTTGGCAACTTCAGTTTTCCCAACCCCAGTTGGACCAGTGAAGAGAAAAGTTGCCACAGGACGGTCAGGATTATTTAGGCCAACTCTTGCTCTCCTAATAGCACGACTCACTGCTTCAATAGCCTCATCCTGTCCTATTATGTGCTTTTGAAGAATGTTCGCCAGGTTCAGGAGACGAATAGATTCTTCTTCAGAAACTTTTTCAATGGGAATCCCAGTCCGAGAAGAGATTACATGTTTGATATCTTCTCTAGTCACCACAGGAGCAACATGCTTGTTACTGTCTACACTTGCATTGCTTCTATACAGCTGGACTCGCGACCCTGCTTCATCCATCACATCTATTGCCTTATCAGGCAGAAAACCGTCACTGAAATTGATCAACAGCCAAACTATTATTCAGTTTTTGCCAATTGAAACTTATTCAAGTATTAACAGGAGAGTTACTCATTAATTTGATCAATTGACCTAATGTATTGTTTTGACAACTTAACCGAAGCAATCAAAGCCTCCTCCTCGTACTTGACAGAATGGTGCACCTCAAACTTTTCCTGTAGGCCTTTTAGAATCTCTATTGCCTCATCAATGGACGGTTCAGGGACTTGAACAACTTGGAATCTCCGTTTGAGGGCAGGATCTCTTTCAATGTACTTCTTGTATTCATCCAGTGTGGTTGCTCCAATGCACTAAATAAAGAATACATGTCCAAATACAATATAATTACATAAAATCTGAACAGTGCTTCACTTTCGAACAGAAGAATAGATATACATACTTTTAACTCCCCTCGAGCAAGCGGAGGCTTTAGAATGTTAGCAGCATCTAGGGCCTGTCCGCCAGATCCAGCTCCAATAAGAGTGTGTAACTCATCAATGAAAAGAAGAATTTCACCTTTGCTCTGCTTAACTTCATCAACTACCATTATCAACCTTTCTTCAAATTCTCCACGGTTTGATGATCCAGCAATAAGACGTCCCATATCTATGGAGAATAGCTGATCCATATAAATTGACCAGGTTACCAGTTATTGTAATCATTATCAAAACTAGTAGGAAGCAACATTAGCGGGAACCGATTTAACCTTCTTTTTCTGGAGTTTCTCTGGGACAGTTGCATTAGCAATGCGCTGCGCCAGCCCTTCTGCAATGACAGTTTTGCCAACACCAGGATCTCCAATAAGGCATGCATTGTTCTTTTTTCTCTTGCACAAAATTTGCGTTACACACTCTATTTGCTGTTGCCTTCCAATTACAGGATCCAACTTGTTCTAGCAGTAAACAAAGAAAATCAACAATTTGTACTTTTATATAACAAGGATCAAGAAATCAAGTTCAATAGGACTTGTGACGGCCAAAAACTCTGCAGATTTTACCTCTGCTGCCAATTTAGTCAGGTTTGTACCATATTTATTTAGTGCTTGGAGAGAACAATCTTGCTCCAGCTTCTCCATGGTCTGGTATCTAGCAAATGCAAGATTATAGCAGTTGATTATAGTTTCTGGTGAATTGTACTCTTGTTAACACCTCAAGAGCTCGAGTTTAAGCAGATCTTGAATCCCGTTTTATCCTGTGAACTTCAGCTAGCTAGCCTTGAGGATTCATTAACAGTTGCCTTAGTCATTAATGGTACAATTAATGCATGATCTATTGATACGTGAATCCTGCTCCTGCTAAATAGTGTTTCAATTCCCAAGAACAATAGATGTTTAGGATTCCCTTGAACCTCTGATCCCATAACAGGCAAAATCTCTAGTCTAATCGTTGATCAATCAGTGATTCATGATGTTTCAGTTGGTATTCTTCCCCTCAAAATCTTGGGGTTTGTACAGAAGGGAATCTGTTTTCCAATCATTTCCACCTTTCAAACCTTGTTATTGTGAATTCCGATGGTTCATTGAGGAGTTTATGGAGTACGAGGCAGTAATCAATGCATTGTTAATTGGAAATTTACAGATGTTAACATGGTTTGCTGATAATCTTTTAGTTTCTCAAGTATAATTTATACATAACCAAAGAAATCAAGAGAATATAACAACAACAACAACAACAAGAATTTTATAAAACAGATAAGAAATATTAATCCAATATTATAAATATTTATATGGTTCTGGATCAGCTTGTGTATGTCCTTGGCATTGTGAAAAAGATTGTTATGGCTGAAAGAGAGAGAGAAATGTACCTTAATTTTTTTAACTAGGTGAAAAATATTAGATTAAATTAACTTGGTTCACTCATTTGGTTAATTATGTTAATCTTTACCATAATCCTTACTTTTGTACACTACTTATGTATTGGACGTTAGATTAACTTTAGCTGTATGCACAGATAATGATTGATTGAATATAATTGGGAACCGTGAAAGCTATAACTACACGTCGCCAAAACCTGGGAAAGTGGGTGTTAGGAATTAGAAAACGAACGTTATATTGATTACTGCCTAGTCCTAATCTCAAAATTCATCAAACTTTCTCCTGATCGGATAAGGAAATCAATACAACCCCTTCCCTCAATGTAAACAAGCAAACCAGAAAAGGGCAAGTTAAACCACATATCTTGCCATCTACGTTCTTTAATTTCGGCAATACTTCCTAAAACAAACTAGTATAGTATTAGATTAGTAGCCTCTAACAAGAACCATGGGGGAGGAACAAGATCTTCGAATAGCTATTGCTTTGGCTGGAGTTCTAAATGGTGATGATTATTCAACAGTTTTAGATGTTGATCATGAGGAAGAAAATCAATGGGGTGGATCAGGTTCATGCCAACTATGTGCTAGTGAACGTCTGTACGCAAAGTTGAGTGGCATGACTGCTGAATTGGCCATGTCAAGGGCTAAAGAAACTGATAGAGATTTTCATGCTGTTTATGAAGAAACTCAGCACAGAATTCGAGTGAAAGCCGCGAAAATTCTTGCCAGAACTGTTCATCCGGCTCTTAAAGTTTTGACACAGGCTGTGGTTTCTGGTGATGATCAAGAAGATGGGGAGCATGTTTGTGGGATTTGTCAAGATGAGATGAAAAGTGAGGATGATGTGAGAGCCTTGGGTTGCAAGCATTCTTTTCACTGCGAGTGTATCTTCAAGTGGCTGAATAGAAAGATGGTATGCCCTTCGTGTAGGTATTCTCCCCTGATAGAAGAAGATCACAACAAAGCTTACTCCCGGAGACATTAGCTTATTGATCACTGGGTTGCAGTTTAGTGTTCTGTATTAGTCTTTTTTATTACTGGGTCCTGTAACTAATTACATTTTCATGGATTACTTCAGTTGTATAATATTGTATATTCGTTTTAGTGGGGATAATATAAAACAAAATTCCACCTTTTGATACTACATTCTTTAGCACTTAACCATTTCATCTGGTGTATGCACCAATGCAGATCATGGTTTACTACTTTGAATGATGACTTTATACATTTTTTTGATTGTCTGTGTTACAAGTTGCGTTTCACCGGAATCGTCTCATCTTTGTGAATTGCTCTTAGTTGTAATTTTATCCTCAATTTTGAGTGGCGTGTCCCATAAATTATCACGCAGGTGAGTAAACAGATCAATTTCCTTAATTAATCATCATGGAGGGAAAAACAGGAAGCTGTCTACAAGGCTCATGGACGTAGCTGAAAGGAGCAGATTTCAGATTGAAATGCTATCTTATCAAGCAAAAGATACAAATAACAGCTTCACAAACAAACATCGAGCAAAGGATACAAATAACAGCTTCACAAACAAACTTGCCTAGAGACTCCGACTGCAAAGGTGTTGCCATTTAACTCAGGAAAAAGCAATCAACTATCAAAACATTTGCTCAAAAATGGAGGGTTTCGGGTGCATGGGTATTGCCAGAGATTGAACATTTCGACAGGTACAAGGTCCAATTCCACCTTGTAACATTAGAACAAACACCCAAAATATAAGGCACAAACCACAGCTTCAACCTATTTGCATAAGCCCTGAAACTCATAGCAAGAGTCACAATAATTGATCAAACTATCTATCTGTCTGTCTCCCTCAAGAGTCAAAAGGGTACTGGCTATTCATAGAGTGCAAGATTTGAACTGTAAACATCTTCATCTCATAGTTTCAAAGGAACAAAGACACAATTCAAAGTAACAAATGAGAAAATAACTCTGCTGCAAAAACATTTTTGTTTTTTTCTATAAAAACTTGACAAGGCCTAGAACTCTCAGGAAAATTATTTCTTCTTTCCACCCTTGGCAGCATCTCCAGCCTTTGTCTGCAAAGAGCAGAGTAGAAAGAATTGTCAAATCAACCAGAAGACATGAGCATCAACCAGACGACATGAAAGCAAAACACTAGTGGACATATATTTATGGCAAAGCATAATCAGGGGAAGGTAAGAACAGAAGGCAGGAAGAACAAATTTTCCAGACCCCTTTATGGTCTTCCTGGATGAAGTGGCTTATATTTTGTTGATTAAAAGATGCCATACAGTTTAAGAGACTAACTGCCAAATCCATCAACATCCAAAATTCAAAAATCCATATTATTAGTGTCTCCCCCACCCAGAACCAGCAATTCACAGATTCAAAGAACTTACCTTCTTTACACCACGGATCTTCTTGGCCCTGTTCTTCCTTTCCTTGAGCTGTTTCCTAGACTTCTCTACCTTAGTATCCAGGCCATTCTGCATTTCAAAAACAAAAACCAGCAGTTAGAGACACATGCTTCATGATGCAAAGTGAAAAATTGGAAGAAAGCAAAAACATAGACATGCGAAGTCCCATTTACACAAAGACAATAGAAAATGGAAAATGGAAACTATGAACTCATCAAATGCAAAAGAAACTACCCCTAGTAGGCAAGCATAATCAAGAGATACTCTCAACACTCAACTTTAACCAAAGCTGGACATGGTGGTCTGGAATGGGAATGGGAGAAAAACCCCCCATTACAATGGAGCTGTTTGCATTCTCCCATGTCTAACATTAGCAGATGGGGACTTGGGTATGAAATGATACGTCCCCTACTAGTAAAGTAAGTACCCTACAGGAAGTTTGCAAAATTTCCTCCAAATAACAAACCTGACAACCCAATTCAGTTGAATTGAATAGTTATTTCAATTTAAGCCAAATTAGGACTCACCCTCAATAACACGAATATGTTATAAAGGTCACCAAAAGGGCATTAATCTCAAAGAAGCACACATGGTCAACATAATGCGTCAGGAGAAGGAAAACAGCCAAGCACTTAATTACAATAACTTCAAGCAAACAGAGGAACTTAAATTACCCTGATAAGCCGATATTTGGGCTCATATTTCTTAGCATTCTCTACAGAATCATAGATCAATCCAAACCCAGTTGATTTGCCACCTCCAAAATGCGTCCCGAACTTGAAAACAAAGATGGCATTTGGGTCCTTGACATCATACATCCTGGCCAATTTCTCCTTCAACTCAGCCTTTAATCATCAAATAACAAAAAAGTTAATAAATCAATAACTAGATATGCAAACAGAATTTGCAAACACTAAACCCACTCAACAACACAACCAGAAATCAAGACTAATCGACTAAAATAAATTGAGTCAGAAAACAAAAGAATTAAAAAAATTACTATCATGAGCTCCAACTAGCCATAATAAGGCCTCAAACAAGATTCTGCAACAACCAGCACATGTGACAATTAATAACCTAGTTCCTTTATCATTGAACTACATTAACTCCAATTTCACAGGCACCCCCGAGAATCAAACCTAAGCAAAATACTGGGAAAAGCTAGCTTTTCAGTACTCAAGCTAACCTAGCTCTAATGAATTCCCTAATTTTTTTACACTTACGGCTTGCTGCACAATAAAGATACTATTATACAAGAATACCAAGATCTAAATATTTTTGCAGGGAAATACAGCAGGTAACACGGAAAAAACTGACTATGGAAACCAAAAACGAAACTAAAAAAGACATAACAAACCTTGGAAACATTAGGCCTTCCAGGATGCAGAACATCAATGACCTGCATCCCCAAACCAAAAAACAGAAAAAAATTCAAAATAGTGCAAAAATCAGAAAATATCAACACATATTAGGAAATCAAATGAACTAAATTTACTAGAATTTAGAGACTGACGAATTGTTTTCTGGAAAGAAGACGATTGGTCATGAACTTCCTAGTACGAATAGTCACCGCCTTGTCTGCCATTTTTTCTTGCCGCCGGCGCCGCCGCTGCTTCCGTTCTTTCTCCTCTGAATGGGCGGTTGGTTGGGGAAGCGACAGAAGAGGGACGTAAAAGCCTAGGGTTTTAGAAATATAGAAGAAGAAGACAAATGTTCTGTGAAACCTTTAAGGGTTATATGATGGGCCGACATAATTAACCCTAGGGCCAAAAGTTTCAGATTGGGCTGTTTAATTGCATCCGTATTACAACGGGCTTCCTCGGATTGGGCCTTTCAAGGCTGAACTAGCATATTGGGCTTCATTTGTTCACGTGGAGTTGATCTGCGAGTTGGACTAGGGGTTTCAATTCAAAGCTAGTAGGACAGTTTCCAGAGGCTTGCTGTTTGTTGATCAATTATAAAAGAAAATCGTGATAATGGTGACCACATTTGTGAGGTTTGTCAAGAGGAAATGGTGCACGGACAAGATGTTAGAGCTATGGGTTGCATGCATTGTTTTCATGTTGAATCGTGACAGTGGTGACCATTTTTGTGAGGTTTGTCAGAACAAATTATGTTGATTGAATTCGAATCGAATTTTGATCGAGTCAACTCATGAGTACTTGTAAGATGCTTGATTTATTTGTAACTCACGAGAAAAATATGGTTTTTCCTCTGTGTAGATTCTTAGTTATTGACGGCAGTAAGAAGAATGGTTAAGATTAATATTATTCGTGGAAGAATGACTTCACATAAGCTACATCATGAATCTTTGGAGAAGAAGAAAAATTAACTAGTAGTTCAAAGTTGAAGTATAATTATGTGATGGTTCTGTAGTTGTTTTAATTATCTGTATTTGGTCTCTAAGTTTTAAAGAATTATTATAGATTACGTGTTGTGCAAATGTTAAAGGGAATGGTGAATTATTATAGATTATGTGTTGTGACAAGGAGGAAGAAGGGCGGACTCGGAGTACAGGGAAAGTAGGTAGGCAAGACGGCCGGGATGAACAAAGAGGTATAGGAGAAGGGTCATCCAAGGGTAAAGAACCTATAGATAGTGTTAGTGGCTCTAGATTCAGATTGTTGGACATAGAGGAGGAAGCATCGGAGGAATCAGAAAAAAAAGACACAATAGAAGTAATGAAGGGAAAACTGTTGGCTATACCGAGGACTATGGTGGACATGGTGTTCAAATGAGACGAAGGTAACAGAGGGCAGGGCTTGAGGAAAAGGGCTACTAAGGGAAAGAGCAGCACTACAGGGAGCTTGGTAAAACTAGGGTTTCAGAGAAATAAGGGTGTGAAGAAGTCAGAGGATAAGGGGATTAATGGTTTAGAGTCTGCAAGGCGACTTAGACTACAGATAGGACTGTCAGTGGCGTTGAGCCAGCCCGAGCTTGACTCGTTTAACCCGACAAAAAGCCCGATGAGCCCTGACATTTTAGTGAGTCGGTCTGAGTTTGAGCCTAAAAATTAAGCTCGAATTAAATATAAGCCGAGTTTGGGCCCTATTAGGCTCAAACCCGATATATGCCAGCCCTTTAATTATTTGTATATATATATAATATTTATATTTTGATATTATGTATAATTATATATCCAAATATATTATTATTAAATACTAAATATATATATATATATATATATTTCAAAATATAAAAATACATCTAAAGACTCTTCCATGAGCTTTCTTGAGAGCCAATATTAGTGATGCATAACTGAATATCTAACTTTTCTTATTGGTGAATAAATTTTTGTGTTGGCATAATATTGGTTGATTTCTTTTTTATCTACAAACACAAATCATCAAGCATGTTTGGATTCAAATCACAAGATTATAAAAAAAAATTTCAACTTTTAAAGATGTATTGGCTTATGATCGCATGCTTTATTACTATTTTTCATGCATTTTGAACGAATTAAATATAAATATTGTTGAAAAAATTTTGGTTTATACACTTTTTAAGATTTATTATTTGTTCATGTTTAGTTTTAATATTATAGTCTTGTAAATGTTAAATTAGTTTTACAACTTAATAGTTATAGTAATTATATTAAGAAAATTAAGGAGAAATAAGTGAGATTGGGTTAAGCCCGATTAAGGCTCACAACCCGAATATTATTTGAGCTGAATATGAGTTTCACATTTATAAGCCCGAAACCTGAAAATGTTCCAAATTAAATGAGCTGAATTTGAACTTATAAAAATCCGACTCATTAGGTCCGATTGACAGGCCTAACTACAGATGCCTATTGAAGCTAGACAGGTGCATATAGCTGAGAATAGAGGACAAGAGTAGGCTAGAGGGGTTAACCCAGCAAGTGAGTATGAGATGTTGAACTGGGGTAACCCTTTGCTACAATTGGGGAAGGACGGAGGGACAACCCCACTATATCTAAGTCAAGATTTGAAGGAATGGAGTCAAAAGAGAATAAGGGGGGTAGCAGAGAGGAAGACTAGAGAAAGGTGATGAGGACCAAGAAACTGGGGGTCAAATCAGTATAAAGGAATCCATTGACTTGCGCAAGGGAATAAAGGACCCAGAATGGCCCCGAAAACACAGTTGGGTGAGGAGGCCATGGTTATAGGGCATTAATGCCAAAACACCTACATACGTAATGATGAAGATAATCTGTTGGAATGGAAGAGGCACGGCAAATAGGAGATTTAGATGTCATCTAAAAGAGATACTGAAAGAGCATAAACTAGATATGCTGATTTTGGTAGAAAATCGCAATCATAATGTCAAGCTGAGAAAATCCAGAAATGTTGGAAGTTTGATCAGAAAGATTGCATAGACGCCAACGGATACTCGGGGGGAATATGGATGTTCTGGAATAAGGAAGAAACTAGAGTGGTGGTGATAACTAAAGATAAGCAAATCTTAAATGTGTTAGTGAGGAGAGGTGATGATTCAAGTTGGCTATTGTCAGCAATCTATGTATCTCCTAAGGAGACTGAAAGGCTTAGGTTGTGGGATTATATGCAAAGAGTAAGTTCCACTATAAAGTTTTCATGGTTTGTGATTGGAGATATGAATGAGACAACATCGAGCCAAGAGAAAAAAGGAGAAACTTCTTTCTAGAAGAGAACAAGACATGAACTTTTGAATTGCATACATGCTTGTAACTTGATTGACTTGGGTTTTTCCGGCCCAGCAATCACTTGGACAAATTCAAGGAAAGTAGGAGCTAACATTAGGGAGAGATTAGACCATGCATTATGTAATGATATATGTAGGCAAAAGTTTCTAGAGGCCCATGTAAGGCATCTAGCTAGAGCTCACTCGGATCACCACCTTATTATGCTGGAATTAGACAAGGAAAAACTTGCAAGGAAGAAGAATGTGTTTAGGATGGAAATGGCCTAGCTAACGCATGGGGGATTTTGGGATAAGGTTAAGAAAGCTTGGAATGGGGCAGAACAATTTCAAGAGACAGTTTTCAATGGTTAGGAGAATATTCAGACATGGAATAGGGAGTTTTTTGGTAATATATTCAGAAGGAAAAGAAGGTGTATTGCCCGATTGAAAAGAGTACAGAGAGAGTTGGTGTAAGGATATAGTAGAGCCATAGAGAAATTGGAGAACAAATTGATCAAAGAGTACAATCTCATATTGGAGCAAGAGGAGTTATTCTGGTATCAAAAAGCCAGGGCTAATTGGACTTTGTATGGGGAGAGAAACACGAAATATTTTCATACCACAACAATTGTTAGACGGAGAAAGAATACAGTAGCATGTCTAAAAGATGAGTCTGGAAAGTAGCAGGCAGATAGTGAGGCTCTAAAACAAATGGTGGTTCAATTCTGTACTACTTTATACACAGGGGAAGGAGTTAAAAGAAAGGCAAATCCATGCACTAAGCAATTCCCAAGAATAGACAAGAAAAGGATGGAGCTGGTAGGAACAAAGGTGGATCCTAATGATGTGAAAGAGGCAGTGTTCAATATGGGGAGGTCAAAAGCACCGGGGCCAAACGGTATAAATGTATTTTTCTCCCAGAAAGGTTGGGGGATAGTGGAAGAGTCAGTAGTTAGGTTCGTGAAACAAATGTTTATGGAAAGAAGAGTACCTGAGGGCATTAATGGTACACTTATAGCACTAATACCTAAAGTGAAGTCTCCGAAGAAAATTTCTCAGTTTATGCCTATTTCTTTGTGTAACGTAACATACAAATTCATAACAAAAGTGCTTGTTTAGATAATAAAACCACTTATAAGGAAGCTAGTAGGTCCAGCGTAAGGGAGCTTTATACCTGACAGGCAAACTGGAGACAATATCACTATAGTGTAGGAGATCCTCCACACAACAAGAAGGCTAAGAGGACGAAAGGGCATAATGGTGGTAAAAGTGGATCTTGAGAAGGCGTACGATCGAATTGAATGGAAATTTCTGGAAAATACTTTGCAGAAGACAGGGCCTCCCCCAAATATCATCCATCTAATAATGAGCTGTGTGAGAGTGCCCAAAACTGAGGTGCTATAGAATGGGGAAAGGACAAAAGCCATCCAACCTACTCAAGGTCTGAGGCAAGGGGATTCATTATCCCCATATTTGTTTGTATTATGCATGGAAAGGCTGTGTCATTAGATTGAGGAGGCAATAGAGAAAGAAAGCTGGAAACCAGTCAAGGCATCAAGATCTGGACCTAAAATCTCCCATCTATTGTTTGCTGATGACTTATTATTATTTGCAGAAGCCTCGATAAAACAAGCAGTTGTGGTGGAAAGGATAATGAGGATCTTCTGTGAGATATCAGGCCAAAAAGTGAACGCCACTAAATCGAAATTGTTCTGCTCTGAGAATGTACCAAGGAGTGAGGCGTGAAAGATTAGTTAGACCACAGGGGTGCCATGGACCAAGAATCTAGGAAAGTACCTTGGAGTCTCAATCATTCATGGGAGAATTAAGACGGATACATATTCTGAGCTGTCGGACAAGGTGCACGAGAAATTGGTTGGATGGAAGAGTAAGTGTTTGTCATATGCTGCAAGACTAGTGTTGGCTAAAGTTGTACTAATTGCTATCCCAAATTATCTAATGCAAACAGTAGTAGTACCACTAGCGGTGGTGGAGGAAACAAAAGAAATGTGTAAGGAGATTTCTATAGGGAGACAGTGAAGGAAAAAAGAAAATGCATCATGTTGGATGGGGAACAGTGACGAAATGGAAAAGGGATAGTGGTCTAGGTATAAGGAGTCTGGAGAAAATGAATAGAGCTTTGCTGGCGAAATTGAACTGGAGGTATCGGACCAATCCAGAGGAACTTTGGAGTAGAGTACTCAGGAGTAAGTACCAATCGGGCCAGGAGAAAGTCAACATTCAGATGGCATACAAGCAGGGTGCATCAAGGATCTGGAAGGACCAGTGTATGGGAAATGAAGTTATAAGTAAAAGGATAAAATGGAGAATTGGAAATGGGGAGAGTATTAAGTTCTGGGAGGGGAAATGGTTAGAAGATGTCAGTCTAGTAGAAGTTGCATAGATATCGATACCTAAAGAGGAGAAAGAGAAGAAGGTAATAGATTACTGGGTAGATGATGAAAGATGGAATTTAGGGAAGTTAAGACAAATACTGCCTGAGAAATACTTGAAGAAACTAAATCCCCTTTGTATAGTTCCAGGAAACAACCGGATGTAATGTCTTGGAGTCTAGATAATAGAGGGTGTTTTGCAACTTCATCAGCCTACAGTCTAGTATGCCATATGGAATAATAGGAGCACCAAAAGGATAAAGGGTGGACAAATGTTTGGAAACAGAAGGGGCTAGGTCGTTGGCAGTTTCTACTTTGGCTAGCAAGGCATGGAAGATTACTTACTAATGAAGGGAAATGGAGAAGACATATTCATCGTGATGGCGCATGTCCAATATGCCGGAATCGGAAAGAGGACATCTTGCATGCATTGCAAGACTGTCAATGGGTCCAAAATACATGGAGAAGTATAGTAGATGAGGACAAATGGGAAACTTTGTATCTCTGCCATTGGTAAAATGGATAGATTGGAACCTCAAGTCCAAAACTGTGGGAAGAAGGGAAGATATTTGCTAGCAAGTTGCATTTTAACATATGGTGTATTATGCCTTGTCAGCCAAGAATAAAGTCAATGCAGAAGGAGATTACCAACAACTTAGAATGCCATGGAATAAGCTAATGAACATGATCAAGGAGGAACAAGAGGTACTCAAGACAGGAAGAAATAGGAACTCATTTGAATAGAGAGGAATATGTTGGGAGAAACTAATGACAGGATGGATAAAGGTGAATGTTGATGGTGCATCCACCGGTCAATCTGGAGTTGCAGGAGCAAAAGGTGTCATAAGGGATGAAATGGGGGTGTGGAAGCAGGGCTTTTGCATCAACTTGGGAATTGCAAGCAACATAATTGCTGAGTTATGGGGCATTGTCTGAGGGTTGGAATTGGCCTGGGAAGAAGGGATAACGCGCGTGCACGTGGAAACTGACTCCCTTACAAGTGTGATGCTGGTTAAAGAGGACTGCAAAAAAGGGCTACATTCAAACCTAGTCAGGAAAATTATAGAGTTATTGAATAGAAGTTGGGAGTGTAAATTGACACACATAAAGAGAAGGAACTAGAGTTGAAGATTATCTGGCCAAGTGCAGTCTTGAAGGGGAGATGAGGTTTACAATTTTGCAGGACCCACCTGATGGGATTAGGAATATTTTGGCAAAGGACATTGTCGAGGTAGTTACCCTGAGACTTGTCCTAAGCTAATGGGCTGCCAGCACTCCATTGTACGGGGAAAAAAAAGAAAAGAAAAGAAAAGAAAAGAAATCTCTATTAAGAAGAGGATGGTTAACAACAAAATTGTTTTCTTGTTTCGTAACAAAAAAAAAAGAAATGCAGTTATGAGTTTCAAACTGCTGCAAATACTCTTGCAAACCCTTCAAAAAAGGCATTACTCTTTTTTTTTTGTTAAAAGAATGAATGCATAAGAATTATTCCGTATAGATTTTCAATCAATCCATTGAAAATATGAGTTGCTTAATGCTCAATTGATTTTAAGATATATTGAGTTGATTACTCAATCATCCATTGTGAATATGAGCTACTTAGTGCTCAACTTGTTTTAAGATAAATCGGTTTAATTATAATTGAGTTTGAGTTCAAGTTCAAACAATAAAGTAAGGAGTGCAATACGAAGCATGAAGCCAACTGAACATTTATTGTTTGATAAACATGTATTCAAGTGCACTTATGCCCACTTGTACAATGTTTGAGAATTATTAAGAACACCTAATATTTAATTTCTAACAAAAGAATTGCATAAGATAAAGGAAAAAAAAAACTGAACAAGATATATCGGTGGCTGATAAATTGAACATAAACAGAAGATATAAATTTAAGAACTCTTTCGAAAAGATTTTAAAAAATGCATGGACAGATTAAGCAATCAAAATTTTGCAAGCATAAAAGATTACATATTACTTAAATAGCATCCCGAAATAATGTTTGCAGATAAGAATGCATGAAAAGCAATCAAAACATGTAAATCTAATTGGAATCACAAGCAATATAAGTTGATCCAAACGTTCATGCTTGCAATCACTAGAGTATTTAAAACTTTTCATCAAGTCAGGGACAGTTCAAAGTAAAAATTACACGAGTTAGTTTAAGCCGAACTTGAGCTTGATTACTTAATTTCAACTGTGATTAATTTAGTATTAGACAAATTTTGGCTCCAAGGACCCTGAAAAAAAAAAGTTCCTAGGTCTAGTTACTTCACAAAGAAACACACCCTGGAACTATTTTGCTTCTTGTCATTAAGGAAGAAAAGAAGAGAAATGGAAATTTGGGTTCTTCAAGATTGAAGACAGCAATGATAACTTCACGCATGATAGATTGAAGAAGAAGAAACATGACATTTGCGAAGAAGCCTCGTTATCTTCCTAAACTCCAAGACAAGATTTTACTATAATACCAAACCACAGCTTTTTTTTTCCCTTCTTTTTCTCTTCCAAACTACCAAACTAGGCGTTGATTTCAATTGCAATATTTCACCCCAAGTGATAGACATGGAAATAAAATATTAAGATTGCTAAACTGTAAGTAACTCGTAACAGTACTGAGTAACTCGTAATAGTTTGAGCAAAATTGCTCTTTTAAACTTTTGTGACATGGAGTGGAATTACTCCACCCCACAGTGCTAAATGCACTGATGTAAAAATAGGAGCCCTTGCTCCAACGTTGTATAGTTTGTTTGTGATATAAAATTTCTAACGTTTCGGAAAAAAAAAAAAAAAGAGTACTCAGTTTGGTTATGGCCACAAGCGAGTTTACACAATATCAAACTTGGGGATAACAGAACCAACATCCTCCTTTTTCTCTCCTCTTACTGTAGAAAACAACACTGCATTTACTCATTTCAAACCTTTTTTATTGTAGGCCCTGCCCCGCAGCGCCCCGGGGCCCGGGGGGGGGGGGTTGTTGTGTGTGTGTGTGTAGTTTGAACTGCATTTACCATCAGAGTTGGAATACAGATGCAGGGATAGAGGGGGCACTGAGCCATTCTGAATCCAGAATGCTTGTCAAACTGAACATTAAAGAAAGAATGTGCTAGTATTCCTCAAGTATCATGCAAGTGACAAATAAAGGTTTTATCTTGCATACATTGATGTATCAATCACTTGACAAGCCAGAGAGATGGGGAAAAGAACTTTTAGAACTATTGCTTCTTGACAAGTCTACTAGCCCCTACGAGAGGAGACAGCACAAAATTGAAATGTCTCGACATCAAATAGTGTTTGCTTCACTAAGTTTTTGAGCAGCCAACTTCTTTGTCAAAAAGGCCTTCAAGCTGGTAGCTCTAGTTTTACATTATTCTTCCAACTGCAGCAATTCAAAAGAAAGAGTTAAGTTATTTTCCCTGTCAAACATCAAACAAGCTTGCAGGTAAATGCCTGAGCTGGAATTTCACCTTTGGAAGTAATAATAGAAGAAATCAGCGTAAAGTGCAGTCTGAACAAGCCCTGCTACCCAAGCTGCCAGGAATAAACCATCAGAAAAGTATTAGCTTTTCATAGACAGAGAAACATAAAAACCCAACTGAAATGCAATCAAGCAAGCTATGCTTAGAGCTTGTGCTTGGACATGTTATGACAAACACAGGAAAAAGAGCGAGGGAGAGAGAGAGACATACTTATCCAGTGGACATAGTGTGGCTCAGTGAAATAGCGGTAAATCCAGTTCAGAATGTATAAGCTTCGATAAGCTCTGAAACAGAAGAAGACCATAAGCTAGATTTTAACCTGAACTTCAACAAGAAGATAAAATTCAAGACAACAAGTAAACTAAGAGATCAGAAAGCCTCTCACAGGGAAAAAAAAAGAAAGAAAAAAAAAACTCAACTTCATTTCTGTATGGCCATTTGTATAAATGCAATGCACATAAAAAGTCAGAAGCACTAGAAGTTTTCTAGTTTGACAAACATTTAGATGTATGTACTTCATTTAAGTGAAGATCATCTACACATGAATTTCTCAACAAATTTAGAGCCCCAAAAAAAATTGTCTTAGCAAGACCAATAGCAGCTAATCCACTCAATCTCAATGAAACAACTGACCAGCACAAGATACACCTAAAGATATAAAGAGACAATGACAATTTTCCAGATAAAACAATAGGTACAGCTTTAACTATCATAAATGGGAATTTGAGAATGCTATATTACCCAAGGAGAAAAACATATTGCCCAGTCAGGTTGTCAATATTTCTTGTCCTTTGCAACAAGACCAGCTGAGGAAGGATGGCAACAGCTTCCAAGAATATGGAAAAGGCCCACATTACCTGAGGTAACATATCAAGCAAAATTATATAGTGACATACAGTGAAAGCGGAAGACACACACATATATGTCTAGTTACCGAGAAGAAAACATCTTCACCGGATACAAGAATTCTAACATTATCACATGTTAACGGCAAAATGGAAGCACCAATACCTCCTTAAAGGTAAACTTTTCATGTATAACCAGAGCCAAAAGCAAACATGGTAGCACAAGGAAAAGATGGCGAAATGTGTCCTGATCCCTATCGTAAGATCTCCGGACAATCTTGTGATGCCTCATGTACCAGACAATTGAGAAAGAGCTTCCCAAGAATATTAACTTCATTATGGTATTGTATAGGGAGATATAGTCTGTAAATATGTCCAAGTAACGAGTAGCAAAGACAACAGCATAGAGCTCTTGGGTCTTCAAAGAAATGCCTGCACATTTTGTAGGATGGCAACAATCAGCAAATATATGATAAGGGAACCAGAAGAAGCATGATAATAACAAACTGCAGCATAAAATGCAGAGTTGCAAATGCCTTGTGGAATGCAGCAGGCATGCAGATCCAGTTCCAAATTCCAACCAGACATGTTCCATGCAACGGGCTTAAATTGACTTTTCGACACAACAATACTTTCCATGCGTAAAAAAAAGAACACATGCATATCTTAGTTCCTGGAAAAATTAAACTTTTGACTTTACTGTCAACTTAAGAGCGAAAAATTCATCTGAAGCAATAATGGAATTCTTGATAGTCTCAGGTATCTCACGTTTACCTCTCTAAACAATAATGGATTCATGAGAAGTACATTTGTCCTAACCACATAGTAAATTCCTTCTGGACACAGTTTATCTTTTGCTTCTTGGCATGATTGGACCTCTCTGACAACAGAGAACAAAAATCAATTCCATATCACACTCCAATTAAATTCTAACTCATATATAGTACATCCGAACTGATCTCATCTCTGGCATGCAATGTTTTCTTAAAATCTACCTAACTTTTTAGAATACCAAAGGAAGAAGAGAACGAGAAAACTGGAAATGAGGGAATAAAGAGATAGCAGTCACTGTATCCAATTCACAGCTTTCAAAGGATCGAAACTTGCTTTATACTGTACAGTACATATCTTTCTGATAAAATGTAGACATTACTCTAGGTAACAAATTACAACAAATTTTTTTGTCATTCTACCAACTCTTTTCTGTGGCATTTTACCAGCTCTTTAACACTATGTCTATGAAGCGCATTGTAAAGAATGATAAACTTAACTATCAAGCAAAGTAATCCCCTTGTGCATTACAAAAACAACAATTGTGCTTGTTATTAGTTCCTCAAAAACCACTTTCTTTCCAAGCCCTACTTGAGACAGCTGAGTGAGGACCAAGGCAGAAAATGGAACCACATGACTTATACACTTCAGAAGGGACGCATTCCTGAACAAGTATAGAATCGAAAAGGCAAATTTGAACTCAGGAGATAGAAAAATAGTGATATGAGAACTGAATAAAAAAAGGATTCTATGATTGGCAAATAATTGATGTAAAATGAAAAATAGGAAAAACAAAAGCTAGAAAATAACTACATCCCAAAAAGTAAGGTGCACAAAAAAATGTAACTAAAAAGTTGAATGAAACATGTAAATTTTTAATCTTTCTTGACTTTTTCGAATTTCTTTTTGTGGCCTTCCTTTGCATTGGTTAATTGGGACAAGGATGTCTACAGGTGTGTGTTGGAGGTTGGAGGAGCAATTGGAGGAGCAATCAGAACTTTTGAAGGTCAGCATAGCAACAACTGAAGTCGCCCCAAAAAAAGATTGACATGTACCCAACTTGCTTGCTATATGGATTAGCAACTAGTAAAAGTACTATCAAATTGTCTTAGACCTAAAAGAAACCATTTTTACATTTAATATCGACCTCGGTATCATGTTAAAGTGTCTTTATAGCTGTTCATGAATTCCAAGAGCCCCCCAGATGAATTCAATCGGGACTTTATTGCAAATATCACCAGATAAAACAATTATTAGCCATTTTACACCTATAGCAGCTATTTGTAGTTCCAATCTTATTTCCAACACATTTTTATCTAAACTCCAAAAACAATACGTTATCCTACCCTTCTTAGAAACATACTTCCAGCTTAAACTCCGAAACCTTCTTAATACGTAACAAGAATACACTAACCACTACCAAGCACTGCACAAAATAACCTTAAAATCTCAGAAAGAAACAATCTTTACCCTCACCGACCTCAAATCACTTGATTACAAAAATCACAGCTTTTTCCATCAAAATCCCGCAAACTTTCTTCGTGTTTAAGCTACCATCAACCTCTATCTTCCCATTTAAACCAAACCCGCATAAAATATACCAAAACCCAGTTCCCAAGTTACCTCATTGCCTCAGAAATTAGTTAAGGTGAACAGCTTTCCAACAGAAAAAGAGAAAACCCAGATCAGAACAAAAACAGAAGGAAAAAAAAATCCATGAGTCACAATTTTATCAATGCAAAATCACAACTTTAGAGCTAATATACACAAAAAAAATCCGAAATACACCAAAAAAAAAAAAGAAACCCCCGTATTTCTACACATAAATGTGCAGGGTATTGCTTAGGGGGAAGGGGAAGGAGGTTGAAAAATTCGTACCAGCACAGGATTTGATTGTGTGGATCTTAAGAAGCAAAACAAGCACACTGGCCAAATGGGTCATATCCCCCGCTAATCTGAATATATTCATCTTTGCAATTCCCTCTATTCCCAGTTGCTTCTGCAACCCTGTTCTTTAGAATTGGATCAAAGCAGAAATGTGTTTTTACCAACCTTGAATCTAAAACCCAAGAAAGAGATCTGCGAAGTTGCTATCTTCTCTTAAAACAGAGAGATCTCTGTTCTAAGTCGAGACAGAAAATCCTTTCTAGTTCTGGTTAATGGAAATTATGGCGTATCCCCATTTAAGTTGATATTTTAATGTCTTATGTTTAACTCGTAAAAATACTTAGTTGTATTTCTTTTTCTAATTGACTGGTACACGAAATACTCTCTATTTGTATTTGCTCTCGTATCTATTCACAATAAATAAATTATTTGTCTTGCCTAAATTGCTCCCAAGTTTGCCAAGTTTAGGATTTTGGAAGTTCTACCCCAAAATTAAAACTTATTAAAAGATGTATGGTTGTAAAGATTTCTCAAAATTCCAATTTTCAATCAATTTTCAATCCCTGTTACTTGTCTAAATGTTGGTAATATGTTTTATGGCGAAGAAGTGGAGTTGTTAACAAATTGGTTGTCTAAGTAAAGTCACCCTTTATTAAATTTGTTTTAACTAATGAGTTATCCATACTTTTTTTTTTTTTTTGCTAAAAGAAAGATTGGAGATGCTAAATCCACAGTCCTTCCTCATAGATGCAAATTTTGTATAGGTTTTAATTTTAGTGGTGTAAGTCATAATTGCTGATTTTATAAATTATGAATGTACTGAAAGTTTAAATTTAGAATGAAGAGATATGCATTTAATGCATTTTAAAAGGTGTTTGTATATCTTAGACATATATTTGATCCCTTATGTGAATATCAAAAAGTTATCAAACAGATCCCTAATGAAAATCTAAAAAGAAATCAAATATTTCTAACCTAACAAAAAATGATTATTTCTCTTTTTCACCTAAGTGAGATTCCAAATCTTATTCAGCATAAGAACAAAAAGAGTGGTTATAAACAACCTCATGCTCAATTAGCAAATATTCTTACTAGCTAAATTGAGTGATGGAAATAACTATTAATTGACGAACGTTAAAGAACACAAAAAAATGGGACAATTTTATAAAGATTGGAAGAGTAAAGCTAATTTTAGGAGACTCTAAAACATTGGGACTGTATTTGAAATTAAAATTTCTGCTTTGCTGCATCTTTCCCTTAAAATGTGTAATTTCCACGTGGGGTGTGTATTATGACCTGTGAAGCTACTTTTGCGTGTCGTGTCCAATGGGATCACAATTTATTGCAAGACTACTACTCCTTCATTTTTGGGCAAGACTGGTACTCCTTCATTTTTGTCCAATGGGATTGAACCAGCCGCCAAGCCTATTGATTCACCGGAAGCTCAAGGCTTAGGACTATTATCTTTGTCTTTGGATTCCTATTTGCAAAACTAAAGCTGCATTTTATAAAATTGAAATTTTAAATTTTAAAATTTAAAATTTAAAATTTAAATTTAAAATTTAAAGTCTGAAATTTATTGAATTGTTAGATTTTAAAATATTAATATTTTGAATATATTTTACATTAAATGATAAGTGAATAATTTATCATTTACTATTTTGAGCAAGTTTTTACTTATGAAATTCAATGTTATTTAATTAATTTAGATATTCTATTTCTGGTTATTAAACACCTTTAAATATATTAAAATGTGAATTTATTAAATTTAAATATTGAATTAAATTATTAAAACAGAACCTAAGAAACAAAGATAGATTACAATATTCAGGCTAAACTATTGCACCTTTTTTAATCTGCCAAATTCCTCTAACTCTTGCTAACATTTTTGCCCCCAAAGATCAATAGTGATTTCTACGTACCCTAATTCTTGCTAGGTTATAGTAGAAGTTCTAAAGTTTAGACCAAATGATTGCAAGACATTTTTTTACAATTTTTTTATATTTGCAACTTTACTTTATATGACTGTCAAGTTGGAGTTAACAGTCCAATTGTTTTTGTACACGGATGCTGCAGATTTTGTTTACAAGGACAACTTTAGATAACTAACACAGCTTTGAACAAAAATCACGCATCTTGTACAAAAAAAATCTTTAATCTATTGAAATTTTATAAAATTGTATTAGCAGGATTCTGTAACCTCAAAATGAACATCAAACAAGTTGTGTTTATTTTAACAGTTTGAGAACTATATATTAACTATATCTAACAACTCTTTACCCCTTTTTATATATATTTCTCTCGTGATGTGACATCTATGTGCTGAAAATATTTTTTTATAAATATTGGGATCGAATTTCTATAAGGATTTTTCTAACAGACGATGAGCACTTATTAATACTGCTGTTAAAGGCACATCTAATATGTGTGTAGTTTAGAAATAATTATTAATTTTTATGAGTATATTAATTTTGTTTTTACAAAATTAAATTTTACATAAATTCTTCATGAAAGATATTTTAATTTATTAGTAATTTTTCTTTAATACAGTTATAGTTAATTTAATAGTTACAATATTTAAGGGAGTTGTGGGAGATTATATTAGCAAATGTGATCAAGTGGTTAGGATAAAAATTAATTTTTTTTAAGGACAAAATTAAAAGTTCAAAAAATGACATGGATTATCTACCCATTATTGTATAGACATTTATACATTTAAATTTTATTTAATTTATCATGAATATATATATATATACACGCACACCTATTATATAAGAAGAAAGTAGAGTTATTGTAGTAACCTTAATGAATGTCAAGTGGCTCCCCTTCATTTTGACAAAGTGACACATTTTTCTTTTGAGGAAGCTATCGTCATTTTTTTCTTTTCTTCTTTTTCCTTTTTTTCTGTTCACCTTATTTCCTTTCCCCTTCCTGCTTAAAGACAACTAAAAAAATTCTCATCTACATTGCAGCTTCCTAATTTAGTATCCACTATCTACTCCATTCTGCTGCTTCTTCTTCTTCTTCTTCTTCTTCTTTTTTGCTTTTCATTCTAATCGTTTACCCTACTTTTTTCCTCTATTGGATTAGTTAATGCATTTTCTTTCATTTTTATCCATAATGAACTAACTGAATGGTTTTGTTGTAGGAAATCAAGGATGGGTTTGATATTTCCTTTCTTGCTTAGTCTTCTAATCATGATTCATGATCTTTTACTCTTATCGTCTTTCTCTAGCATGTAGTAATATTTTTTTTGTCATTTTTTGCCTCCTGATCATAAACCTTTGCTTATTATTTTTTTCTGGTCGCTTCCTCCTTCATCTAGCTTTTTTTCCCCCCTACAATAGGTAAGTTGAAGTTTGTATGTGATGCTCTGAATACTTTTTCCTCCTAAATCTGAGGAAACATGTTTTTTTTTTTGCAGTTTTTTACTTTATGTATTCTAAAATTACTTTTTGGCCCTTTTTGTTTTCGAAAAAAAATTCCCTAAGACTGACAAGAGGACGGGTGGTAATTACATGAAGAATCTTCAGGTTGACAATCAAAGAATTGTAACTATTTTTTCTCTCGTAAAATAATAAACGCCATTGTACATATTCATTCCAATTTTAATATTTTATTTATTAAAATTATTATTTGACAATAGGGTGATAGCATTAGAATGGGGGAGGAAGAATTTGACAAGTGAAGGTCTAAGGTAAACGATGATTTGGAAGGAAATAGTGAGGCCTGTGAAATTAAAAATTAACCAAAGTCTCTTAATTTATGGATAGATAATTATATTTTGATATTTTGATTTGTACAAAGTTTCTTAATAGTGAAAAATGCATATTTACTGGATAAGATGAATGATGTGTAAAATAATTGTTGGGGTCAGCAATTTAGGATGTGAAGAAAATATTTCATATCTCTTCATTTTGAATTACTAGCTTGTATCCATGATAAATAGTTTATTTTCATGGTTTTTTATTTTAGCAAATAATAGCCTAAGAATAAAAGAAATGTAAAATTAGATTTCATAATTTTTTTTAAACTGTTTCTATCTGACTTTATACTTTTATCCTTTTTTATTGTCCCAAATGATAGATAATGTAATTAGAGTTTGAGATGATTGTTAGGCGTGGAATTAGACATATCATTACAATTTGGTTGAAGGATTTGGTAATATTTTATTGATTTAATTAGTTGAAATGATTGCGATTGTCAAAGGATTATAGTTGGTGGTAGAAATTAGCATTGAGACTTTCAACTTAGAGTGCCATTCAACAAAATATTATTAGAAAATTTAATTTTGATTAAGAAGACATTTTTGCAATCAAACAAATTGCTGGTTCCGAATTTGTATATGTAGATTTGGAAGCATGACAGTTCATTTTTTTTTATCTAAAATTGTTATTTGTTCTCACCTGTTTATAATGCTATTAGGTAGGATTTAAATGGACTAATTAACTAGCTTTTTCTCTCAAAAAGAAAGAAAAATATGCAAGTTTGTATGTTTTATTGATGTTGAAAACTGTAACAAGTCTTGGTGGCTTTTTAAGTTTTTTCTAATTATTAAAACGTTAGAAACAATATGACCGTTTTTGTTTAGTTACAACTAAAACTATACTACTGTTAAATCAATAATGCACTCATAATGAATTTGCTTTCTCTTCTGTTTGATATCATTATGTACACATAATATTGGTTAAAAATTTTTTGTCCAAATCACAATAAATTGAGGACTAACTTCATAGATGAAATTTCTCTTAATAGCAAGACTTTAATTATTTTGATATTAACTTTTCTCCTATGTTTTTGTTCATTATGTACTAAAAAGTTTTGTTACAATGTATTCAACTAAACTTCTAGAGGCCTTGATTGTGCCTTGCACAAAGATACCTCTAGTGGTGTGCCTGTATATATGTCATCGATATTTATTAAACTATTTTTTTTTGTACAAAATTAACACATTGATTTTCTTTTGGGACAAAATTAACAGGTGAGGTCTCTCTCAACGAGGAGCCACGCTATTCGGATCTGTCTGTTGATTTGTTTACTGCAAGTACAAAAACAAATCTACATCGAATTCGGACAGAATATCCCATTTCAGATAAGAGATTCGTCATTGCGAGAGTAGTACAAGTTGGGCACACTAAGAACGAATTCACATTCACAAAACATGGCCCATACGAAAATCAGTCACCAAAGGAAGCGCCTTCACCAGGAACGGCTGTTCACACTGAACGAGGATTCCCATGTCTCCTGTATTTTTCTCGAACACAGATTAGCTGACATAACCGCCATTTGCCAAATTGCACAAATCTCGTTTCCATCCCTCAAATTCTCACGCCATCTTCGCAATAAAGCAGTTCGTTTTGTTTACTTTTTTCGAAAAGTTTTAAAATTTCTCATATTTTCATGCGTGTTTTACAATTCTAGATTGAACCCATTTGGTAAATGTACTTGTAATTTAAACTTGGTTCAGAGTTTTTAACGTTTAGCAACTTCGTTGATGCCTGTTTTTAGCGTTTAAGAGGTTCTTTTCTTCTCAAGGCTCGGCCTTTTCATTTGTGACACCAATTTTTTCCTCTCTTTTTTTTTGTTTCATATCTTTTTGATTGATTTTCTGCCTTCTTTTGTCTTTTAGGAGGCTCTACTCTTCTCAACTCTTGATTTTTTTTGTCACGCCTATTCTTCTTTGTCTCTGTTCCTCAGCTGTTTGATCAAATTTTCTATGCATAAGTTCTTGATAAGGAGGGATTAACTGTTGCATGCAAAGTCTTGAGATGGCTTTGCTAAAAGGGAGAGCTCTTGTTGAGTTGGCTGTGTTTCTTTTGCTGAACCTTGTGCAAGTTTATGGGAGAATTCCGACAACTCTAGAAGGACCATTTAAGCCAGTGACAGTTGATTTGGATAAGAGTTTTAGAGGGAATGCAATTGATTTGCCAGATACTGATCATAGGGTGCAGAAAAATGTTGTAGGTTTTGAGCCTGAACAAATTTCGGTCTCCCTTTCTTCAGATTATGATTCAGCTTGGATTTCATGGATTACAGGTAATTTCATTTGATATATGTATGTTCTTGGTTCTATCTCAATCTAGTATTTTGAAGTCATTTAATTTGTCCGTTTGGAGGAGTATTTAGAAATTGATGAGCTGGAAAAAAATATTCTAGATAAGAACAAGAAGGGAGTTATGGAAGTTTATTGACTGCCCTTTTATAAGTTGATGCTTTCTATGTCTTCTTGAAAAGTTCGAATTAGTTGTGACGTAGGTATCAGTGAGAACTTCAATTGGATTATGAATTGATGTTCATTTTTGAGAGCTACAAGAGAAGAACGCATGTTAATAGTTAGGATACGTAAGGATGAGCCTGATTTTTGTTAGATGAATCAGAAGAGGGTGTTATAGATGTTTGTTATATCAGTATGATCCTCTCAAATGTGATATTATTTGTTTGCAGGTGAATTTCAAATAGGTGACAACATCAAACCATTGAATCCCAAGACTGTAAAAAGTTTTGTATACTATGGGAAATCAAATCTGTTCTTGAATCACAAAATAAAGGGTGATTCATTAATTTATAACCAGCTCTATCCATTTGAAGGCTTGGAGAACTACACCTCCGGGATCATACATCATGCCCGACTTACAGGTGAATTAACAAAATTTTAAGTCACAAATCTGGGAGCAACAGATCATTTCAGATGTAATGCTTATTTCAAACATAGAATTTTATAATTTTTAGTTGGATACATAAGAAAGGAACCATCCAAGCTTTATGATTGGATTCTGAGTCCTGTCACATGATTGTCAGCCACATCTGAAGGTCAAAATGTAATATTGCTGGAAGAAGCTAAATAAGGTTCTGTAGCTGGTTCTCAGACTATCTGCCCTGCTGAAACACCCATGACATAAAGTCAGGGTTTACGTGATGTCTGAGTAAAATATATGCAAGGTGCCCTCTAATAGGATATTGATTGGTTTAATGCCCTGGCATGATTTTAGAACAATGTTTTCACATAACTTGGTTGTGTTAAATTGAGTGGTTTTAAGTTTTTGATCTCTTGTGTTTCTCTTGACTTACTGGATTTCATCGGCAACCTGCCATTGTATTCTTAGTCCGGAAATACAGCCTGGTGATGTTAGGCAAGTCTCATTTGATAGTTTTGCAGCATGCAAATGTGCATAATACATTGTTGTTAAGTTTCTTTTCTCAACAATGATTCCGAGACACCTTCCACTTGGTTTCAATTAAATTGAATCAAGCCAACTGCAACATCTAATATTTCTAAATGGATGCTTGGGTCCAATAAAACCAACCTAAGCTTACTTTCAGTAAACATTAAATGGTCGTACATTTACTAGAATCTGTTTTAAATTCACATTGTATGTACTTGTTTCTATTGCTACTAATTGCATGCTTTCTTTAAGTAGAATAGAGGAGATCAATTTTGCTCGTGTATTGGTGAAAACGTTTTTTTTTTCGAATGATGGGATTGGTTTTGTGCCCTGCAGGATTGGAACCCAACACTGAATATTATTATCGATGCGGAGATCCTTCAATACCAGCAATGAGTGATATCTATCAATTCAGGACTATGCCTGCTTCAGGTCCAAAAAACTACCCTAGCAGAATAGCAGTGGTGGGAGACCTTGGTCTTACATACAATACAACTTCAACTGTTAGCCACTTGATAAGCAACCAGCCTGATCTTGTTCTATTGGTGGGGGATGTTTCCTACGCCAATCTGTATCTGACAAATGGAACTGGCGCTGATTGCTATTCTTGCTCGTTTCCTGATACACCCATCCATGAGACCTATCAACCTCGTTGGGATTACTGGGGAAGGTAGCTTTAATACTTTCGTCCATTGTACTTATTGTTCATGTAATAATGAGGCAAGCAACAGAAACTTCCAGCATGAGTAAAATAGTGAACTAGCTATCCATGAGTAGAATTATCTGCTCTTCTTTTGCTGTCAGTGCAACTGGTGCTACTAAAAGAGACCAGAAGCCTCATACACCTAATTTGTTGAGTAAGAATGTCTATTTCTATCATAAAGAAGGTTGATTTCTCTCAAAATTAACTTCTGGTTTACAGCATTACTTGCAATTGCTAGAACTCTTAATTGTTATTGTGCACATCACCAGTTTATTTATCGCTCAATCCATCTTTAGTCTGTAATTTTTGCGAGTCTTTTTAAGACCTAGACTATTCCTTCCCTTTCTTCCCTAACATTTATTAGCTTCTTGTAGACTTCTACATTGAACAGTAGAAATTGTTTCAGTTTTACTTCACTCTTTTACCGCCTGTGCAAGAGATATCTTTCATAATTGTGCATTAGAACAAACGTAACAGAATATTATATTTTTGCAGGTTTATGCAGCCACTAGTGTCTAAAGTACCACTAATGGTGGTAGAGGGAAACCATGAGATCGAAGAACAAGTTGGGAATCGGACATTTGCAGCCTATAGTTCTCGGTTTGCATTTCCATCTAAAGAAAGTGGATCTTTGTCTACATTCTACTTTTCATTCAATGCAGGAGGGATACATTTCATAATGCTCGGTGCATATATTGCATATAATAAGTCAGGTAATTGATGAGATGCATTCACGTCTATCTGCTTGCTTGGGCCTTTTTTTGCTACTCTTTGATTGCCTCATGAAATTTGTTATGCATATTCTGTATCTATGACATGTAGTCACTTTTTCATCAGCAATTAACTGAGATTTTTTTGTCTAGTTTTATGTCCAAAAGAATGTGAAGCAGTTTTATAGCTCATCTTTAACTTACTGAATTTCAGCTGATCAATACAAATGGTTGAAGAGAGATCTTGCAAAAGTTGACAGAAAAGTCACTCCTTGGCTGGTAGCAACTTGGCATCCTCCATGGTACTCAACATATGTAGCTCACTATAGGGAAGCTGAATGTATGAGGGTAGAGATGGAAGAAATACTGTACAAGTATGGTGTTGATATAGTCTTCAATGGACATGTAAGTATGTAACAGTCACGTGAGTGCTTATACTCTAAATGCCAATAAAGCTATTCTTCAGCTTTATCTTGTATTTCTTTATAGTTTTTGTAATAAAAAATAATAAATGTGGAAATAATCGTCTGAAATCTTACTGAAACAAATTTAATTATCACATGCTGTATACTTTCGCTGGTGACAAGCCCTTGTAGTAAATCCTATACCTGGTTCATTTGCTCCATCCATATTCTGGTAATTCGTTCTAGCATAAGAAAATCATCTTTATCAATTTTCTAATGATTCTTCTTCAATCAACATTACTTCAAATCGTTGAACAGTTCCTGTTCTCTATTTTATTAACCTGGTTAGACCTTTGTGCAATCTCATAGCCACGGAAACAGCAGTATCCTGTCCTCCACCACTGCTGCTGTGTTCACAAGCATATATTGTTTAGGCTTAACGTACAAAGTTTGGTAATTCTTTTCATTGACTACTTTCAGCTATAATTACATTAAGCTTTTTTCCAACATAATTATTCAAACTTCACTGATTCGTGACAAAAAAAAAATCAGTACTATGTTAATGTAATTTCATTTACTGCAATCTGTAAAACAAAATCCTCTTCTTGCTTTAGAGATCTCAATGAGTCTTTGTTTTCTTTTTTGGAACTTGTTTAAACTATAGGTTCATGCCTATGAGAGATCAAACAGAGTCTACAACTACACTCTGGATCCCTGTGGGCCTGTATACATAGCAGTTGGTGATGGTGGTAACAGGGAGAAAATGGCTATTAAACATGCCGATGAACCAGGGAACTGTCCAGATCCATCTACAACTCCAGACAGCTATATGGGTGGATTTTGTGCTTACAATTTTACATCAGGTCCAGCAGCTGGAAAGTTCTGTTGGGATCGACAGCCAGATTATAGTGCATACAGGGAAAGTAGCTTTGGACATGGTATTCTAGAGGTACAACTCTCTCTCTCTCTCCCTCCCTCCCCCTCGGATACTAGTCCAAAGAAAGCTTTACAACTTACTGACTAATAATTAGCTTCAAAATGCACCAGCTAGAGCAGCCATGAAAGCTAACCTGAGCAGTGAATTGTACACTAGAATATGCTTTGCAGAACTATAGTTAAATATTTTCTGCAGAGTTGGAGGCAAAACTTGTTCAGTTAGTATGGTGTTTGGATGCCTTACTCTAGGGAATGGGATCTTTGTCTTTAACTGAAAAAGGATTCTTTCCTCTAAGTTTTAGCAGTTTATTTATATTCAAGCTGAAATTTGTACCTTTTGGTTCATTGAGGGAATTTTTGGTTGGGATACCAAGACTTCCAACTCTGAACATTAGAGTCTCATGTAGTTGGGTGCTTTTCCAAACACTGAAATGAAAAAATATCCTGCTCTTTGGTGCTTTAATATTCTTACAATTAACTTAGTATCTCCTGTTGAGGATAGACCATAGGACACAACTCTGGAGGAGGCAAAAGATGACTATATTTCTTCATGTAATCTGCAGGTCAAGAATGAGACACATGCTCTGTGGACATGGCACCGGAATCAGGATATGTACAATAAAGCCGGTGATCAAATATACATTGTGAGACAACCCGAGAGATGCCCAGTTGAACCAAAGGTAATTAAGCTTTGGAGAGGAGGGAATGTACCACACTAACCGGAATGCTATTTCTGGAACATTAATGGAAATATAGTTCTTACACATAACTGATTAGACATCCTAACTGATTGAATGGGGAGTCAAATGGTAAATTAAGGCCTAGACTTTAATATGTCAAGACAAAGGGGGATATTTGGGTGGGGATACACAATATAGTGCATGAAGAAGCAGTATTTTTTCTATATTGATTACCAAACATCAGCAGGTTAGTTGCACACTTAGTTCAAACAGGTTAGTTGCACACTTAGTTCAAATAAAGAGAACCTTGATTTGACCTTACTTCAACTAACCTATAAGCTACAGACATGACTATTTGTTTAGTTGAAGCAGATATAAGCAGTTTGCAGATTCTAATTTTCGTTTCCATCTTATCTTTATATTTTCTGATCACTACATTTCTTGCTTTCTCGTATGCACTCAGGTCTCTTCTTCAGTTGAATTCTAGATATTGAATTCAATGACAGATGAACTCAAAACTTGGAGCATGTTAATTCGAATCTTTGCGCTTCAGTATTTTGAAGACGGCTTTCATACTATTACTATATAGGATGATAGGCAGATTAAAAGAAATTTACAGAGTTATCCATGTTACAATTAAATGTTCAAGAAGATCCTCTTCTAGTTTTCTTGCTACGTACTTGAGAGAAAATGTGTGTGTGTGTGTGTGTTATAGGAGTTACGGGTGAAGCAAGAGTTGTAAACAGGCAAATCAAAGTATTGAAGTCTCACTTGCCTAAGAGAAAATGAAATTCCTATTCTTGTCGTAATGCACTCTTGAAGATGAATTTTGACCCTCAATATAGTCTCTTTCAAGAGCACCAGTTTATAAGTTGGATTAATTTTGTATACACTGTCAGTGTATACACTATCATCATTAGATACATAACACATATGCAAAATTTGAATTTGAAATTAAAAGTTTTTATTGTTTTCATCGTTATCTGCCAACGATTTCGATACGTCACTCTGCAAATATCAAACAAAGAAAACACTTGCTCTTTTTTGTTTTGGTGATCACCAACATTTTCCAAGAACTTCAGTGGATTTTTTGCAAGTTGGTTTAAGAGGATGGAGAATTCAGGAAAAAGAAGGTGGAACTAGATATCACAGAATGGCGTAGTGAGAACTCCAGTAGTTGAAATGTAGTCCAACTAAGACTGCATGAATTTAACTTCTCCAATTGGGATCAAGGCTTGAAAAGAATTAAGCAGCCAGAAGAGAACATTACATCAAAAGCCTTAAATAACTTTTTGCTACAAAACTGCTGAGTGGCTGAGACAAGGAGCCTTATACCTAACAAAACTTCACTAACCTAGTCTTCACAATCACTTAAGGCCCTGTTGCTGTTCTCTCTTAGGGCAATATTAGGGTTCAGAAATGAGAAAGAGTACAAGCAAGAAAGATGAAAGAGTTAAGGTAGTCGCGGTAGAGGATGGTAGAGAAGCAGCTTTAGAATTCTGTGTTGCAGGAACTCCACCACCCAGCCCTGGTGTCAAGCCTCCACCGTTGCTTAAGGGTGCAGTCTCCGGTGGTGGTGGTGCGCTCAAAGATGGACTAGTGATTGGATTGGTTGGCATACCACCTACGGTAGGTGGTCCTCCTGCAGCGCTGCAAGTTTCACCAATCCAAAGCATGGCATTGTAATTTTAGGCTGTAGAAAAAGGCCAAAATTTTTAACAGAAAAAAAATATGCAAGTGCAGATACAGCAGGTGAAGAGGCAGATGAGGAGTTTGAGAAGAGAAAGAAGTGAAAAGTCAAAGAAGACTAGCCATCGAAACAAATTGAATGCCAGAATCTTAGTTCTTGAATGGACAATAATATGCTCTGTATTGTGCACTCCAACCCTTGAAGCACCTTTCAGATATCCCCTTGACCAACTTGCCATCTTTTCCTTTCCAAAATTCCTTGCAAAAGAGCAGTGACAGAATAGAAGAGAAAAGCAGATGCCTAAAGGACCACCGAGAAGTGGATCCCAAGATTGTAATGCAAATTTTTGGGGAAAAATGTCATTCTTCTCTATTCCCTTATTTGCATGTGGGATACTACATTATATGATTCTATGGTTTAGGTTGGTGTTGATCCAGATAGAGGCAATGCTTGACATGATTGAATGATTAGATGTTGATTCATAATCTTTTTAAGCCTTCTCTTGTGTGCCGATTCTAAGAATGAATAGGACATGTGCCCATAAGCTCCTTTATCAAATTAACCAACTTCTCCTCTCCTCTTTCAAACCAGGTCCAAAAACATAAGAAACTCTTATACAGCAATATTACGAGTAAATAAGCAATTAATGTCTGTAGTGGTTTCTGAAAGCTTCTGGTTGGGATCATCACCCCATCACCCTGGTTTATTACACATTTACAGATGCTGATTTACAAGAAAAATTGCTATAGCAGAATGATAGCCGTCAAACATTCTCGTTGTGTAATGTGAATAAATATGATACAATCTCTTCTATATAGATCACTAGCTAAATTGCAGGCTGTGGAAACTTAAGATTCTAACCCTGAAAAAAAATAATGAATTGGAAGAATTTACAGATTCCAAGTTTCTGACTTTATTATAAATTACAAGTTGTTCCTTGAAAGGCATTGAATCCAATATTTTAAGAGTCTTACCTTTACAGTCTTGATATCCATCAAAATATTCTGCTTGAATCTTTAAATATAATACGTTCGTTTCTTGAACTTTACATTTTAAAATAATACAATTCTCCCACTGCAATATAATCATTGACTGAATCTTCAAAACGAACAAATATAGTTGGCAAGAATGCTCAAGTGGCACGGAAGATTTTGTTAGTTTCAGCACAATGATTATACTAAAGTGAGACAAATTTCATAATTTAAAGTATAAAGAGTCCACAATTCAAATTTAAGGACTAAAATAAAAAAGCATCTATAGTTTAATGATCTAAAATAAAATTAACTGCACTAATTTTAGGGCCAAAGCCCAATTTCACTAAGTGGTGGCAAATTTCTAGAAATAATGCTGAAAAAAGATTATCACAAAAGTGGGGTTATGTGGGAAACATTTTTCTCTTTTAATATTGCCACATTTGATGAATGCAATGACATTTTTTTTTTGTAATTTTTTAAAATGTCCTCAATGATTTTTTAAAAAAATTGTGTCATCCCATGTAATTAGATTCGGCGACTAAAAGCAAGATTAATTTTTTAAAAAAAAAACCAGTAAGTTGCAGCACACAAAGTTTTTTTTTTAACTATTAGAGTCACCGCATATATTTTTCTTTTTTTTTAATCCAAGGAATCTAATTGTTGATCAATGGCTAAATTTCCTCAATATTCATGAGAATGTCATTTGGGAAAAAAAAAAGAAAAAAGTGAGCCATTGATCAAAAGCTTTTACAGTCGTTGGATGGCCACAAAACATCTATATATAGCCCCAATTCTGAAGTTTGAATCCGCACCATCTCCATTTTGCCTCCATTTCTCTCTCCCTATTCTACTACTCTGCAACTCTCCAAAAATGGGGAGAGAGAAATGGAAAAGCAAAAAATGACGATAGTAGTATATATAGATGTTTTGTGGCCATCCGACAACGACAACTATAAAAGCTGTTGATCAACAGTTATCTTTTTTTTTATTTTTTTATTTTTTTCAAATAGTATCTCGTGAATATCAAAAGAATCTAGCCTTTGATCAATGGTTGATCAATAGTTAGATTCCTTGGATTAAAAAAAAAATATATATGTTGCCTCATCTCTCTAATAGTTTTTTGTTTTAAAAAAATTTGTTTGAGTCACTTCATTTTTTTTTTAAAAAAAAATTGTTTGCAATGGCACAAAAAAAAAATTTTTTTGCTAAAAAAGCTTTGTGTGAGTTGCCATTTGTATTAAAAAATTTAAATCGTGCTTTCAGTTGTCGTACCTGATTACTTGCGGCAACACAGTTTTTTTTTTTTTTTAATTCGTTCAGAACATTTTAAAAATAAAAAGGGACTGTCATCACATTCGTCAAATGCGGCAAACATTAGCAAAGAAAAAAACTTTCCTAGCATTCATCAAATGTGGCAAACGTTAGAAAGAAAAACCTTTCTCACATGACTCCACTTTTATGATAACTTTTTTTCTGGTATTATTTCTAGAAATTTGCCTAAATGGCCAATATGACTAAATGATGAATTGGCTACCCACACATTTAATATTTTTTTAATCCTTTTCTTTTAAGTGTAAGTGGAAGGGATCGAATTCGATATCTCTCACTCCGTTCGTCAAACCACTTAATTCATCTCTCCTCCCTACCGCACATTTAATTTAACTCTTCTTATTGAATATAAGAATATAAAGTATAAATCCACCATTTTAAGTCAACAGCTAATTTCTCAAGCTGTAATCCTTTCAAAAAAAGATCGAGCAATTATGGATGTATAGAGTTCTATTCTTGTTCTATGCCCATCGTGCCAAGCAATTTTTTTTTAAAATAACCAACAAGTTGTCATGCTACATCGACAACTCTTTTTTTTTTTTTTTTTAAAAAGAAGCAAACATGGCTGTTGCGCTTACATGGCACGATGACCCAAAAAGTTTAAAATTCATGTTGGCACAATGGGCCTAAAAAGATTTTTAAAAAATTACCGTGCTTATAGCAGTTGATCCAATGTGTTCTCTTACATTACTTCGCAAGAAATAGCTATTTCTCATCTCCCTCTCTCTTTTTTCAAATGGAGGTGAGAGAGAGAGAGAGAGAGAGAGATTCTATTGTTTAGAGAGAAGGAGAAGAGAAACACGAAAATAAAATTTTAGAGAGAGAAATGGAGGTGAAAAATTGCTACTTCTTGCAAAATAATGTAAGAGAACGCATTTATATAATGGTTGAGAGCGGTTGAGAGCCGGTCGTTGATAAATGTTGGATCAACAACAAGAAGCAACAATAACTTTTTTTTTTCAAATCTTTCAGATTCATCGCACCAACATGGCACAACAAGCCATAAAAAATTTCAATTTTTTGGACTGTCGTGCCATGTAGATGTGAAAGTCATGTTTGTTTTTCAAAAAAAAAAAAAATTGTTTGTGGCATAATTATTTTAAAAAAATTGCTTGATGGGACCCGTCATATTATGTAGACATGACAGGTATAGAGTAAGAATAGAACTTTACACGTTCATATATGGCCGGTCGTTTTTTAAAAGGACCACATTATGAGGAATTAGCCAAACATACCGCGGCAGCAAAGTTGTGCAGCAATATCAACAGTCACGAGTGATGGACTGAGGTGATTTTTTTCTTTTTTTGTTGCAATGATAATATTCTTATAATCTAATATATTATAATTTAGGAGGAGGAGGAGTCATGGAAGTAGAAACTCTACAAAGAAAGCCACATATAGTGACTTGTGGGGTCGATGCTAATTTTGGAATCAGGTGCTGATGTGGGGTCGTACCCCCCCTCCCCCCTCCTTTTTCAAGAAGATCTCGGCTGTGCAAAATTGCCATCTAAACAATAAGAACCATCCTGCGGTCTAAGTCTAACGTTGAAGACAAACACAGCCCAAGAGCCAACTCTGCAGTAAAGCAGGCTACCAAAGCCACGTACAAACAATCAGCCACGTCCATTCTCGTCCACATTTACACGTGGAAGACATGCATTGAAAACGTCCACGTGAGAATGCACAATGGACAAACACGAACACCTAAGCATACTATACAATGTACATCACCCATGAGGCGCTCGGCGCAACCTATGATCCATCGGTCACCTTAAAGTCAAAAAAGTTAATGCCATGACCAAATTTTTCCATCAAATTTTGGAAACCATTTGAATTGCAATTTTTTGGAGTTTTTATAAAAATTTACTGTAATGATTTGATATATGTGAAGTAAAAAAAATGAATAGAAAATGTGTTTACGAAAACATAGAAGTTTTTTGATAGAAAATAACTTTCCAAACAAGACTGGAAAAGAAAGATAATGGATAAAAGTTTCACAAAAAAGATGATTAAAAAAATTACATTCATAAAAAAACGTAAAAAATGTAAAAATTATATTGTAGAAATTTAATGTATGTGAAGAAAAAATAATTAAAAATTATATTCACGAAAAATGTTAAAAAAAATTTTGAAAAGAATTGCAATCCAAACAAGGCTTATCCTTTTAAGCCAGGATTTCTTTTCGACTTAAAAAGGGGATAATCTTGAAATTGTTACAAAAGATTATTATGTGGGATCGATTTCTGAGTTATGAATATTAATAACTCACGAAAACTGATATTATTAAAGTTTAATTTTAATATCACAGCAAATTTTTTTTAATAATCGACAAATCTACTCCTTTTAAGTCAGATCAAATGTTACAATGATTTTGACTTAGAAGGTGATAGTTTGTCATTTCAACAAAAATTACTGTGACATTAAACGGTTGCAATCTCAGTTTGTCATGATGACCTATAATTGGCCAAGCTTAATAAATCACAAATGAGTCCTATGTCTAATGACAGAAACAAGCCAGCAGCCAAGATTGAAGTATCATATGAGCCTAAAATGTTTTGGATTCAAGTTTTATGGTTGAGAGAAGGATGGTCTAACATCTTATTATATTTGTAATCTTATTTATTTTTTTGTTAATTGTCCAATCCTAATGTTGGCTGTTCTACTTATAATCTTTCTGTTTTTTTTTTTTAACAAATAGACGAGATTTGCTAAATGGTAAAGAATTAAAATACAATTTGAATTTGATGGCTTAAAGCACGGTTATGCATAAAGTTATTGCATGTATGACACTATAATTTGTTCAACCAAATGATTATTGTCTGCTAAGCTAAATTTCGTTTCAAGGCATACCAGTAAACCAGTATATCTAAGAGTTTCTACTAAAATTTATGCTACAACATCCTACCGGAATTATACACTGTATAATGTATAAATACAAATAGAATCAATTTATGAAAACACTACAAAATTTAGAAAATCTCCCCTTACTATGACCAAAAAGAAACAGTAAAGATATACATCTTCTTATATGTAAGATGGCTTAATACCGATAATTAGTGAAAAATAATTGTGTAGCCAAAGAAAATGCCTAAAAATTAAAGCTTAATTTGGGTCTCTAAATAGTACTAACAAGATTACATCACAAAAGAAAGTATGAAAAGAATAAAACAACCTTGACAATTCATGCTTTTTAAAAAAAAAATCTGCAACTAGAGATAGGACTCAAATCACAGACGACAAAGCACTAAAGAAAATGAAAAAAAAGAAAAGGAGAAAAAGCATACCTCGGAGATGATGGATAAACACAAGATCCATAGCCTAAAAATGCAAAAAGAAGAAAAGAACAAAAAATATATATATAAAATCAGACACAAATTCCCAAAAGAAAAACATATATACGCATGCAACCAGTTATCTTGAAAAAAAGTTGGAGAGAAACAATTACTTGGATCAGTTTTGGCTATGGTGGCGGTGCCAGCAAAGCTACAGGATCCTGGAGCCATGGCCTTGCGCTGGTAATAACTATCGAAGGCATAAGAAGCATGAGCAATGAGAGTATTGGGAAGATAACACAGCCCAGTTGATTGAAGAGGTGCACAATCTGCACCAGCACTGCAAGCATAGTCCAGTGCTGTTTGCAAAGCTTGATCACTTGCATCACTTCTGGCTACACACCATGTTGCTGCTGCCACATGGATGACTAAACTACTGCTGATGAGTAGTAGTGCGTGTAGTGTGTGTATTCTCATCTGCACCACATGAGATGATGGTGCCATGGATTTTGTTAAGAGGTGGGATTGTAGATTTTGAGGTGATAAAGGCAAAAGCAAGGGAGAGTTTTTTTTTTTTTTTATTTGACTGTGGGGTAGGAAGGGGGGGGGGGGGGGTTGCAGAAACAGAGTGCAGTGTCCAGGAGCAGAAGCATAAAGAATCTGAGTTGTTCTTTTATAAATAATTCTGTACCTTTTTCTTTTTTAATTTCAGTTTGTGTTCTTCCTTTTTGTTCTTTTGGTTTGCTTTTACTTTTTTGTGTTTGAATGAGATGGGTGAATATCTTTTTGGAGAATGGAGAGTGAATTCAGATTCCATTCGAATTAAGGTGTTCTCTTTTGTCTGTCTCTAGTGGTCACAGGAATTCTTTATTTTATTCATTTGTTTTTCTTGCAGATAGGAAGTTGCCTGCTTGAGAGCAGGTCAAATTCCAAAAATTAACAAGTTTATTTACTCCAAGACAGTTTGTGTATTTTTAAAGGACATTTCTTAATGTGTTTTATCAAAACTTTTGGATGCGGCGTTTTAGAAAACTTTTCGTTTTTTTTAAACTTTTCACACAAATTTTTTTTTTCCGACTACCTTCAACATTCCAAATCTAACCCTGAAATATGATTTTGGAGACAGCAATAATAGTATTGAATTTGGCCAAAAATAACTAGAAAATGATGATATAAACATTGAAAGTAATGGGAGGAGGGGAGAAATGTGATTGATGGTGAGGTGGAAGGAGCTGGGTAGGGAGCGGGGGAGAGCCAGAGAGGGATGCATAGAGGAGGGTTTCAGTGGCCAGGCGAGAGTGGAGGTGGAGGTGAGGGAGGTAACCTTTTGCATGTTAATACAAGTCTAGAGATATATGAGGTGTCTTTTAAAAGATATGAGTCCATTTGATGATGAATTTTTTGGATGTTTATATAAAATTTTATTGTAATTTAATGTAAAAATTGTAGAAAAATTATATATAAGGTTTGGCAAAAAGAATTCTTTTTTTCTTTTTTTTTCCTTTGTTCTTCTTCCCCCCTTTCTCCTTCCTCCCTCCCCACTACTAGCCACTGGCGGCTGCCACCATCTCACCTTTTTTTCTCTCTCTCTTTGCTCCTCTCTTCCCTCTTCTCCTCTCGCAACTAGAGGAGGAGGGGAGTAGGGGAGGAAGAGGAAGAGTGGGGGAGAGAAGGAGGGAAAGGAGGATAAGGGAGAGAGGGAGGAGGAGGAGGAAGAAAGAAAAGATGGATGCTGGAGCATCAGCTTCGTAAGAGTGCCAGTGGGTAGTGGTGGTTGAGACTTGAGATGGGGGAGGAGGAAGGAAAAAAAGGGAAAGAAAGAAAAAATTTTGTGTGTTGTAGATATTTTAAAATGTGTATATTAAAAATTTTGGGCATTTTCAGAGAGTTACTACAGACAAAGTTATAAAAAAAAACTTATCTATTAAAATATGACAAAAAAACTAGGGTGCCAAACAAGACCAAATTGCAACTCCATTGACAAATCATACTTAAAAAAAAAAAACAAAAAAGAAGTCATTGATATTCCCTAAGAAGATAATTAAAGATATGTATAGGGCTTTTGATAACAAAAAATACATTCTTCTCTCAAAACAGATATCAGGATATATAGATTCTTGCAACACCTCATTTCTCCGCAACGGATCTTCTGTCCCACGTCTTGTGACACTCTGTATCTCACTTTTTATTATATTACTATTTCTCCTACATAAATATCGTATTTTAGTTCTTTTTTATTTTCTTAAGATTCAATAACTATTAATTAACCAAAGAAGATCCGTTGCCTCATTTCTTCCGTCGTACATAGGCCGGTTAATGTACCTTAAAGAGAAAACAAAGTCCTTTTAAGGAGTACTGGGCTGCTTGAATTCCTTCAGGAGATCGCCTGACATTGTTGAATGTACGGAGTACTGCTGCTTCAAAATTTCTTTATTTGCTGGCTTTGCCTTTTGTGCTCGTAAAACAATTCTCTGTAATTAATGCACAAAGGCGGTACAACTTTAGGTTGCCAAGAATACTCGCTACTATAAACACAGACCAAAAATAACAAGAAGAAGAAGAAGATTTCGTAGATTAAATGAGTAGAAAAATAAATACCTTTCCATGTTCAAGGCCAAAGTGCAAAAATTCATCCTCACAGTTTTCCACCATTTTGGCCAAGCTCTTTATCAAATATAGCAAACAGAATTCCATCGATCTAATTCATGAACTTACATGATAACTATCTTACAAAATATCAAGATAAATAATAGTGAAATGTCCTTTAGATTTATTTGTGATATTTGAGGAACTGTATGAGGTGAAAATCTCATGTACGGTTCTGTAATAGTAATGGGAACAGCGATGTTATCAACGACTATGATTATCTAACAATTCAAGTACAGTTGACATGGTTGAAGCGCAGTCAAAATATGGATTTTGGGGATGGAATTTATGGCATCAACCTATGGGAATTATCATTTTTCTAATTTCTTCTTTAGCCGAGTGTGAGAGATTGCCTTTTGATTTAGCAGAAGCCGAAGAAGAATTAGTAGCAGGTTTCCAAACTGAATATTCAGGTTCTTTGGTGTGTTTATCACTTTAAAATGGGTTTAATGAAATTATGTATATGCATTTTCTAATCACATCCATATCTTCGAAGTCATCCTTGTCGTAGGCATCAATATCTCTCCTGAAAGCACCTGCTATACACATATAGGAAAATCCGGAAATTACAAATGCTGTGACTTGGAAAATTACTAATTACTCTTGACCACCATTTCTCCCACTTTATTGCGATATTCTATTTCTTTATTTTTTATTTGTAGGTATTTTCACTCCTTAGTTTTTAGTTACTCAGGTGAATCTTTAAAATTTCAATCGATCAAAAGTACTTGTTGAAAAAGTTTTAGTTACTATTTTGTGTTTGAATGAGATGGGTGAATGTGTTTTTGGAGAGTGCATTGAGACTCCATTCCAATGTGTTCTCTTGTGTCTGCCTCTGGCGGTCACAAGAATTGTTTAATTTTCTTTCCGTAAAATATCAAAAATTTCCTGTGATTTGTCAAATTAATATTCAATTTAACCCCCTTTAATTTGAAAATCTACACTATAATTTCTTGTAATTTCAACTAAATTAAAAATTAGACAGAAAGTATTTAATCTAACAGTTATACATGAAATGTTAATGTTGCTCGTCGTCCATGCACCTTAAATAAATTAAAATACAAATGATGGAGGAGGACATGCATCCACCTCACTTCAGAGAGTTTAAACTAATAAGCACCATCTTAGTACATACAGGATGCGTTCAATTTAGTCTAAAGAACTGAGTTAAAGAAACAATAAGCAAATTTTGACACTCTCCTAATAGATTAAGTAACTTAGCCCTCAGAGTGTGAGGTTTCAAGTTCAAATCTTCCTTTTTCCCTTCCTGCTTCTTAAATCTCATTTCTCCTACTGGAAAAAAAATTAAAAAAAAGTAACTTGCTGAAATAACATTTCTAATATATATATATGACACAGATGATGCTACATAAATACTTTTGTAAAGAGATTCATTACACGGTAGTTATTTGTCGCGTAGATATCATTTATTTATTAGAGTAAAACACAATGAACACTGAAAAAATTGTTACTTTTATATCGTGTAGAGAAATTGAAAAAAAAAGAAAAATTAATAAAATTGTTCATATGTGTATAAGCACCAGTTGCTGTCTAAAAATATTCAAGTACTCCGTTGCTCGAAGATCATAACCAAAAAAAAAACAAAAAAACAAAACAAAAGGATGAGATGATCATGACTAAGAAGTCTCACAGGAAATCATCAACTTTCTGAAAGTAAGACTTGGCTTGGGTAGATATGATTAGAGGTGTCAAAGTGGGTGATTTGGGGGGATAAAATGGGTAATGGGTATAAGTAAGTCAACCCATTTATATCCATTTAATTAGATGGGTATAAATGGATAAGTCAAAAAAATGAATTGGGTAACCCAATTACCCATTTATAACCCATTTACTTTAAATTTTGTAAATTCATTTAAATTCATTTTTGCAAACTAAGTTATCAATTTATACCATTCTTTGCACCCATCATTAGTTTTAAATATTTACTTATAATGTTCAATAAGCCTAATTATCAATTTTTCCCATCCGTACTCTATGTCGTAAAATTACATACTATTTCATAATTAAACAATAAGAATATAAAATTTTGAACTAAGTACTATAAAAGTTAACATAAAAATTTAATCCAAAAATTTTGAACCCCTAGCATTTTTTTGTGTGTAAATTTAAAATTTTATTTTGGAAAAATAAGAAAAGAAGCTAAAACTTGTCATAAATTGGTAATGTTGAAAAATGAGCAAGTTAATAAATTAAAAGAAAATAAAATGATAAGATAAAACTAACAAATAATAATAATAATGAAACAAAAGTAGTTAACATCATGACAAAATGAGAAATTTTTTTAAAAAAAAGAGCGGGGGAAGAGAGGAGGTTTGGGGAAAGACAATTTTAAATGGGTTAATTGGGTTTGATGAGTTACCCAATAATACCCATTTAATGGGTATTATTGAGTAACCCATTTATACCCATATGCAAAAATTTAAGATATCCATACCCATCTATTCATGGGCGGGTATGGATAAATTTAGTTAAAAGGGTTTGTTTGACAACCATAGATATGATGTACTTAAAAGAGAGAAGAAAATCCTTAATCTGCAGCGGGCTTCTTGATTTCCTTCAGGAGATCCTCAGACATTAATTTCTGAGTGTATAGAGTGCATCTTCAGAATTTCTTGATTTGATGACTTAGCCTTTTGTGTTTGTAAGACAATTTTCTGTGTTGGAGAAGAAGAAAAATTGGACTTTAGCAGATTGCCAAAATGACTTTCAAAACAAAGAGAAAACAAAAGCAATTGTTCTGTAAATTTAATTTTTACCATTATATGTTCAAGTTCAAACTGCAAGAATTCATCCTCACAGTTTTCCACCTTTTGGGCTAGTTCTCTGTAAATTCTTCACTGGCATACCATTGAAACTAATTAAGAACCTGTGAAACAGAACTCAGGCTATAATTCAAATAACTAATGCAATGCATTATGAACTGAGAGCTTCTTCTCAATTGCTTCTCATTTTCAAAAGCAGAATGAGAAACCAAAACACTCAAAGCAGTTTTTTCTTGCTTTTTTTTTTTTTTTTTGTCTTAAGGTAGTTTTGAAAAGCAGATGTATTTTAGACTTGAGATTTTTAGAACCATTGGAAAATGGTCCCTAAAAGAATGACAATTTAGCAAAAAAGAGGGAAAATCTATTAAATACCTTAAATTTTTTATCTCGTACAAAAAAAATTTGGTATAAATTGTTGTTTTATTACATGTTTTGAATTGTGTTTCTCTTAATTGACATTTTCTTAACCCAAAACCTCTACTTACAATCCCTCCCCTCTTATCGTCCAATTCAACCATCTTTCGACATTGTATGCTTTGAAAACCTTATAAAAGAAAATTGTTTTTATAAAAGTTTGCTAGGTATGGAGTTAACAAAAGAGCCCAGATTAGGCTTTTCCCCATTGAATTGGAAAGTACTTCTCTCTATTACACCACACTAGAATGAATTTGGATGTTGTTTTTTAAAAATCAATACAGTTCTTAATGTACTTCATCACTTATGTTAGATATATACAAAGATCCATATTAAATTGATTAAGTCTTACCATTTGATTAATCATTACAAATTTGGTATTAGGAATTTGACTTATGTTTGGCTATTCAAAATTTTCATGTAAATTGAATGCCAAAATATTCCCAAGTAAATTTTAATTTTTAATATGTTATTCTAACCATCAAATTGATAATAATAATAATGACATTATCAAATGATTTTTTTAAAAATATAATAAAATAAATATACCCAAATGGAGAAAAATCTAATGGAGAGGATTCTAATCCAAAGAAGCCCAACTAAAACAAAACGAGAGAGTGAAAAAAACCCCAACTATATATAGTAGTTATATTTTTTCTCATTCTTTATTTCCATGTGGTGATGTTTGTTGAGTAGTTTCAAGTTCACTTTTTTTACTATGGTTTAAATCCCAATATCCCAAAAAGGATCGAATGAAAATGCATGTATGAACTTTTGCATATTACCTCCATATCTTCAAAATCATCATCTTCGTAGTCTTCACTTATATCATCTGTAAGCATCTGCCAGATATAAAAGGAGCAAAATTATTAACATAGGACTTGAAATTACTAGTTGTTAATTACTTGATTGTCTTGACAAGCACAGTGATAAATTTTAGCAAACTTCAAAGAGGAAAATACCCGTGAAAGTATTACAATCTCTTTGTCTGGAGATTGCATCAGTTCAGCAAACTTTGCCAGCATCCGCAATGGTGTATGCCCTCCTCCACCGTGGTGAAACTGGCCAAACATAAAAAGTAATAGTAACAATTAAACTTTTTGTTAGGGTAATTTTTTTTGGGAGAAATTGTATATGGTTTGGAATTAAGGTGGTAATATTAATAATTTTCGTTGGTCCTTCCCTTTCTATTTGTGTACTAAGAACAGCATAGAAGTATCTTGTCCTACCCAATAACTAATAATAATGCAAAACTTCTAAAACAGTCAAACTTTAGCCAACCAATTATAACTAATAGTACGTATAATTTTAAGAATTTTTCTAACGGATGCTCATACGGCACTCGTTAATACACTTATCATTCACCTAACCTATCATATATATATATATATATATATATATATATATATATACCAATAATTATTACATTCTCTTGCATTTATATACTTTCCCTATTTAATCATACTTACCTTCCCTCGTATTTATTTACTTTTCCTAATTAATCTTACATTTTCAAAAACATGATACCTTGAAATATATTTTAACGGATGCGGATAGGGCACCCGTTAGAAAAACCCTAATTTTAAAAGATATGTTATGATTAGAGTTTATTGTATTGTAATTATACCCTACAAATACTAAGATAATGGAAATCCTCTACCTCTATGAATATTCATGAAATTCAGTTCAACTCCCTAAACCATTTTCCTCAATCTTGCTAGGGTTTTTGGTACAAGGAGGAAAATCTGCATACAATTTCCAAATGACGGAACCAGGGTGATCAAGAGGGCAAACTAGAGACCTAAGGTGTTAATTTTTTTTTTTTAAATATGTACAAATGAAGTTGAAATGCAGGGGCCTAATAAATGTGGATGTGTTCATTAACATTATAAATTGAGAGTAATCTAGGGATATCAAGGTTAAGAAAAAATCCATTAAAAAAACATATTGCGACAACAATTTACAGTTAAGAGAATCTAATTTTGTTTACTCTATTGTTTTTTGACCAAAAAAAAATTTAATTTAAAGCAATAAACTTGACTTAATAGCTTAGCTAATGTTGCTCGTCAAGATTGAGCATATCTCGTTCTTGCACAGCTAGGGGTATCAAGGATCACAATCAAACTCAAAATAATATAGCTTTCAAATTTGATTTGTTATTTATTCACAGAATTTAAAATTGTCTTTGAGTTAAAATGACATTTTATCAAGTTAAGCTCAATTGGAACTCAAGTGACTCTTTTTTTTTTTTCTTTTTTACATGAATTCCATGACTCTCTGCTTATCAAGCCAAATTGGGAAGAGATATGCTATATGTGCCTATACTAGAATACCGCTAATGTTTGACTAATTACTTGGTAGATGAGAAATTTATTTATGAACCAAAAGGCCATTGAATTTGACAACAGAATTTGATCAAGGTACTAAAACTTCCACGTTTTCATGATATTTGAGAACAGAGCAGCTTTGGTGGAGGGTATGGATTCCAAATTAGTCTGCAATATATGATTGTCAGCCCAGAATAGTGGGATCTGTCATGAGGACTAAAGCTCGATCTGATATAGCCGTTTGGCACAGGGAAGTGAAAATTGTGTCCTTTTTTCACATAAAACGGGTACCAAAAGATACAAGGGGAAGAAGAGTTAAGGTCTTTGAGGTCACTGAGCCACAATTGTAATGGCATGGCCTGAAGTCTGCAGCTTGAACAGAGAGATCACTGGCAACCAACCATTAAGGTGAATTGCGTGCAATGCAAAATCAGCTCAACCAAAGGCATACAAGGTGAAATGATCAATAAAACTTGTATTCCCAAATTGGGGCAAGAACGAATATGGATCCCAAAATCAGGGCCAATAGAAAAGAAAAACATGGTTTTCCCTTGATTAGTGCATCTTTTTAACTCATTTCACTTCAAAAAAGAATTGTAATGGACATTGTGTAATTGTGGTTTACTCTCTCTCTCTCTCTCTCTCTCTCTCTCATATGGTGTGTTGGTTGCCACCAAAACTCTTATAAGAAATGAACAAAAAATGTAAAATGATTCAAACTCTTTCATAGAACAAAATGTAGGCCTCTGAGAGAAGAACTTCTTCCAGAGAAGCCTCACGCACGTAAGCATCACTGGCATGATACCACACATAATCTCCATTCTGACTTTCCAGTGTTCCCACTGTTCTTCATGCCTCCCCTCACATATGCAACATAGTGGCCTCCCCTCATTGATCCCAAATGTTCCACCACCCCCACCAAATTGTATTTGTATCTGTCCCTCTCCATGCATCTGTAGGGAAAAAAAATTGAGGAGCAGTCAGAAGATGTATTGTCGGTGTATTCTGCCAAATGAAATCAAGTCCTGAGCTTTCTAACCAGAAAGACCATAGCAACAAAAATATTAGTAGCTATGACATAAAAATCAAGCATGTAGACTCACAAACTAAAATGCATGAAAAATCAGAGTAGAGCATAAAATTGGACAACCAAATATAATCAGATACAGTATAACAAGATCAGAGAAATAATGAAATCCAATCTTTCATTTCTGACAATATCTTATTGGAGAGTTGCATGGTAGCATCAACAGATTCTCGTAAATAAAAATTACATAAGATGGATCTTTGCCAAGAGGGCATTGTTCTAAACATTTACAAGTTCTTGCAATTAGTGACATTCCTCTATTTACGTGATGATACCAGCTAATCAACTAGCTCTGCTAGATGCTAAAATGCTCTACACTGATTAATCATCCAGCATATAGTATATTAGACGTCCAAACTAACAGCAAGGGAAGGATGAGTAGGTGGTAATTGAGGTAACGTAGATGCTTTTACTTCCAAACTAGAATCAAAGAGATCAGAAAGCACTTATTCCTTTTCCATCAGTAACCAAATCAAGAAATCGACTTCCCAAAGTTCCTTGCAAGGATGATTTAAAACTACTACTAGCAATGAAAATTCAAAAGTTGTGCAAATCTAATTTGACATTCATGAAAAGTTTTTCCCCCAAGTTCAGCAATTTTTGTTCAGTAGATGAATCTCTTGGTTGAATCAAGACCGAAACAGAGGAAAGAATTCAAAGTCTTCCAGTTATAACTCTGGAGTGCCTCTAATTTTGGTGCCTTTCGAGATGTCCACACTTTTAAAATTACATGACATGTGGTGTTTTACATGTTATCTTATCGACGGAAAGTAAAGCACTTGATTTATGAGAAGATACACCTAGATCCAATTTTGTGTGCTATACTTTATGGCATAGCAAAGGTCTTCAATTTGACACAAAGTAACAACACAAGTGCAGTTCCCTTGTAATTTTCACTCTAGCATATTTTCACTAAGAATTGAAAAACAGCAACAAAGACTCAAAACATGACAACAAAAAATGAAGCAGATAGAATATTTCAAGGATTGTCCGTGACATAAAACAAGACATTTGATTGGAGCTAAAATTATCCATCTGTAAGACCTAAGCAGTTGAATTTTTCCATAAGCACAACCAAGTTACATACATTCTGTCTTTACAGCATCGGATCATTATATAAGCAGTAAACATGCAATTGAATTGCTTCTGCTGATAGCATGTCATGCTACAATTACAATAACTCCACTGGTAATTGAATTGGATTAGCGTTTTGTTGCAAGGCACAAACAACGCAAAGGTAGCTGGAGGATTAACATCTACGATGGAAATACTAGTACAATTTATGAGTACTACTTGCAATGAACAGTGTGACAGAATGAAGTTCCAATAGTCAGGATTTGGCAGGCCCTAAGCTTTAATTTATGAAGATGCAAATACCTCTGTCAATAACCACATTCATAACTCCTTTTTTTTTCTTTTTTTCTTTATTTTCTTTTTTTTTTATACAATGGGTTGGAGGGGATAAGCTCCAAACCACAGGCTTGCTTGAGGTCCAATTCTAGACGTTACAATCACCACTGGTTATATCCCCTGACTCAATCGAATATATAATATGAGAGTTAAAAAAGAAGAAGAAGATAAGAGTAAATTAAAAAAAAATTAGTTATCTTGAGGACATGTTCTGTTCATTGCACAAAGGGCCGGGCCCCATTTGAAAAGAAATAGTAGCTGGTTACTTAATGGCTTGATTAGTTACTGACATTTTACAGCTTAATCAACTCTATTTTGTAAACATCTAGACGCTAGAAGTGACCTTGAAGCAGGGGAAAATTTATTATCTAAATACAAAATTAGAAGCTAAATGTACAAGGATTAACCAAGTATGAGAAGGAAAGGAAAGGAAGACAATGGAGGAAAAGAAACAGGAAACTCCAAAGAGAGGTCTACAAGGTCTTAGCCAGAATTCCACTTCTTCTTGGCTAGCTGGGTACTTTTAACGGTTGCCAAGTATCACGTGAAGCCAATTATTATAACCATAGATAACAATTCTAAATAGTTGAGGTGGCCATGCCAAGTATAAGTTTCAAACAAAGCATGAGCTATTTAGCCCGAAATGATCCTTAGATTCTCTCAGCCATAAAATCATAGCCTGCCATACATTTGATGTCAATAGCTTGAAATCACATAAAAAAACCAGTTTTGATTTATTTGCTACAGAGTCCTGATGTTCACCTTCATCCACTGAAGTCCAAGAGTAACAGCTGTTAGTGAGACATCTTTACAGTCTATAACATTCCTAGTTTCCACCTTGACTAGTAAAGCTTAAACCAAGTCCTAATTCTGGCAATTTTCAATAACTACTACTGTTAGTCAACTGGCAGCTGTGTTCTTCACTTCTTTCTTACATAAAGTTTATTGAGTACGACTCTAAGGATGCATATGTGTGGTTGCATATGCACTGACTAATAATCAGACAAATAAACTGATGAAAGATAAATCGAGGACTCCACCTTTTCCTTCTGGTCGACCCATACCTAATCAGCATTTTTCCTAGGTTTTACAATTTCCAAAAATGATGCCTGGTATCTGTTATGATCTCAGTCAATCATCCCAGAGCAACTCTTTCCTAATATATCTGAGAAAAAAGGGTTCTAAAAACCATAAAATGCAGCTCATAATCAACCTACTTCACAATCTCTATAAGAAAGAAACCATATATCTTTCAACTCTGGATACCCTAAAACCATTTGTGCTGCATCCAAACCACAACTGCTGATTGATTATGAGCTATGCCTAGAAATATCTCCTGCATCTTTATTGAAAATGGAAAGGAAGCTAAATAAAACAGAATGATAACAGGTTCAGGTGATATAATTAGCTGGGGTTATCAGCTGAGGAGCAAATATTTTGGGGAAAACATGGCAGGAAATGGCAGAGAAAGATGGACACAAGCACCTAAAGGCATAATTAGCTTCATCAAAGAAAAACCGTGACAACCAAGCATGTATTTTGTGTATCACATCTCTTTATGCAAAGATGACCTTAATAATACTCACAGATCCAATGTTCCCTTTACAAGGCAATCTCAATCCTCAACAGTCTTAGCTTTGGTAAAGTCTCACTTTCCATAAACCAAAAGGCACCTAAGCACAAATTTTCTGCTCTGGATCCTCCAAGAAAGAAGATTCATTAACCAGAGATGGATCATACAGTTACGATATATGAATACAAGTACAACAATGCTTCTTTTGGCTTCCCTGAATAACTAAAGCAGGAACCTATACATATCCTCCGAGTTATAGTTAACATGCAGACAAAGAGGGAAACAGATGCATATTAAAAGGAAAAAAGGGTAAGCACTTAAATGGTCACTAAACTGTTGGTGCAACATACTTTTGCAACTAAACTATGAGGATTTCAAATCACCCATTGAACTCCCAAAAAAAATAAGCTTCCAGCCTTCTCTCAATTTTCACTGTTAGGTCCATCTTCAGTTAACATTGAGGAGATTCATTCATTTAAAGAAAAGCAAAAAGTATAAAACCAATTACCATTTTGCTCCTTTTTCCTTTCTCAAATCCCACATCCAAATAAAGAAACTCCCCACCCCCCCAACCTACTTTCCTCTTCATGAATCCTACCCCTACTAACCCCCCAAGTGTGTACTCATGCCGCTTCTTCCACCCTACTACAGCAGTTTTCGCAACTTCAATGCTGCCATTTCTTCTAGCAAAACCCCAAACAAGCATATAACCAACAATGGCGCAGAAGCAAGCATACCAACTCCCTAAATCTGATAGAATACCCCACTCACCACACTAATTGCTTTCCTACACAACAATCCTCAACGCTACTACTTCCTCTCTCCCAGACCACCAGAAATACCAACAAAGAACTATATTCTGACATTAATTTTAACTTTTCTTTCCATTCTGTGTCAAGATGACCGATTAAGGCAATTTTGTTGGGGAACACTGGAGAAGAACTTCCATTCATTATCCATTGAACAAAAGTACAGAACCTTCACAAGCCTCTTTTAACAGGCCAGTTTTAAACGTTATATTGAAGTCAAAACTATCGAATTAGAATTTCCCTATTGTTATTTCACTCTGGACAGGCCTATCGAATACCTATCTGCAGCTAGATCATCCTCTCTGAGGGTCTGTATCATCCTTCTACCTCATGTAAATATTCACAGATTGCATCCTCCTAAGTTTAGCATAGATTCAAGAGCTATTTCTTAAGTTTTTGTCATGCTCCATTGGTGCTTTTATATCATGCAGTTCCAAAAATATAATGTCTCATGCTTTTCCAGGGACCAAACTGAGTTCCTAACTTCACTATTTTTGAAATTTCAGCTAATTCATCCACCCTAAAAATCATTAATCACTGAAACTGAGATCCTAGTAAAAATTCTCAAACTGGTTTGTAAAGCCCAAAAACTGAAAGACCGAAAGACACAGCAATAAATGTTGTGGAACTTCTTTAACTAAAACAATTAATTGTCTTCTGTGAGGAGACAAAGAATAATGCAATTAAAAAGTCAAAAGAACATGTCACCAGCTACACCAGAGTAAAAGAAAATGAAAGATGAGTGAATAATGATTTCTTTAGTAACAAATTTGAGTATTAAATTGCACCTTGGATCCATGTATGACTTTAAGTCTATTGAACGGTCGAATTGCACATAGCCATTCAGTTTACTCAAGCGCCCCCGAGCATCTTGACTGAACCTTTTCAGATGGATTGTTAGGATAGGTGGTGCGCTATTAATTAGGATTCTCTTCGTGGCATCCCTCTCGACTTTCTCTGCATTCTTCTCATCATCCTTAGTGTCTTCTGTTTCACATTTACCAGTTCCTCTACAAAAATTCGTCCTTTTGAACTTTACCATCAGTGCATCTGACATGGGAACCATCATGTCTTTTGCAGCTGTCATCCAATTTACAGAATGTCATATCCCCATCAGAAGCTCCTGGCAGACAAACATTTGCGAGGACTACGTCACATTTTTCACCTTCCATGCTGGAATCTACTGAATTCACTTCAGCATTCTCACCATTTTTGGGCATGACATTCTGCTTAACATCAGTCTCTGTACTGTGTGACAGAAAGCTGTCATCAGATGGGTCAACTGTCTCATTTTTCAGATAGCCATTACATAGGTGTCTCACCTCAGAGGAAAAAGGGCTGCTATCCTGTAAAGGTGACAGACCAGAGGCACGTGTAGCTTTGCCCAATTCTGTCATTTCTTCAGACCAAGGGTTCAGAAGTTTCTTTCTTGATCTAATTTTTTGTTCTTGCAAAACCTTTGCACAATTTTCACATTGCCAAGCATGTTCATTTTTTGAAAGAAGCTCTGGTTTTGTGAAATAAGATAAACAACTCTGAACAGAAACTGGAGCATCAGTGTTGTCAACCTCATCTGGCTCAGACTCGCTGCTATTTCCCCCAAAACCAGCATGTAAAACTTCATTTGTCTCAGAAGCATTATACATGGATGAGGGATTCATACTAGGGCCTGTAGCTTCAGGCTCATTAAACAAGTCACCCAAACCATCAAATTCCATTGAATCTTGTTCACAACCTATAGCTGATGAGAAGAAATCACCATCTGTCTTCACTATGTCACCGGTATCTTCTTTATATGGAAGCAAAAGAACTTCAGACTCTTGAACAAGCAATGGAGTTTCCTCTTCCGAAAATTTCTCCAAGGAACCAACGCCAATATTAATATCTCTAGAGCAAGTCAAACAGCTGAGTTCTGAGCTATTCTCCCAATTAGCCTCACTATGCATAGTATCAGCACATCCAGAACTGTCAAGGACTACTTTCTCATCAAATTGTGAGGCCATATCTCGTGCATTTGATAACTTCTCTTTCCCGTGGTGAACTAACTGCGTCTCATCATGAGAGCAACATGCTGTATCTGTAATTGTCGAAATATTATCACCACATGAATCCAAAGAATTTTGCAATACTTCATTTTGTACAGTATTTTCATCGGCAGAACCATGATTGATTGAAAGGTCATCCATTTGAGAAGTCATGTTATCATTGTTTGAAACTGTATCTGCCTCAAGAAAGTCCAACCAGGTGAAATCATCTGCTGGAATTGGTTTCTCAACAATACTTTCAACAGCTTTGTTGGACTGAGCATGTTGATCAGATGGCAGACAGTCTGCAGTTATGCACTTGGTATCAGCCATAACACTTACATCAGTAGCAGAACCACCAGAAGAAACCACATTTTGTTCAGGAATATGTACGCTAGAATGTGGTGTGCTAGAAGACTTTCCATCAACATAAGCATCAGATGTACTTGTAGATGGTAAATCATTTGTATCTCTGACCATTTTAGGACGGATCCTTGCATTTCTCCTCGGAGGTGGTTTAGATTTTTTTGGCTCGATTCACTTGCTGGACCTTTTTGGAAGGAGGCTTTTTTGTTGGAACTGGTAGTGAGAGATCCAAATAGGGCTCATAGACCAACGAAGAGTATCCGCATTCCAAGCAGGTAACTGTGCTTGAGAGTTGACCACCAAAGATGGCATCGACGAAGGTAGGATCTGAATTGCCATCTTCCTGGGAAGATTTGTTCTGTTTTTTTGCACTCAGTTCTTCAGTAGACAAAGCATCAAGCAAGCACTGAAGCAATTCATGACTGTCTTGCTGTTGGTATCCTCTAAATTGAGGCGCCTTTGCACAAACACAACCAAAGAACGATCTAGGATTTATAACATTTCTCAAGCCAGAATCTGGGTTGGTCTCGGAAACAAGCTTCTTGAAAGCAGCAGTAAGGGGTCCAAAACAGCCATCCAGTTTGCAAAAATAACCTCGTACCCTATCCAGTGCTAATAAATTCTGCATGACAGAATTAAAGAAACAGGTGTTCCCTAAATTAATCAACCCTCTAACTACATAACTATCCCTACCACCTGAACCAACTACTGCAGACTTTTCTGACGTTATGGTACTTGTTACACTGCCACTTCCAAACCAAACATCTTCTGCATCCAAAGCAGCACCGTCGGACCGCCGTATTTTCATCATCTTAACAACTTCATGTAACACATCTTTTTCTTCAACACCATCTTCTGATTTTTCAGCACCAATTAAAATATTGCAACGGAAACACCAGCGAAGTTGAGGATTTTCAAGTTGGATGGCTAATGAATGATGGTTCTGTTTAGCATGTCTAATGGCATGGGTTTGAGGAGTTGTTGGCAATCCAACACCTCCACACGAAAAATGGCCACACTCCAAGCATACCCAAATGGCCTTAGACTCTGTTCTCGACTCTGCACCCCCCTTTTTCTTTCCTTGCTTACCTTTCCCCTTACCCCCACGTCTACCATCCCCACCATCCCTACAATCTTCACACTTAAATGATTCTGAAGACCCAAATTTAGCAGAAAGCTTCTCTAAATTCACACCCTTATCAAGATGTGAGCATACTCTTTTATCCTTTAAAACTACAGTAGTTCCATCATCAGTGGTTTTATCAACATTAGCAATAGTGTTCTGCTGCTGAGAATTAGTTTTTGCAGAAGCAGCCGAGACCTGCTTATCCTTATGATCACTTCTGGGCTTCTTTTTAGCCTTTTTCCCCATTATTTCCTATAATTAATCCAAGAAAATCATAAACACATGTACAAAGCACCAAAAAAATTTCACAATAAAAAAAAGACACCTAATCCAAGTCAAGAAAAATGATCCAAAAACATGCCAAACCAAACCAGCTATAAGCTCAAGCATACAACTAAATGCAACAGAAAACAATACTTGGCTAATAACATCACATAGTAAATTTTCAGACAACATGAGCAGAAAAAGGGGCCAATTTAAAAAATTAATAAAATACTCAATAAGAGGAAATATGGCAAAAAGTTAAAAGAACCCATTAAAGATTAAGCTTTTCTAGAGAAGCCCAGCTGAAGTTTTTGACTGAATAGAATACCCAGGTGCAGTTGAGTAAACAAAACAGGAAAAAAAAAAAGGTGAATACTTTGAAGCAGTGAAATGAATGAATAAATTTTAAAAAAAAAAATCACCTGAATATATGGAGTAAAAGCTAGGGATATCTTCAAGAATCTGCAATGTATGGGAAGCTACATGCGATGGGGAACAAACAAATAAAAGTGGAAAAAAAATGGGGGAAAACAAAAGAGGAAAATGGACTGTGGTCTGAGGGCTTAAGATCCTAGAGTAGCAAAGGCAGCTGTAACAGTAATAATCTTTTATAGGAGGTTTTGGGGTGAAATCTTTTTAGTCCCTCTTCTCAGTTTTCTCTGAGGGAGAAAATAGAGGTGACAAAGGGGTTTATGCGTTTTTGAGGAGGTCAATATGAGTTCTTCAAATTTGGGAAAATTGCCGTTCTTGAAGATATTGAGGAAATTAATTTTAGAGATTAAGGGAAAGGAAAGAAAATATGTGTTTTGTTTTATTTTACATTTTTTGGGTAAGAAAATGTGTGGCTATATTTAAGCCATTTAAAAAGGTAGTCCACTAAAAAAGTATAAAAAAGAACAACAAACAAAACATGGAAGGAGGATTTGAGAAATTTGTTATGCTTTCTATTTTGTTTTAACATCTAAGTTAGGGAAACTAATTAATTTTATTCAAAAGAAAGTACTATTTCATAACAAAAGGATTTCAATTTAGGCATGGAATGCATCCCAACAAAACATGGAATGATTTGTTGTTAATGGACACCTGGATTTGTGGTTAATTTGATATTTTGGAGCTAGTCAATTATATCCATTTTTGTCCTGCATACCTATCAATTAAGCTAGTCAATCATAGTCTTGTCATTATTGATTGATGAGAAGATTCTTAATTAGCGCACTATCAATTTTTTTTGTTGTTAATTAGGGCACTATCAACAACAAAGGTAACTGGTGGGAAAGGCTGAAGCTTGTTTTATTGTTAAATGGAGAAGATTTTAGATTTGGACTATGGTTGGTCTGTTAATTCTATGATTAGTTGGTTTACTAACCCCAAACAAAAAAAAAAGACAATATTTGAAATATCCAAATGTTTAAATTTACATGTATTAGAAGCTTTTCAAAAAATTTTATTGTCCAGCATGCCAAACTTCTAAACCAATGGAATAATTCCAACATCACATGTTAGTCCTTGTCAAAAAAAAAAAAAAAAGGAAAAAATGAAGAAAGAAATAATGACCTATTAGTCAATAATTGACATATGTAGTTCACTAAGATTGTTAATAGAAACTAGTTGCTATATTCCCTTCGTTACAATAAGAGTTATCTTTGGTTATGCTTGCACACTAAAGTTGCCTTTATCAAAGAAAATATAGTCTATTTCTTTCTTTGTTTTTTGAGAGTAACAAACAAAAAATCTAGTCCACATAGAAAAAATGTTTTCTCCAAATCCGCCACAACCCAATTTTTCTTAAAGCTATGACCTCCATTATCAAGAACATCCAATTTACAAGCAATTAAGATACGTTATATTTTCAAAGAAGTTACACACCATTTAGGCCACTTTGCGAGAGAGGTTATACATAATATTAAGTGGAATGGTGAAATCCCTCCCCCTATTCTTTTCTTGACAAAACGGCAAACTTTCATTAGTGATAGCTTGATATTATAATAGAGTCTAGGGGGTTGTAAATAAGTAGAGTTTAATCAAATGGTTCGCGAGTTTGCTTGGTCAAGATTTGAACTCGAACTCGTATTGATCGATTTCGAGTTTGAATTCGAGCAGGTCGAACTACCTAACGAGTTCGAACTCGAGTTCAATATGTAAAGTTCGAAAACTCATCGAGTTTAATCGAGCTTCATGCATATATGATTTTTAAAATTTTTTATTTATTAGTATCAAATGTCTATTTTTTCCCTTGTTTAAAATGATATAAAACATAAAATTATATTAATTAAACTTGATTAAGTTCAATTAAAGTCAAACTAAGTTCAATTGGGTTTGATTTGCTCGAATTCGAGTTCGATGAACTCGACTTCAAATAAGGCAATACAAAATCAAATTTGAGTTCGAGCTCAACTTTTAAGAGTTCAATCCCAAATTTTTAATTCAAAGTCGATTCAACTCAATTATACTCCTACAAGAAACAACTAAACTAGGCAACTGTCTTCTAAATCATTAAGGGTGTAAAAGAATCTAATCAAGTCAAAAACTTTAGTGTTCAAGTTTGTTTGATTATTTTAATGAGTTTAAAATTTTGTTCAAATTTGACTTTTTTTTTGCTGAACCGAATTTAAACAAGTTTTTTAAAGTCAAATTTAAAAACTATTGAACATAAAACATTATTCAAACTTAGTTAACTATTTGACGAACCAAACTCTTGCCAAACTGAACTCAGTTTGAATATCGAATGGTTTGGTCCTTTTTTCAACCCAATAGATCATACTGTACAAGCTTATTGAACCACAAGGGGAAGTTCAACTTCCACCTAACGTTCTTGACAAGTTTGGTTGCAAACTTAGCTAAGCTATGACTGACATGATTCCACTTCTCCTAATAAAATTAACAAAAAAAATTCAATTTGAGAAAAGTAATTAGAGAAACATTCAAATCCCTAGCTATATTCAATTAGTGTTTTACAAGAATTTGAATAGATTGAAGTAATTAGAAGCAGAGTCTTTCTATCAAAACAAAATAGTAAGAAAGTGGAAAATGCCTCCAACATATGCCTTGAGTGACGGAATGGAAAGGATTTATCAAAGGTCCAATTTCCCTATAATTTGTTGAAACAAAATGAGTAAAAACCTATTTTAGAGAATTGGTGGATCAACTTCTTTTACATCATCTCAACTGTTTTATGTGCCTAGGACCATAGAGTTTTCCTAGATTTCATACCTCTTTTTTTCCCCACAAATTATCCTTAGATTGCCGGATGGCTACCTGAAATAGTTGATCCAGCATGCCCAAAGGCATAGAAACTCGAGGGTCATCTATAAACCATACTCTAGAACCCCGAGAAAAGCACCGTAAAAAAAGCTTATTAAAACTAAATTGCAACTACTTGTTCAAAACCAAAAGGATTGAAAATAAAGAGGTGTTAGAACTCCACTTTGATCTAATTAGGTTCTTATATCTATTAGCCTTGTATACACAATTTCTTTAAGCTCCTCTCCCTGTAAATTATAATAGATTAGATTATAGAAAGGCTTCTCTGTCAATAGATTATGATAAATTAGATTATAAAAATATTATCATTGTCATAAAAAAAAACACAAGGAGGTAGCTCCAAAAGCAATATTTAAAACTGAAGAAAGATTTGAGTTGGATTCTACAAGAGTGGAAGGCTATATATTGGAACCCCCTTGTCCATCCATCCCTAGAGTTATTAAACTGCTCAAATTAAAGACGCTTAATATATCTTTTTAGATCATTTAAAAAAATTATAAGCCATCTTTGTGATCTTGATCGAAGGAAGATAGTCCAAGTCAATAACCTTAATTCAAACTCAAGTAAGTGTCTCATATTAATTTGTGTTTTGGTCGCTCCTAAGTCCTAAACATGAATAATCTACACTCTCTCGATTAAGAATAAACTCAATCCGACCAAATTCAGCATTTAATTTTCGTTTTGCATCCTTGTTGGAGGACTTGAGCAAAAACAACGGAATTATCTAAGGCCATTTTAGTCATTTGACCTTCCATTTGATGTAAGCATCAAGCCCAACACTAATTTATGTAGGGCCAACAATTTTGGCCCATTTATTAGTGGAAGCCTAGCGTAGTTAGTAGGTAGACGCTAGACAACTTGTGATTGGAGAAGCAGACTTTTTTTTTTAGGGTAAAAAAAAATAATGTTATTTTTTTCCAACAAACGAAAAAAAAAATAATGTTATGGTTATTGTCATATTGGCTAAACTTGTTACGTTTTCTGTGAACTTATTTTCCTATTATTTTTTTACCTTACATATTCTAAATAACTACAACACATTTTTTTTTTAATAAAAACTCTAAAAAATAGCAATCAAAATGAGTTCTTCTCGGACTTCAAAGTAATAATGAAAGTTTAAAATACCAATACCAAAAAGCTAAGAAATAATTACATAAAAGTACAACTAATAATCCCTAAAGGTAAAATTAGCATTCCTTAATGATGAGTGCTCACGTGGCAAGTATTTTGGCACTAGTAACATGAGAAATTAAAATAAAAGAAGATTCGATGCTTCTGTAATTATCACAATGTAGATGCTAATGCAAAAATTGTACACACTAACCTAGCTAATTTAAACACTAACATAACATGTAAATACACAATACCTTGTATTGTTTGTTGAAATTTGTGCCCAAATTTCAATCTCAACCATCCAAATTTACAATTACCAATCTCCCACCGTGATCGCAGAGGAGCTGAATCCTTAAAATATTCAAACCTGGCCCGTCCCATGAGCCCATGGACGGGCCAGGTTTAGAATCAAAAGGCTCGCCCAATTCCTAGTTCCAAAACTATGCCCAAGTACGGTCCAATCCAAACTACTTTAACTTTTATTTCAACCCCAAAAAACACCCACTGAAACACATAGTTGACAGCTCTCTTATTTATTTTTCTTCCTCGGCGTAGACTTTCTTCTCCGGCGTTCTCACCATGACTCATATCCTTTAATTACGCTCCTTTTTTTGATTAATTTCAATTTTATGCTGCATTTATTCATGAGTATATGTGAATTTTGGGAAATTTCTTTGACTGGATTGGGATCTCACGCGGAAACCAGAGGGAGAAAGATAGGGAAAGAGCTCAGGCAAGGACTGGTGGCAAAGGCAAGACCAAAGATGATGGTTTGACTCCTGAGCAACGCCGTGAAAGGTACTAATCCTCTCTCTCTCTCTCTCTCTCTGTGTTGGCCGCTTTTTTTCTTTAAGTCCAATTTGCTTCCTATATTTTCCAATTTCTGGATTCGGAATTTTGTTTATCTGTAATTATTAAGTTCCTGTCTTTATAATTATAGTGGTTTAGGCGTGTTTGCTTATGTTAAGATTTTGAAAGATTGGTACTCTGTTGGATGAGTTATGTGTGTTATGAATTTGTGTGTATATAATTTTCCTCTTTTTTCACACCTTTACATGGATAGATGTTTAGTTTGATTTAAGTTAGGTTTATGTACTGACACTAGGATATTGGAACCTTTTAATTTTCTTTTTGGTTACTGGGACTCCATTGTCTTTGTAATTCGGATGATCAAATATGCAGCTCATGGAGTGCCAATAGCGCTACCTTTTATGTATTTCATTAGTTGGAGTAACCATGAAAGCAGGGTGAAAGAAGGAATTCTTAATTTTTTTTTGGTAGTTGTCATCTTAGTAGTGTTAAGCTTTTAAGGAAAAATTTAAATTTTCTGGATTTTTTGGGGTGGGTTGTGGGGAGGCATCCTCGTAACACCCCTCTAGGTCCATCTGCACTTCAAAATAAGGTAAAGTTAGATGCTTTTGTGTTGGTTTGATGTGAATGAACATGATAATTTTCATAAACATGTCGGTGTAAGTACTAGTATGTGATTTTTGTTTGTTTACATTTGGTTCTAGTAATTGTTTGAATTTCCACATGCTAGATGTTATTCGTGACTATTGTGTCCGACACGTGACCTGGGTGATTTGATTTTCTTTCTTCTAACTCTAAAATTGATGATCTTTTAGAGATGCAAAAGCACTTCAAGAGAAGGCTGCAAAGAAGGCAGCGCAGGCAGCAGGGGGCAATGATGCTGGAGGTAAAAGCAACAAGAAATAATGAACTCTCTTGTTATTAGGTTTCCTGATTGTCTTTTACTTTAAAGAGACCCTCGTTTCCCCTTTTTCTTGCTTTACATATTTGTGTATTTTCTTTTGCTACAAGGTCTCTGTTCTGTATGATTTTCATAAACACTCAATGTGCAATGTAATCTTAATTGATACTGTAACGTTGATTTTGGTGCTTGTTGGTCGATCTTTGTGTTCTTGTTTGATGCACCTGAATTTTCTTTGGTGATCCTCTTTTAACCATGTTCATGTAATCTTGTGAAACTGTTAATTCCAACTTGCTGGAAGTCAAACATTCCATTTGTTAAAACTTATGGACTCATTTGTCAGTTGAGTGGTCCCAAGTCAACCTTCATCCACATTATATTTGTTTTTGAACGAAACTATTGTACTTTTCTTTATTTCTTTTTTTAATCTGAATGTCTTCTACTAGTAGAGGATGGTATACTGTTTTTGGAGACCTTGTCGTTGAGTTTGCAAAATAGTGGGCATGACAAAGGATTGGTGTACGGCTTGGCACTCATTTCATATGTTATTTGGGGTGTCTCAAAGATGTGCTGCATAACTTGGATCTTTTTTTTCTACAGTTGGATGTTGAAATGAGGCTTTGATGATGAGCCCGGCCAGACTTCTATTTACCATAAAGTGTCAAAATGATAGCCGAAATTTCAGCTACTTTTCATAAACAGTGAAGTACCTGAAATTTGTTTGACATAGCTATAATTGAGATACTTGAATTGCAGTGCTCAAAGGTTAAGCTTACAATTAATCTTGAAATTCAGGGTTCAACTTTTGCCATTTGGAAATAACTTTTTGTGCAATGCATTTCTTTGTCCTCATAAGCTACCTGCCCTATTTCCGTGGCTCGTTTTGGGACTCAACACTATTTCATTGCTATTAGAACAGTTTGCGGTATGAGTTAAAGAGTTTAAAAATTCTGTATATTCTCAATCATGGGCTTAGGAATATGCAAAAAGTGGGTGAGTGATATGAGCTTTTTGAAATGCTTTAGCAGAAGCTTAGGAGGTGAACTGAGGTGATATAATTGATAGCTCGTGTTGCGTTCAAATAAGTAGCTTACTGCATATCCGTTCCATCAAGTGACATGATGACAAACTGATGATTTTAACATAAGGTTTCTGCTTTTCTCTGTCGTCTAATCATTTAAATTCCAGAATCATGACAGTTTTGGCCATTTAATGTCGTATTAGAATAGCAGGTTCTGTTGATGCCATTGATACTTGGTTTTGCTTAACCGTATGGATGGCCGCATACTGACAGCTGAGTAGGGCTTTTAAAGGATTTTGTCACCTAGGAGGCAGTAATTGCTTGAAAATGTGGATGCATTGCAACCTATTTGAGGTTGATTGATGTGAGGAAAAGTGTTATTTCAGAAACGAGGAAAGTTGATTAGGTCACTCGTGGTTTTTGCTGAATATTTCGCTGATGCTTTCTTGTAAAGGCTTGCTTAGTGCTGGTTCATGGACCTCAAGTTACACATAAAGATACCATTTGGCTGGTGTAAGGTTGTAGGCTAAGAATATGGATTGTTTAGTTGTATATACTTTACCTAGTTAGGTTACACACCTAGCTTTGGAGGGTTTCAATTGATCTGTGAAGAGAATAATCCAAGGAGGTTGTATGGTCGGGGTCAAGAACTGATGAATTGTTCTTGTTGAGGGAAATCGAGTCTTGTGCAAGAATGAATGGCTTTGGACTCTGTTGAAGACATCTTCATGTCTTCAATTTCTATTATTTAATTTTGTATAATCTACAGTTTCTCAAATAAAAATTACAAATAATTCGACAATTAAGGTCTCAAAAGTTAATTTCTGATATCCTTTTGAGAGTAGCCATTAGCCAATGTAAGATGAGATCCCAACTTTATGCACTTCTCAAATGCAAAATTTCTCCGGATTTGTAAAAGTTAATTCTCAATTGGTGGACGTCTTTATCGCAACTTAAACTAATTGGTTTCTTTTCTTCACGCTTTGCAAAAATGGCTCGAGCATCAAGTTAAATTAGCAAGGGCCCTTTCTGGTTTACATCAAAGTCTAAATGTAAAATTTCAAGTATCAAATTGTCCAGTTTCCAAAAGAAAACGCTTGTGATGTGCATGATCAATTGAGTTACGAAAAATTATCGGAGGAAAGAAGAGATTTACGATAAAGTTTGTCAACTAAAATATGGTAAATACTTTTTCTTAAAGAAAATTAAGGTTTAAGAAAAAGTAAAGTACCAACATAAATAAGGTCGAACCCACCATTTAAGAACCATTTTAGGGGGAGGGCAAACTTTACTATGGTCATTGAGCCGCTTGTAGGTTGTCCCATAAGTCACTTAATCGCCAGTTTAACTTGCCAATTGGGGACGTGGTGATTTTAAAGCCTGTTTGACAAAAATTGGGCATCAGTGGCATTGTGGTGTTCAGCATGGACTTTGTTTTATGGGTGATAATTTGAACTTCTTCTTATTAATTTTCTTTTGTTAATTTAAGTTCTTATTTGCATAAATCGACTTAAATTCATGATAAAGTTGGAAGTATATTCTGACACTGCTGGAATCACTACTAGTTTTCTCTTTTTGATTTGAAACTTTTAAGCAGCAAAAAGGATATAATCTAATGAGATGGTCTTAAACGTATATTCTATGCTTATCCAAAAAGTTTCTCCTAAAATGCGGGTGGAGAATATCAAAAGAATGGCAATCCATAGCTAAAGCTCAAGAATCATACCAAGTCAAATTTAAGAACTTATTTCAAGTAGTGGATGCATCAATGGCGTAAATTTCACTTTTTTTTTTGGCTTAATTCTTAGAGAAAACTTGGAAATGGGTAAAACATGTTAGATTAGAAGCTAAAAAGGGGAAAAAAAAAGAAAAAAATTGTCTTGCAAACAAAAAAAGAAAAAAAAAAAAAGAGGAACATGTCGTCATATGCGTTTAAATCCAAAACTCACCTTGTTCTCGGTTGTTTTAAATTTTATAAAATCTGATTACAGAAACTGACTATAGAGAATAATCAGAATCAGCAAAAACTACTCTTTGGGCGATTATAAATTTTAACTTTTTTGGTCATTAAAAAATTTATAATTAGAATATAAAAGTAACCGAGAACATTACAAAAATTGATTATCCAAAATCAAAATCTATAATTAGTTAAAATAATCAATCGAGAACAGGGTTTTAGTACACTATGTCAAGGTACAAAACTTGAAGATTTTGACTAGAATAACTTAATTAACCTATCATTTGACAATGTGGAAGTCTTTAAAGGACTGATTTGTTTTTCATTTCCATTACTTGCTACATGATTCGGTCAAGCTATTATTTGTGATTTTGGGTAGATGGAACAGCAATACTTGTTACATACTGCTTCATTTATTTATAGCGACTAAACAACCTTATGCTTGGAGAGTCCTCAGGTCAGGCGATTTTATTCAATGAATGTGTCTTTTTCATACAATATTTTACGTATGGGTATTATAGATTCTTGGTCTTGTTGGTTTTTTTTTCCCCATTTTTTGAAGTTGTTCAGAATATAACTGAACATGATTCTCCATTATGTTCTAAGAATTGTTATACTATTTCTCAGTTTTTTTCAATCAAATCTTTTTTTGAGAAAAAAAAAATCAAATGTAGAAGCTTTCAAGTTCTGTCTTGTTTATTTCTTGAGTCTTTGTTTTTTTAACTTCCTTCGTTTATGGGGATCTGGTAGAATGAATTTCTCTCGTTGTTCATTTCCATGCAAGCTTTTTCCATTATTTGGCGTTGTCAAAAATTTTGTTGCAAAAAGAAAAACACCAATTTGGAGAAGCTAAAAATATAATTTTTTTTAGGTACGTTTTGGAGGAGCTAATAAAGCCTGGTGGTGCTAATGCCACATTTCTCAGTCCTTTTTCTCTTGGTTGACTCTTATTTCTATTTCTATTAAGATATAAAGATCCCACTATTATCCCAATCCCCTTTTCTCTTTAGGACAGTATATTCGAATTCTTGAGAAAAATCCCTACATGAATTTTTTTGGAATTGTATTTTCTTAAAATTCAATTCTTGTCATTTTCCAAACTTTTTTTTTGAATTCTTGGACCAAGATTCATTATTTGACTTTCAAATATATACGTACGTTCAATGTATATAATACACAGGCCTCTTTGTCATCTTTATTCATGAATGTGGAATTTTAGACATGCAATGCATCTCTATATTCTCTGGAGAAGATCAAAAAATAAAAAAAGTTCCCCAATAGTGAAGAACAAAGCATCCACCATTAAAGCGTGGTCCAATATACCTACATATCAGCTCAATTCATGACGTGCCATCCACGCCACTTACAAAACAATTCCTTTAACCAACTAAAATAACCATTCCAATTTTCCTCCAGTCTTTCCCCTCCTTAATTTAATTTCTTTTCTACCAAGTCCTAGTTAATATACAACTATTATAAGTCTACCAACTCTATAACTAGGCTTACACCAAGGGCCACTTAAAATAACTAACAACATCAATGTCTAAAATAGAAATGTTCCTTGAAATAAAACTTTTTGTATAGTACTTTATGTACTATTGTACTACTACTAATACATAATTCTACCAACCCTATAGCTATATAGGCTTACACCTACAGGTACTTATATAAGAGCGTGATTATCTAAAACAGTAGTGGGCTCTTTTTTGTGAAAGAAAACCTTTTACGTATATGTGTGTCTATATATATATATATGATTAATATTTTATACACTGACAGTGTCTATATTTTCATCATTGGATGCATGACATATAATACAAATTTGAATTTAAAACTCAAATTTTGCATATGTATCCTGTATTCAACCAAGATAGTGTATATACAGTCAGTGTATATAAGATTTACTCATATATATATAATTTATTTTTCTAATTTGGTAATCAATTGGAGTGATTGTAACTTATTGGCTACCTTTTGAGCATACAACTCTCTTTGCAAGGAACATGGACAAGGTGAGACCTATCCTCTTATAAGTATTATTTAAAAACAAGAAAGTACACGACATTATGCATTAAGAGCTTATCAACTAACTAAACTTTCTATTACGTGGGCTATCCCTTACTTAAGTATTTGTTTGAGTCCCTTTTCTTTTGTTTTTCCTTTCTCATAGCCGCCTTTTAAGTTTGTGTGGTTAATGTGGCCATTAGCACGCGAGATAACTACTAAATCTGAAGAGAAAGAACAAAAACAAGGAAAAACAAAGTCAAATGAATAAATATATAAGCAATTACTTCTTGTAATGGAGTTGTTGTGGATGGTTACTGTTTAGTTTATAACTAAACAAGAGCTGCAGTCATTAATCTAGGGAGACATGGTTGTATTAAACAAAATTATCCTAGGATTCACATGTCAGGTGAACGAATTAGGACAAAGAAACTGTGTTATTGTCTTAATCTATATTTATGTATTCAATAATTATATATATTAGAGGCAAAGCTCAAATCATCCTTATAATATAATTGAAAAAGATTAGTGGTCATGAAAGAATGAACCATGAATCTTTGACACTTGGACTTGCGCGATTCGTCAGCCGACTATTCTTAATTTCTTCGACTCTTGCTTCCTTCAACTAACCGTTTTCTTCCTCATCAGTCCCCACAATTTACACAAAAATGATTGGTTCTCCAATTTATTTGCTTATACTAATAGTAGGTAGATGATGGTGTTAACAGCAGTGGTGTTGATAATCTTAATTAATTAGTTGTAAACAAGTATAAAGTGAACGAGGTCATAATCATAATTATGCCAACAGTGGTGGAAGTCATGATATGCTGATGAGGAGATGAGTAAGTACAACATAGTTTTCACACAACGGGATAAGTTTTTTTAATCAGTCCTTCCAAAAAGTTTGCTGGATGCCTACGTATTCCCAGTTTAACTATACAAGTTTATAGGGATTTACCCTAATTACCCAAGGCACTTGATCATGATTTGTATATATTCATAAAGTCTCTATAGAGAAGTTTTGCCATATCATGTCTTTTTTAGGACAGCATTATGTTTCTTGCCAATAATTGACTAGTAATTTCTTTGTCGTTTTAGATTTCATGAGATTATTCATCCTCATTGTAATGGAGATAATGATCATATCCTCATTGTGATGGAAAAACACCATTGTGCATTTTTTTGGAAAATGTTTTTGTCTGCATCATATATACATTTTTTAAATATACTTTTTATTTTTCCGGTCATTTTCTTATGTCACATATATTACATTGCAAAAGATAGTAAAATTGTTATTTCAGAAAAAATTTTCAAATAATCTTCTATCCAGAAACATTCAATAATATCCAAGTTTAAAAAATTTATGTAGGAAACTGCAGGAACTCAAATTCAGCTAAGGATTATAAAATTTCGTCCCCACAAGAAAAAAAGAAAAGAAACTCATCCAAAAATAAAGACTACTTTCTACATAGAGGTGAAGATATGGAAATCTTTCTGTAGAATGAAAGAGGCTGACAAGAATTTATAGTACAAAATGTCATGAGAGCAATAATTACAAATGCCAAGAAAACATAGTCAATTAAACCATCATACACACTGAACAAGTTAGTTGGCAAGTCAAAACATTTTCGTAAAGAAAATGGATACAACAATCAACAAATTTAGACAAAGATTCTCGTCCTGCTCAAGCTCATATGTGTCGAAAAGATGGAGATTGGAGAAGTGTGTAGAATTAAAGTAAGAATCAATTGAAGGAGAAGGATTCCATACGGATGCATTATTTCACCTTTGCACCATTTTTCTTCTTTGAGTGGTTTTCTTATCTTTAACTTTATGTGGGTCATGGCAGAATATTATGCATTGATCTGTGTTGACTAGGACTTTGTAACTGGTTCCATTGATACACAACTGAACTCAGTTTGTCCATGGAAGGACAATCTTCCAAGAATAAAAGCTGAATCCTTTAAAAGAATTAGAGGGGAAAATGAAAGGTGAAGTTATCTAGTCAAAAGCTAAAGTGGTTGGCAGGTTGCACCAGACATGCACCTGTTGTTTTGTAGTTTCATTTCATAGTCAGCTTAAGCTGCCAAAAGAAACAATATATGTTTATTCTAATCACATTTTTCTTTAAAGTCAAGGCTTTTGTAGGCAACTTTGAGAGTTTGAGGAGCCAACATCTTTCAAGTTGCCAAAGTTAGGGTGAGATCCTTCTACATACAATTTTCAGCTACCATATACTTTACAACAGAAGGTTTACACTAGTGCAACAAATTTACACATCAACAAAACAGGAGTATGTATAAAACGTCAAGCATATATTAGTTTTTGGAAGTTTTATGCCAAAAGTTGTAGCTGTTTTACATTGACTATATCAAAGTGTACATTTGTCTAGGGTATACATTATTGTGTACAATTCACTATGACATTTGTAGAGATGCTTCATCCCTAATGGTAATTGACAATGTGTATACAAGTACAATAAATTATACGCCAACACAACAAATGTAAAAATTAAAATTACTAGTATGAAACATCAGCAATATATACTATTTTGGGGCAGTTTCGTACCAAAAGTTATAGTAGTTGTTTTACATTGACTATTTTAGTGTGTACATTTGTTTAGGGTATCTCTATTGTTGTGTACAATTTTCTATGAAATTTTTAGAGACCCTTCATTCCCTGCGGCACTAAACATATCACTGGTAAGGGTATTCATTTGTCAGAATTCTGACTCTCTCAATTCTTTCAATTGTTATGGTACAAGTTCACATGACTTACATCTTTCTAACAAGGCATAGATATAGTGTTTTTCCTCACTTTTACTCTTATAGAATTAGGTCTTAAATTAAAAAACTGAGAACTCAAAAGGGCATGTAGTTGTACTCTTTAATTTTCGAATTAACATCTTTTTACTATACTTGACTTGCTCTCAAAATATGAAGACTCTAATTAAACTCGACCTTTTGTTTTTAAGAAAAGCTAAACACAACTTTTGTCACAATGAAACAAGTGTATTTTTTAGGAGCATTTCAAGGAATTTGAAGGAACCCATTGATGAATTCTTGGGAATTTTCAAACAAACTACGATAAATTTTTGAGAATCCAAATAGTAGCATTGATGAATTCTTGGGAATTGGTAATGGCAAAATTAGTGTTCAAGTGCGTGAATGTCCTGAAACATATGCCCAAGCCCCAAAGGGAGGTGGCACACACACGGAAACACGGAAGAATGTCCAAATATTAGGCAAAGATAACTGCTGAAATTGATGAAAAAGCTTAAAAAAACCAGACAAAATGCTTTTCTTCTGAGCGGAGAAACTGAATGATAATGGGAAAAGATGAGTAAAGCATATATTCATTGCTCATACAGTTGGTATAGCCAGGCTTTTTAAATGATTAGTTTTCTTTATTTAGCTAAATTCTTTGATGGGCACATGATTTCTCATTTTGTCTGCCTGGTCAAGCTAGTTCTACTAATCACATGCCTAAGTACTTTTTTTTCTTTTGAAACTAAAAGCAATGCATTTGTAGCCAATTCTGGTTAAATTCCTCCTACCTGTCTTCTTCAATTTGAGGTCCAAGACTTGAGAAGGAATAAAGAAGTGTGTTTTGATTAGGAAAGAGAATTGCAAAATAAAGGTAAGAGCAACTTTTTGAAAACATGGGCTCATGTCTGCTTAAGTATTAATAATCAATAATCTATGCACAAAATTAGAATTAGACCAGCCTTCACCATGTGCAACCTCCTTAAAATAACATTGTTTAAGCAATTGCACTACTGGAAATTATGGTAGCCCTTGGAATAACTTGAGAAATCACAAAAGGGTAATAAAGGGCTTAAAGGAACCTCTCTCATACACACACATACGAAAATTCAAAACAGACATGATAGTTAATTGGCAAATGGGTAGAGTACCTAATTTTTAGTGTGTACTAACCATATTTTGGCTCAAGTTTGGAAGTGAAAAGGACCATTCATAAGTTTCTTTTGATTTCTGGACTTTTCTTGTTTGAAATTGATCAGTTGGTGAAAGCGTCTCCAGGCTCATCTCAAAGGACACGTAGAGATGCCAGAAGAAAAAAGCCAAATAAGGTATACTTGTTGGGATGATGGCTTTGCCAAATTCTTCCTGCACTAGATCTAAAAAGGACAGCCATGATTTCCTAAAACTTGTGATGCAAAACTCATTTAAAAAGAATTCTTTTGAGGCCTTTTCCTAGATAATGATGATGTTGACGATAAGGTTTTCAATTCAACTCATGGTAACTCCATTACTATGTAGTTTTCCTTGAAAATACTTGTAAACTTGGAGTCAATCATTTGATGGGGCCAACAGTGGTTAAGCAAATACAAGTCATAATGCAGAAATTAGAAGCAATTAAGGGTGTCACACTGAACATACGTTAATCTAACAGTAATCAATTATATGATTATAAATAACAAGTCAATACCATTTTACTCTCATAAGAGAGTAAAAGGGGTTATGTATCTTGCGATGTTGAATTATCACATGATAAGTAATAAATAAAGGTATCAATGAATAATGCCAATAAAATAAAGTTAAGGGTCTAATGTTCTTGTAGTCACCATCAAGAAGAATATACATCCATCTTGCAGGTAATCTTGAAAGACAGGCATGACTAGAAAACATTGATTGTCATGCTTTGATTGGTTCCTAAACAGAATATTGGAAATGGGAAGCACGAATTTGGTAGTATTTGAGGGCAAGAAGCTTTTCCGCTTTAGAAACAGATCCCAACTGGAAGAGAACCTGGTAGCATTGACACAAAAGCAGGTTCTGCAATATTTTAATATGGCCTGAAAGATACCTGTGATGACATAAAATGACCTAGCGCAAGGCCTAATATATATACCTGGCTTCTGCCAACAGCATTAGTTTCATTTCTAGTTCTCAGTTTTCCTCAATACACCATTTTCTTGCAGAATCAGTTTTCCTAAATTGAAAACCCTTCATGCAGAAGGGATTGCCAGCTCTTTTTACGGTAATGCCTGAAGGATCACGTTTTCTCATGGATCCTAATTGTATTTCAGGTGGCCTGAATGAGAGTTTTTGCATCGACTCCGGTAGCAGATGTAATGCAAAATCATCATCAGCTTCACTGGACAGATTGATTTCGAGTCCTGAGTCCAGTTCTTCAATAGAAGAGGCTTCTGCTTCCAACATGAACAGTATTAAATTCTCAGAATTTTCCGAGCAAAAAGACATGCTCAAGGGTTATGATGCACATTCATTGCTCTCTGGATCAGCAACATTTGACAACTTCAGTGGATCTTCTTCTGCTCAAAATACAGGAAACCACATTCCGTTGAATTTCCTTGAATCCTTCCCTGCAATAAATGAAGCTCAAGTACGTGAACCATGTCCCTCACCTCCTTCAAAGTTCCCAAACTTAGGTTTGTTTTTGCAAGAGCCACCATTAATGGATGTATCCAGAAAAGCGACAGAATCTCTTGGAAAGAGCCAGAAGCGTGAGCCGATGCAGCTATGTTCTCAAAACCCTTTATTCCCCATCTCTGAAATGGGGAAAAGCCAGCTTCAGCCATGGCTGAAAATCAGTCAGAATATCACAAATAACTCCTCCAAAGGCTTTAGTGACTACTGGCTCAGTACCACCAAAACAACACCGATGAAATTCACGGGCAGAAGAATCCAAAATGGCAATCAGAAGACTTCTTTATCATCAATATCATCTCCAGGAAAGCTTTTCAGAGGAGTGAGGCAAAGGCACTGGGGAAAATGGGTTGCAGAAATAAGATTACCGCGAAACAGGACAAGGGTGTGGTTGGGAACATTTGATACAGCAGAAGAAGCTGCTTTTGCTTATGATACAGCTGCCTACATGTTGAGGGGAGATTATGCACATTTGAACTTTCCCGACCTGAAACACCAATTTAAGGCTAATTCCATCAGCTGTAGTACTGCAGCCCTTCTGGAAGCCAAACTGCAAGCAATATCACAAGGCCTGCCTGCTACAAAGAAGTCTACCGAGTTACCAATATCTCAGCCGAAATCAGTCTTGCATGAGTACTCAAGATTCAAAAGCTTGAATATTCAAGTTCCTGCCATAAAGGAGTGGCCACTGGACTTGGGTTGCAAAATCGAATCTGGTGAGATGATTGATATCAAGAAGAGCCAAGAAAGTTTGCTAGATACTGAAGCTGTTCAATTAAGTAGAATGCCATCCCTGGATATGGATACAATCTGGGATGCACTTCTTGTGCCTGAATCATGACTTTTTTCCATAGTTGTGTATGTTTCAACGACGTCTGAATGTATTTAAACTGGCAGATTGTTTTGTTTCTTCTTTACTCAATACACAAGTTTAAATGTCTCACAATCTATTCTTCTCATAGATCTACGAGTTTCTTCTGTTTTTATCTCTGATGAACACCAGTGCTATTACTTACCTCTATTTTAATCTCTCTTTTACTTATCTTTCTTTTAATCTTTCTCTTCTTGTGAGGACCGGGGAGTGAGTGGTGGAGAAACTCATGTGCTACAGCACTTTTTGTGGTGGTACTGGTAACTTTTCTCTATATTCAAACTCTATCAAGTTTCATCGATCTTCAAGAATGTGGTCCCTTGGATAAAAGATAGACATTACAGGAATCTATGTCTATGTATGGGACAAAAATGCCAAGGCAGTTTTTGTAACTATCGCTACTATTATTCCACCTGTTCTTCCACTTCTTCATAATAGGCAAATCCCATCCCATACCATGTGTCTTTTGATTTATAATAAAATGGAGATATCATGGAATAATTTGCTTTCAATATCTCCTTATTTGCTTTGCCAATCAGCTGCAGTAAATCCATAGGTGTAATTGATTTCACAGAAATCCATGCTTATTTGTTGAATGCTTTTTTGTCTTGCTAGTGCAATACAATGGAAGGGGAGAGGCTAAGCTCCAAAGTGGTCCTATATAAGGTACAGAAGCAATATCTAATAGGACATGACACTGTAATGCATTTTACCCAAGTTGCCAAAGTGGGCAGTACAGGAATTTTCCTACCAAAGAAAAGGAAAAACTTGTATGCTCAAGTATCTGTAGTCTTCAGAGAATTGCTCCAGGTGGGTAATCTTCTATATTTGTTCCAGAACATCAACTTCAAAGAAATGGGGGCTTAATAGTCGAGTTGTTTCTTGTAATCTGCCACCATTCCCACTCCCTCCTGAGATATTCCCATGCATAATCATGCCACATGCTTCTAGTCCTGATAGCGTACGTGCCCAAATCCCATTTAACAGCTAACTTTAAAAGAGTGAAGTGCTTTCAGATGTTTAGAGAAACAAAATATGATGGTTACCCTAATAAAATGTCTGAATTTACCATGCTGAAAATTCTAATCTAGAATTCAAGCAAAATAGGGTTGATTATACACATTTTAGACCTTCACAAGCCTCCACTTTGGAAACACTTATTTCCCTGAGACCTGATTTTGTAGTAATTCACTGTTTCTATGTAGCAGAATTTGATCAATTTGGGTGATGAATATATGTATCAACAAAGAATATCTAAGGGCCTTGGCTTAATAAATAACTAGTCTCTTTTTTTTTTTCTGGTGCTTAATAACTAGTTCTACAAAAAATATTCGTGCATGGATAGACTTTGACATATATATTTGAAATGCACTTTCACAAAAGCAGAAGTATTTGATGTGTGGGAATTAACTTGTGAGTGTGATTTAGTAACTCAATGACATACATGAATACCTAAATGAATGGTACAGTTAATAAATTGAATTTATCATAATCTCATCCTGTGTTAAAATGAATACTCTTTTCTTTTGAAAATTTGAAGCAAACTATTAAAGTAACTATAATATTCTCCTCTAGAGGATGGAATTTTTTTTTAAAGTTTTATTTACAGAATTAGGATTGGTTGCATTTTTATTTATTTATTTATTTTTGCTTCTTTGACTATAACAAAAACAACTTTTCTTTCTTTCTTTTTTTCTTTTTCTTTTCTTAGAGGGGACTTTTCTTTTAGAATAACTTTGATTAATTAATTATGGGGATGAAATTTGTGAGCTTAAATTTGTAAACAAAAGAAGCCAAGTTAATTATTTTGTTCCAGAAAAGGGCATATAATTGGGTAAAATGTATCACTACAGTTAGAGTTCATTTTTTCCAGAAGAGTTTTTTTTTAATTTTTTTGTAAAGGGCTTTTCTGCTATTTTGATTTTGATTAATTACATTAAAGGGAGGAAATTAGTGAGGATAAGTACGTAGGAACCAAATCTGCATTGAGTCAGCGGCTTTCAATTTAAAATCCCAGAAGTAAAATAATATGTACTCGTCATTGTCATGACAACTTACTTGTCGGGTTTTTGACCTTTATCTAATCTCCTCATTTGAACTCTTCATCTACGCAAATACACTATAACTATTGAAAATTTTCTCACAGATAATCAAGTATTGCTAGCTTGTCGTTGAGTATTAAAAATTACTAAATTGTTAGGTCTCAGAGTTTATGTAGATAATTATACTGTAACCATATGATATATATAAGATAAAAAGATGATTGAAAAATGTGATCACGAAAAATGTAAATATTTTTTTTTTGAAAAACTACAATCCATACAAGGCCCTGCTCTAGAGATAATCAAGTGTTTTTCTTTAGCAATCCATGAATTCTTGAAGTCATGGTACTCTTCCTCATTACTTGGCCTTCACGAAGTGATATATATATATATGTATGTATATGTATGTATGTATGTATGTGTGTGTGTGAATATTCCCAAGTTTTATGTTTGATACCAGTAAAATTTTGCTTTAATGAGTTAATGGTGAAGTAATGCATTTTTCTATCTTTCTGGAAAAATTCTTGCAAATATGTTCAATTAAGTCTAAGGACGCCGAATATGAAAATGCTAAAGAAAACTGTTAAAACAATTCAGTACGTTTTAGTGTTGCATAAGCAGACATTTTCAAGCTTTTGACCTCACTGGCTTCTTAATTAATTATACTACTAGGAAAAAAAAAAGAAAGATGGAAAAAAACTTAAGATTATAGGGATCTCCTTTTTACATTTCTTCATAATGCAAAGAAAAAAAAATTTCAATCAATGGAACATTAGAAAATTTCAGGTAAATTCTCTTAGGTACGTAGAACCTCAAATATAAAGACAGACTTTTAATTTCCATCTCCTCATTCTCTTAAGTCTTCATATTGGCACTAAGAATTTTATCTCTTAAAGGAATTGAAAAAAGACTAGGCTATCATCTTCAAACTTGCTAGCTAAAAAAAAAATTTCTCATCACTAAAAATGTTAAAATCTTCGGTTTTACCATAATTATGAATCAGGTCAGATTCTTATTTGTGGGATTAGACTCTTAGGATGGCATTTACCCCTTATTGAGTGTGGACCATTACTTGTTTTGTACGTAAAAGGAACTGTCTCTCTTGATTTGTTGTATAGCACCTCAAATGCAGGGAAGTTAGTTATCCATACAATCTTTTACAATGACCAAAGTTTCAGGTTAAAGCCATGTCCATATTTCTCTTGAGATCTTCTTACTCAGACATTGCAGTTGTCATTGGTGATATGGCTTATTACAGTAGCATCAGAGGCTGAATTGAAATGGCCCTTATGGAAGTGCCTTTGGAATGTTATTTTCATTTCTTCACCAACACTAAATTCTGTTCTTCTTTGAGTTGGTGACAAAATTGACCTAAATATGAAAGGTGCCAGATTCAATATTTCCATATGCGATTGTACAAGAAAATGCAAGCCAATGATAACTAGGTTGAAAATGGAAGCATTGAATATGATAGAGGTCTAGAAAAGATATACAGCATTAAACATACCAAAAGATATACCAAGTACATTCAAGTCCAGCCCAATGTGCATGTCCAAACTAAGACAGGTTGATGAACAGGGAGTCTTGCATTCTACTTTTTGCTAATAATTAGTTCTGGATTGAGAGAAGTATTTCCAGGATCAGATATGATGATGAAAATCTACAACACCTAGAACTACACTGCTCATCATTGAATAATGACTTGAATGATGTATGAGAAATCTATTGACTAGAAACTGATTTTCCGGCTTCCTTGGGTAGAACCTAGATCCCTGCATCAGGAGCACGCATGTTCTCCTGAATGGAGACTGGAACTTCTTCACCAGTAGCTAATCCTACTTATTAATCTCTACAGCAATATCTCCACTGCACAACTTATGCTGTTCTGCAATCAACGTCGGTCCTCTTCTGGATTTTAGTTCCTTCTTCATCAGCCATAATCTCCTCGGGCGCATTTCTTTGAGCACTTTCTGCTCTGCAGAGCACTTCCATTTCTGCACCCCTTTTCCATGATTTGATGATGACCCTCAACATTTCTCTTTCCACTGTCACTACTTACCTCGTTCCCAGGAATATAAGGTGCATCCTCCATTTGAAAATTCTTGTCCAGCTCCATCAAGTTGAGATCTGGCCTAAGGTTCTGCTGTTGCATGACAACTGCATCAGTAATGGTCTGCCCTTTACTCAGCTGTAGGTTATTTTTGCCATTACTATTTGAAATTGTTGCTTTCTCACGCAAGTAAGATGAGCATGCATCATTGGTTTGAAGTATCTGGTTCACGTCCAAAGCAGTACTCACATGTGGATCAAGGGACTGTTGTAGATTTGGAGTTGCACCACCTAAAGTCTGCCCTGTCCTAAGTCTTTCTCTATATCCTTCCATCTCTATTCTGTATCTTTCTTTGTCCCTGACAGCTTTTTCTTGATAGACCTGTACATCACATAATATTGGAGCTAATTGACAACATATAGAGAAGATTGCAACTAAGGAAGCAGGACAAGTCGATGCTTACAGCCTTTTCAGAGTCATTTAGTTTGTTCCATGAATCACCAATCATCTTACTGATCTCCCGATCTTTTCCTGGATAAAGTGGTTTTAGTCTGGCATGCTGCTCTGCAAAGAAAAAGTTATATCCACTTCTATTAGGCTTTGGATGGGCTGGATCCCTTTTCTTGATTTCAGATTTCTTCCTACGCCTGCGACGGGCTATCCCTAATGCTACCGACGGACTTTTAGTTTTACTGCCAGATGCCCTTTGGCATTGCTGAGTATTTTGATGTTGAAATTTCTGGTGAGCAGAGTTAAAAGGAGCCTGATAAAGGACACCTTTCAGTTCCTCTGAGCCAATTTTCACAGTTATAAGATATCCACTTTCAAACTTTCCATCGATAACCCCATGCACTTCGGAACCTGTTGATAGTGCTGGACATGCTGCAAGCACCAAGATTGGTCATTTTTATATGTTTTCTGCATCTATTGGAACAGCTATATCAGCAATAAAAAGTTTTGACAATAAACTCAAACAAATACATGGAAGATTATCGCACAAGTAAGCCAAAGAAATCAGGACTCCAAAGTTTGGGTAGAAACGTGTACATCACATGTCTTCATCATGTAAGCACAGCATTTAAAGAAACCAAGGCTAACCTTCTCCACTTTTTCAAGACCAAAATTCAAAGTATCTCAATCTCTTAGCTGTCTATTCGGCTTTCACTTGAGATGACAAAATCATCATTCTCTAATTCTGGTGTGGAAACCAGAAGAATGTAGCCCTTGGCAGACCAAAATGTTTCTTTGACATATTAAACTTACAAAATCGTCAAAAACTACAAGTGTCTAAAAACATTTCTCATTGCAATAAAAAACTAGGGTATATTCTGTCCATTCATGAGTTACCCTATCATAACAAACAATGAGCGAGCACTTTACATATGCTTTCATTGAAAATGTTGGATGCGAAAGGCATTGGTGCTTCCAAAAATATTAGCCATCCCCAAGGTTCCATATGCATCTAGATGTTGCTTGAATGGCGTTCAGATAATTATTATACAAGGTTGCTAGTTTCTAATACTTGAACGTGTATGCTACATTTGCTAGCTCATACAATATAGAGATTAAGTATGACTGCCAACAAAATGCTGCTGAACATATACTGTTGTAGTTAGATCCATTAGCAAATATATCAGGGTAAGAAAACTAAAAATAAGATGAAGAGAAAAGGGAGCTAAACACAACCTTCAGGTAACAGCTTTGCAGATTCTACCACCCTTGCTTGTGGCATGCCTGCTTGATTTGCCAGTGATGACTGCATGGTTTTAGTTAATTCACGCGGCAGAGGTGTAATTGGAGACGAAGAACCATGTGAAGCATCTGGAGGAAGATTGTCTAAATATATGTAAATTGTCCAGACACATACATAAAAGTGGAGAGAATGATGGCAAAGTGGTCAAGAATCAACACGCACCAGATGTCCAACCCTCAGCCTTAAAAAAGTAAATTTGTTCATAGTGTAGTAGCAGTGAAAAATAATACTTCCGAAGAACAAAAGAAGCATTAGTTGCTGAAGATGGAAAGCTGAAAACACCAATTACATCTTTCCACTTTCTCTCCTGGAGAATCTGTAAATTCAGTTGTTTAGACAAATGAAGTCATAGATGCAAACTCAAAAGGAAAAAGAGCAGGACAAGCTTAGCATTAAAATGTGTTGAAATTGTAACTCTTGTGCTTGACTGACCTCCAGTTCACAATTAACACAAGCACTTAAGGACCTACAGCATGAAGATGCACAAAGATGCTAACGTGCATACAGACACAACAGTCACAAGATAGTAAAATAAGATAGTGTAAGTATCAGAATCTATACTCAGCAACACTCTGGCTAAGCAGAAAGCAAGAAAGAAAATCAAAACTACAATAAAGATTGCAATCAACATTCAACAGAAGTGTTCTTATCCACTTCTTCTAGCTTCTGCACAAGCATCCTAAGTAACTCATAACATTTTTAGTCAAAAAAATTGATTTAATCATGATGCTCAAAGGTGTGCATTTGATGTTCAAAGCTGCAGTTCTAAAGTCAAAGGTTCTAAGATCAGGCCTCTTTCTGCAGTATAAGGTGCATACTTGTTATTTCCAAATTACAAAAAGAGATGTAACCACATCAAGAAGGAACATAAATTAACAAGAATGCCCACTTAGCAGCCCAGTCATGGCCATATAATTCCAAAGCTTCATCCAGAAAAGAGTATGTCATTGATTTTTCAAATCTTCAGGTACAAAGACTGATCAACTTGGCTACATAATTGCCAGTAATTGAAGAGCAAATCAAATGCATATACAAGGGGGATATGGGCACCAATAACATACCCTCCATGGTCCCACCAATTACGAGAAACTTCACAGTGTGTCTCCAAGTACTAATCTAAAAAGTATAGTTGATTCTGAAAAGGAAGTTTCAAGGACACACAAGCAGAGAAAAAAATTCCTGAATGACGGAATTTTCACACAAAACTCTGGCTACTGAGATTTCAAAAACGTGATTTTAATAGATTTAACTTTATCAGAAGATTTGTAAAACCTCAGCTTTAAGAAAAACAAAATGGGCCTTGCAAAGCAGAAACTGAAACCAAAGAAAGAACAGAATCCTGATAAGACACCAAAAAGAAAAAGCTAAATATCAGTTGAATAACATCAAAAGCAATGTCACCACAATTGAAGGAAAATCTCATGGAGTCCATGGTGGCACATCAAGCCATTGTTAAAAGTATAACTATGATACAATCATGGGCTGCTTTAGACCTATCAAGAATATCTATTCAAGTTGCTATCCAACCATGGTGATGTATAGAGCAAGGCTCAGAGTCAAGGTTAAACAGCTTCAAAAATTCCCGATTTTTGCCAGTTCTGGCTCTCCCACTAGCCAGCCCCCCATCCATCTCCGACTAAAACCATAATCTTGAACTGAAGAATACAAAACTTTTGAGGACACAGAGGCCAAAAAAATTGTTCAAGTTAAAAGTCAAGTAAATGCAACTGTGCCCACTCACCTTAGCAATACCACCACGAGAAGTCACCTCAACAAAAAGTCGATGCAAATCTAAATCCCGACCTGCAACAGTAGGGATCCTGAAAGAATATTGTATTCAAAAGATTGAAATGCACAAAGTTAGGACAAAGATAAAAAAAGTGGAATGTAATTCCCCATCAAGAAAGAGCATTAATAAAGTTTCTAATGCATGGATCAAAGTCAGATCTCAAAACATCATTTTACAACACTAGTGGACCACTTGTTCTTGGCAACAGAAGTAGCTATTTATTTCAATTAAGAACTTCAGCAAGGAGATATATAAAAGCATAGCAGGGCCTTATAGAAAACAAGCACCAGAACATCTAATCATCCACCTCCTACCAAAAGTTCTTCATTTGTATTTTATTCGACTGACCAACTGGCCTAAATATGTGTTCTACTACCTCAATCAGTAAACTGTTTGAAACTTTATCAACAGAATAACAGGGACAAACGTTTTGCTCTATCTCGCCCACAAGAAGTTAACACCATGAAAAAATGCTGCAGAGATCTTAAAACACCTTAGCTAGTAGGAAGAAGTTTCAATAGAAGTTATCCAAACATATTGTCACATCTCAGATCTTTGCGAATAGCTAGTTCCTCCACAAAAAGTAAAAAATAGAGGCATGTCTGTGGCCGAATAATTCTAATTAATTGAGAGAATAAATCCACAGTTGATTATCAAGTTTGATTGTTACTTACCTTATTCGATATAAGTTTTAGCGCTTATCCTTTTCTCCATTCCCAAAATTCTAAAATGCCATGTGTAGTTCACTAAATAAATATCTTTATGCTCAGGGTTGTACTAACAAATGCAATACTCAAACCTTATGAATAATAACTCACGTCATGTCCAATGATTGCAAAGGATGTAGGGCACCCACAAACAGAAGTTACATGAGCCTCCTATTCAATGGTAGTATTCTCAACTTAGTCCTCTAGAAATGATAAATTCCATTTGACAAACTAGAGATCAATTAATGTAGATTAATTTGAGCACGAAAAAGAAAGAGAAGTGAAGAAAAAGTACCACCGTTAAAGATAATTTGGTCGATCAACTAGCGTCCAAGTTACACAGGTGGATACAGCAAAAGTACATTGACTACAATATTCACGTTTAAGCCGTGAACGAAAAGGAAAAGCGACAGAAGAGACAATAAATAGCGAGAATTACCAATGCATGGAACCCAAAATTTTCTACACTAAAATGCATACGGGGCCAAAGTAATAATCTATGTAAATACTCATAGTTAATATCTCCAATGAATTTAGAACTCCCAATTTACAATCAAAAGAGCATCTACAATGAACTTAAACTATATGTGTTATGACAAACCAATTTGTCAGTACAGGTTTTGCCCACTCAATTGTTTGATTCACTAAATAAAAAGATACCTCAATATTGCATAAAATAAGAAAACAAAAGGTACACCGTGATAAGCCATCAAAGCAGAAAAACTTGGAATGTGAGTACAGCAGCCATTTCTTGCATAAACCTTGGGACATTCGTATCATGAAATTGCAAATCAAATGAAGTCAAATGATAAGATATGAGGCATGAAAAGGCAAGCTAAAAACAGAAGTTAACCTTTGAGGATAATTTCCCTTTACTTGGGATGAAAGATCCATTTAGGATGCTAAATTGCTCGCGCACACACACGCATGCACGAATGAGAGGTTTAATGCTCCAGTGATCACCATCTTATTTCCCCATTAGTATAGGACATTGATAATATCGTTTAGAATGAAACATCAGTAAACCGCCAATGAGCATTGTGTCAATACTAAAACAAAATTGGCAAGTACAAAGAATTCCATAAACTTTAATAATCTAGAGCTGAGATAGACTTGTACTTCTTTGTATCTTGATCTTTTGTTGTTGATTCGTTAACTACAATATACAGCCATAAAATCCCTAGACTAAACTCTCCGTGAAGATGATTTATATTTTGTACATAAATATTTTTGTTTCACAACAGCTGATTGTTACGGTCCTCCAAGAAGGAGAAATAGTTCATGCAAAATTGCAGTCATAAACAACTCCACCCAAAAAAAAAAATAACTTGGAAGCTAGACAAGAGGGAAAAAGTCCAATAGCTAGACATGTAGGAAGCAGAAATTATAGGAAATTTAAATAGATGACTGACATGAACTTGGTTCCCATGGCAGCATGTAGCTTCTCCAAAGTCACCCAGACAGTTGAGGAGAGGTAACAACCTCCTCATATGTAGCCATAGGAGGTGGATATGGATGGTAATCTGAAGGTCTTGCCTGTAAAGGCAATGTTCTTGAGGTAGTGGAGGATGAAGCCATTGCCTTCTTCCCACCACCAACATCCACTAGTACTCCCTGTTCAACCATCTTACTCTTCTTACACTGCAATGGCAGAGTATATTTATATGTTAATAAAGATTAGACAAAACAACAAAATAGGCGGAATCTGAAGTAGAAACGTGCGCCATGTAACCGGCAGCTGTGAAAACAGACAAAATCCCCATCTCATGTTGCCAACCTAAGGAAAAGTAAAGACCAAAGACTACGTTGAAGCAAACTGAAAGATGATAATACTGCCAAAATGCTCATTGAGAATAAGAATAGAGAAACCAGGGAAAAGAAATAGAATATGACAAAGGAACAAACAAGAAGACAAATCATGAAACTGAACAGAAAATCACCAAGAACAGGCATTGAAATGACAAGGAGATCACCAGCTCTAGAGTTTACAAACATGACAAAGAGCTGCAAAACAGCCAGCTCATCTAGTGAAGTAACTCAAGTGTAACAGATTGAATACTACAAGTACAGCAACAAGGCTGTCAAAACCATGAATTCCTAACACAGTAATGAATGTACTCAACAGAAATACCCTATGAAACGTCAGAAGGTCCAAAAGTCAGAAAAGCCAGAAAAATGACAGACCCTTTCAGGCCATAAAGCACCCAGATATACAAAAAAAAAAGATATAGTCCTCTTTTCTCTCCTTACATATGAGACACGCCATATTGGCTTACTCACAATGTACATACATACTACTCAATCTTACCCCTTTTTAAGTTTTGTTTAAGCAACAGGCAATGGTAATTTTATCCTAGGTAGCAACAGCCCCTCCTCACAATTAGTCAGAGTTCATATTTAGGAATATACAAAATTATAGTCCTAATTAATGCGATTGTTTTGGCCAAAAAGATATACTAGTTAATAAAGGAACTTTTTCAGAATCCAATTTCGTCTGATTATCTATTAGATAGTGATTATAATGCTTAATCTTTACATGTGTATAGATACTTGTATTAAAATCTTTATTCATTAATCTGATGCAGTCAACTAAGCTTTCTGTAAGTAAACAGCTCCAAGCTAACAGTTAAATTAGCAGTTCTCGTTGAAGACAAAAAATGTGATTTAGCATAGCAACAATGAGAAATGGTTTAATAATCGAGTTAAGATTTATTATTTTCTTTTGAAAATATTGTAGTACTACTTAAGATATCTTCCTTATGGATCTGCATTTATCACAAGAAAAACTTCCTCCGAAATGGTGCAATCAGAGTGCAGTACAGGTGCAATACAGTTGGCCCTATTCCTGCCTAGTCCCAAATAAATACTGACTTAGACAAAAGTTCATATACTACATAGACACAGGATCAACATCAGGTCTAAGTTTACCAAGAATCTGCAATGAAATCTTTGGCTGACAATGTAAAGATTCGACACATAATTATACAATGGAGAATGTAAATAACCATCAAAACTTGCATGCAGAAATGAATGAAAAAGTTAAAAGCTTTATTCTTTCTGGTCTGACACTGTACTAGAAGTATGATTCGTTGGGTATCTTTCCCATATCCAAAGGGTCAAAATCCCAAAGAGCTATGAAAGACAAAAAAACCCGCCTTGAATTTTCAGTATCGCCCATTGTCCTAAGCAAGAATCTTTCAAATAACCAAATATTCTTAAAATGTGCTAAAAACCAATGTGCATAACATACTTTAAATATTGGCTAAAACTAACACCAGACACTATCCTATGTGGCTATGTATGAACATTCTATTACTACCCCAGATGGAATTTTGATTAAAGAAAGTCGAAACATTAACTTACCTGACAAAAATGAAAGTGACATTTGGGAGAGTGATGTTGGAGTTACCCCAAAAAAAAAAAAAAACAGAGAATGAACTGTCTTGGAAACTGTCTTCTACTCTTCTTTGCTTTTGCCTTTTCTTTTCCCCTTTACTATTCCAATGGGTTGGTAATATTTTTTTTGATGGAACTGTGATTGATAATACTAAAATAATCTGGGCTGGGATTTTTTTAATAATCGGATGATGATACTGATTGGTGATAACTGATGATAAATACTAGTACAACAATTAACCTAAAGAAGAAACTGGCCCACGTGAAATTATGCGAAGTACCCTTAATCTTACAATGGGAATCTGCAGTTGCTAAGGGGTAGAGGCAAGTCATTTAAGGATAGTAAATTCCGCAATAAATGGTAATTTTTAGTTGTTGGACTTGGCAAGTTGGCATAGATGGTGGCTTGATGCACGTGCCAAATATTAAGCTAAGTGGCGTTAACAATAAAGAATTAAGAATAATAGTTCAATAGATTAGGATAGGCCTTGTTTTGACCACAAATTATGCACATGTAGTTTTTCAAAGCCTTTTGGATGTAAGTGGAGAGGGAGGTTAAACGAGTCAAATCAAATCGAATACTACACCGTTAAATTTTATTTTTTTTAATTAGACGGTAACAGTTAATCTAATCTATTCCTACTCTAACTTACAATGGGGAGAGAGTCCCAACGGATCCTAGAAAATCGATGATGACTGAATTACTATTGAATCAAACGGGTGCACTATGCATTCGTATGGAATTTAGAAAAAATCATGACATATTGATGGAAAGGTAAAGTTTAAATTCTTAATCTCCCATCCAACCAAGATTTAAAGTCTTTGGTGGTGACCAATAGGCCAAAGGCCGTTGATTGTTTAACTTTATCCGTTTAATTTAACAAATTTGAACTTGTATATAAATGAGTTTGTTTTGTCGAACAAGAATGAGTTTGTTTTGTTAGATTTATCTCCCCTTTGCTTTGTTGGATTTTTACTTACACGCCATTTGAGCATGTTACTGTTCTTGCAAATACATGAGCATACTATAGAATGTTGATATTACCCTCCTTGACTTCTGCCCATATACAGCTATAGCATGAGAATCCAATCCACCATTTCATTCGTAGACTATGGGCTACTGATATTGTCATAGATACCATGTTAGTGCTACTACAATATTTTTTCCATATTATCCTTTCGATTTTAATCTAGGACAAGCATGGTTGACTTGAAGGGTAATTTTTGCATTAAAAAAAAGGGTATTTTGATAATTAACGGTAAATATTGTGGTACTAAAATTCAGTTTGGCGATATCATTTACCAAGACTATACAATCTCAACACAGAGTCAGTCGGATTAGATAATGCCTATATGATCTAAGAAAGTGCACTAAAGGGACCAATGTAGTTCACCTATCAGATGCGGATCGGCCAGTACAAGAATTTTCTCTATTAGAAAGTTAATTGTTTTAATCGTGCTACTAATATGTGGAAGTGATAATTGGATTGATGGATAATTTGTAGGGTTAATGACAATTAATTTGTTTAAGGTGTATCTCATTTTTCGCTTTATCCCTTAACTTTAAAATTTATCAGTTAGCCCCCTATAGGATAAAATTACCCTTCCATAATTTTCCTCTTTTTTTTTTTGGGTGCGCTGGAGGGCGTATGACCCTTTACATTTTCTCTTCATTCTTTCTTTTATCTTCCATCCTTCCTAACAGAAAACTTCATCTCAACAAAAAAACCTGTATTTGAAGTTTGTAATTGGATTTTTGGATGAATCTTTGAAAGGTATCAAAAGCTAATTTTGATCTTTGTACAATGTCATGTGCCACAAATTGCAATTAATGATCATTAATCAGGTTACAAATTCATCTTGTGATGTTGTCTTGAGAATAAAATGAGAAACTAGGATGTGAAGAGGCAAAGGCAAAAGAATTGAAAAGTCAAAAAAATGATATTTTAGGGAAGGGGATTGAATATTTTGTGATCATTTGAGGAAAATATAAATCTCTCCAATTTCTTGTTTTTAGTTTCAATCATTAAAATGAAGTTTCTTGTAGGAAAGAGGAAGAAGCAAATAAAGAACAAAGAGACAAAGAAAATAAAGAAAGGAGAAATGGGAAATAAAAAATTACAAAAGAGAGAAAAGAACAAAGAAAAAAAGAATTTAGAATGATAGAGGAGTAATTTTGTCTAATAGGGGATACAGTGAGCTAAAAAGATTAAGAGGAAAGTGAAAAATAGGATATACTTTAGGGGATTGATTGACATTAACCCTAATTTGTTGGTATCTTGTAGATGATATATGATTCCATGAGCTTGCCTTAGTATGTGATTGTGATTAGAGTTGAAACAACTAAACCATTTGCTAAAATTTAAATAAATAAGGAAAAAAATTCAAAACTTCCCTTACATTTAGTTAAATGAATTTTTTTATCTTTTACTTTTAAAATAATAACTTTACATCTTTTATAAAAGGGTAAAATACAAGGAACCCCTTGTGGTTTCGCGAAAAGACACCTTACCCCCTATTGTTTAGAAACCTCCACATAAACACCCTAAACTTCATAACAAAAGGGGCAAATTCCACTTTACCCCCTGTAGTTTAGCATTTTTTTACATAACCGCCTATATGGTTTCAAAAGCTATACATAACCCCCTCATGATTTGAATTAAAGTATCAAAGTGACGGGAATGATCATTCGTAACGGAGTCACCTAAAATGTCAAAAATGCCCTTATGTAAAGTTGAAAATTATTTATTAACCAAAGGGGGTTATGTGTATATTTTGAAAACCATAAAGGGGGTTATATGATAAAGTATTAAACCATAAGGGGGTTATATGGTAAAATATAAAATCATACGGGGTTAGTGTTTCATATATTTATAAGGGTAATTTCGACATTTTTAGAAGTTCCATTACGAATGACTATTTCCGTCATTTTGACATTTTAATCAAAACCATGAGGGGGTTATGTATAGCTTTTGAAACCATAGAGGGATTATGTAAAAAAAGGCTAAACCACAGGGGGGTAAAATGTAATTTGCCCTAATAAAAGTGGAAATTACCTAGCTGAGTTACCGGCAGCAGATCGAATACCCAAAATACCCTCATTTATAATCGAATACCCTCGTTCAGTTATAGTCCCTGCTATGGGATTCCCAACTGTCTCAGTATTCTTCGATCCCACGTTCATGTCCATTCCTCTACCATTGAATTAACCCCTGTCGATTTGCGACCTTCATATTCAACTGCCTGAAGTTTTTCACAAACCCAAATAAAGGGAATCAAAAGGTTCATTCAGATTAACCTCGACACACACTCTTGCATATTTACCCCTAGAGGCTTCGACAGATTGCTTATCCACTTTAACTGCTCTGCCAATCTACCACACTTCATGAGAGTACTCTCCCTGAAGTATTCAACTGGAAGGTTCGGGAACCTCGCCCAAACAAGAGTAGAAGCAACGACTCCCGCTTCAGGATCGAAATCGGGGCACCACTTGCGAATTGTCAAATAAGAAACCCAGGATCATCCAAGGCCCTCGTGAAGTACCCGGTCATAATCTTCCTTTGAACGGAACCGAACGAGATAATATCTCATAGTGAAATCTGTCAACTCAAAAGGAAAAACAGGCTTGCAAGTGGGGAGGCAATGTAGCAAGGTATCACCTACTTCCTTCAATTTCTATTGGGGGCTTCTCTCTCTTTTTTCTGGGTCATGCGGAAAATCAGTCAGTATATGCAGTCGCACAATGGCTAGGGTACGTCTAACAAGGTTAATTTTGTTTGAACTAGGACCATTGATTTAGGGGAGTCACGGGATGGGACAAAGGGTGAAAGATGATAGGAGCCCCGTATTGCGGGTAGAGAAGTATCAAGACCGTTGGAGCATGTTGATAACGTGGGGCCAAGCGAAATCTGCAGCGCTGAAGCATGATTGCAAGAGTTAGCTTGGCTTGGAGGATGGCTAGATTTTGGCCGATGCACTGCCGGACGCCCAACCCAAAGGGAATGAATGCCAGCCTTTGCTCCGTCTCGCTGGTATCAAAAGCTCTGTCTCGCTGGGGATCTTGCATCCTCCTAGCTCCACATCAGCCTTTGCTCGTCTGATTGTCGCGACAATTGGCGATAGACAAAAGAGAGAGAAGCCCCCAATTGACAAAGGAACCTCGTGTATCGGTCGTCACTGGGATCGCACACCGGTTACAAGTCAATTTCCACTTTAGTTATGAAGTTTAGCGTGTTTATGTGGATTGTTTCTAAACGATAGGGGAGTAAGATGTCTTTTCGCGAAACCACAAGGGGGTTTCTTGTATTTTACTCTTTATAAAATTACTAAACGATAGGGAAGTAAGATGTCTTTTCGCGAAACCACAAGGGGGTTTCTTGTATTTTACTCTTTATAAAATTAAGTCAGTAAAATTTTGTCCTAACCTAGGTATTAAATCATTTTTTCACTTTGAATCCATCATATGACCCATACATGGTAATATTTTTGAAGACAAATGGGTTAGATCGCATTTATAGTAAAATAACTGACTCGATTCATATTCATTTTTACTCCAAAAGAAGTAGAATCTGACCTGAACTATATTCAATTTTCTTTAAGAAAAGCGGATCGGACCCAATCCATTATTTGCCATTAAAAAAGTGGGATTTGAATTTTTTTTACATAAAATGATTATGTGTGAGTCATGTGGTGATTTTTAAGTAACAAAGCAATCAAAAATTTAGATTGGAACTAAATTTTACTAACTTGAATTTATTAGAGACGTAATATAAATATTTTAAAAGTGAAGGACAAAAAATTTATATAACAAAATGTAAGGGACATTTAAAATGATGTTTTCAATAAATAAATAAGGACATTAACCACCTAAACCATTCTCATTCAAGTACTTTCGATAGATGAATTAATCTCTTCATCACCAGTGCTATGGCAAACGGTGTTATTTAAGGCGTTGTCTCAATGCCGATTTAACTCTCACGCCATCCATTTTCCCTTATATTGCAAGACCTTTAAGGCATCTTTGAACTCAAAAAAATAGAACATTTTATTCCATAGCACCAGTAATTCTTTGTTTAAACTCTTTGAACATGTTACATAGTATATTGTATACATACAATATGCTCCTAGTAAATGTCTTTATCTGCCACCATGATGGCTCTTAACCTGGGATCCAGACTGAAAATCCCAACTGTTGCGTAAAAACTTGTTCATGGGCCTCAGTTCAACAGAGCCATTTGTGCTCGTCTTCCCTTCTCCTTGCTTGAATTTGCATCGCCATGTTTCTTTCATGCCCAACAACATCTCTTCTACTGGTGATTCCGTCAAAACCAATGATGATAGTTCCACATCATTCTTGATGGGTGGCACCAGTTTCTACGAGGATGCTCAAAAAGATGAGTGGATCATTACCCTTGTCAAGTTTGCTGTTAACCAACATAATCAAAATCAGGCCTTTTTTCCAGAGCTCTTTAATGTTTTGAGTTGTTCTTTAGTGGCTATTCAAGCATAATATTGGTGAATTTTTTTTTTTGGTATGAAACAGAGGATTTTGGGTTGTTTTCCCCTTTAATATCTAGTAGTTGTTGAGTAAAATTATCAGTTGTATATGTATGTGGGTTGTGTCTAAGGGTGCAAACGAGTCGAGTCGAGTTGAGTTTTGGCCTAATCAAACAGAGTTTCAATTTAATTTTTACAAAACTCGAATTCGAGCTCGAGTTCCAGTTTCTCAAAATGTCAAACTCGAACTCGAGCTTAAAAAATTTTTAAAAAATGATTATTTTATTTTTAAAAAATAAAAAAATAATTATTTTTATTTTAAAAAATAAAATATTAGGAATAATATATATATTTTTAATAGAGTTTAGGAATATATATATAATCGAGTTTAGTATTTTTGAACTCGAGTTCGAGTCACTCGCGGTCAGCTCGTGAGCAGCTCAATTCGTTTATAACCCTAATTGTATCTGTGTGTGAGCAAGCACTAATAGGGATATGTAAGTTAGAAGATAGCATTAAAATGGCCTGTTGCTTGTTTTATTGACTGTTAGTGAATCAATGAAGCAAAAATTTGGGTTGCTGTTTTCTGTAAATCAAGACTCAGTGGTATATATTGCTGGAATTTGGAGCATAGAAGCCAATTTCTCAAAGATCGTCTTTTTCTTGTCCAGTTTAATTCTCCTTCTTTCCCTTCTCTTACTTATGTTTATTTTGATTGTTACCAATCATGATTTCTTCCACCTTTCACCCAACTTACTCTGCTCATCATATTCCGCATAAACCAAAACCAAGTAATAGCAACATTCTTGTACAAGTTTACTCCGCCTATATAAATTTATTGTCCTCATCAAAGCCTTCAGATATTAATTCCATAACTTCTTCAAAAGTCATGCAAGATAAAAGTATTCTTCTATTTCGTAAGGAAAGAATCAACGGATATAAAATTGAGCAGTCGGTTGAAATTCTTGCCTGTAGCAATGCACTGCATCCCCACTGCGGACTGTCCCTGGCTATCGCAGGTGAAGTAGCCAAGCAAGTCATGTTTGGTGCTCTTGACAATTTGTTCAAATCCAACAATGTCAAGTCTAAGGACTTTGGTACTCTTCTGGTGGATTTTACGGTTGGCTTTATTCGATGACTTTGCTTTATGCCATGATTGTAAATCACAACAAATGAATAGGCAATGTATAGATCTTCTTTGAATTTCATTTAACTGGGAAGAGTGGAAGATAGTTTACTTGTATTATTGTGTGGAGGTGTTGGTTGTGAACAAGAGAATGGAAAAGACAACTTGACTTCTTAAAATTGAGTTTATACTTTACAGTTGATTTCTAGGAAATCAGTTTCTATAAATGGAAGCTAAATAAAACCATCAATATTTTTTTTTTATTGTGACATAAATATCAATACCCTATGTAAGTAAACCCTGCTTCCTTCTAATTTTCATTCTCTGATTATTTTATGGTGACAAAGAGTTAGGGTCTAATGGACAACATTGTCATACTTTAGTATTTTATGACGGATTTCTGCTCCATTCCAGTAGCATGTTAGGATGAGATGGGAATGATTAGCCTTTGTCTAAAAATCGGCTTTTGTCCTTTCCTGCAGCCTAAGTCCAGATTCCCAGTTTGATTATATTTAGAACCCATTTATAGCAGTTTTAGCAGTAACTTTGAAGCACTTAGTTATCGTACGCCTCACGCTTTTTTTTTTTGGTTTCCAATCTGACTATTATTTGTGCTTTGAAGCACCTTCGGCCAAATATGGAGTAATATTTACCCTGTCAAACGTGAGTCTTTTCGTCTACTTTTTGAATGTTTTCAGGTTTTTCCATTTGTGCTTTTCGCTGTTCCCGTTTCTGCTGCTGTGTTTTCCACTATTATCTAGCTTATAATAGAACTATAGCTATTGACACTGCTGATATTTTGCATGTTTAGAATATTCATCTTCAATTTGTAAGAGTCGTAGGGGCAAGCCACACAGCAACATCTTGCTTATTGTACACAATGGAGACTAAAGAAGCTCGGAGGCAGAAGATCTACCACACATTAGTCTGGGTTGCAATTGTGGAAGATTTTATGGACCATCTGAACTGGAAAGCCTGTTCATGATGCGTTATCCATTGTTGGTGTCAAACGTGGTAAGTGATTTTTATCTGGATAAATCACTTATTACCCTCTACGGTTTTATATAATGTCACATCACCCCGTAAGGTCTGAAAATAACCACATAATTAATTTTCCTATGAATTTATGTAAAGTGAAAAATAGACGGAATGCACAATCAGTTATAAAAATTTATCGCTTTAAAAATGCGTGTGATAAAATTTTAATATTTACGTGACCCCTTTATGATTTGTATAAATGTGTACTTTACACCCTGTTGTTTTTACATCTATTCACGTAACTTTCCTATACTTTTATACAAGGAGGTTAAGCCGTCAATTGATTTAGCATGTAAATAAGGGCACTATTGATATTTCAACTAACATCATTACATAGATTATTTTCTGTCAGGTTTTACTTTGTATAAAAATCACAGGGAGATGAAGTAGATATTTTTAAAACATTAGAAAGGTCATGTACTAATAGATGAAACTATAGGGAGATTATATATAATTTACCCCTTTTTATATGGATTGTTTATTCTTTGAGTTCCAAGAACAATGATCTCTTCAAAAATTTTGTTTAATTGCTCTTTCAGTTGTATAATGCTATTTGCGTTAGTTTTGTCGTCTTTCAACCGAAAACAGGCTTTTCTGTTTCTAAGAATAATAATAAGCAGATTTAGCTGAGTATAGTGAGCATCATAAAGTGATTTTACTGAATTCATACACGAATAAGTTCCTTTGATCTGATTATGGCTCTAGCTAGGATCTTTGATATGGACTAGGAGGGGATCACCGCGCGATGCGCGGTGTTAATTTCATGTTGCCCAGAAAATGTCCAGATTTTCAAGTGGAAATATCATAAAGCGTATGCATTGTATTTGAGTTATTTGGTTATAAAGTGATTAAGCTTTAAATAAGCAATGTTGTAAGAAAACGCGAGTAAATAAAAGTTTGCATCCAACATGGTGTTGAGAAAAAGGTTGAAAAGGAAAAATCGAGGCGAGTAAAATTGAAGTTCATCAGTATGGTTTTGTTTCATGTAGAGACGGGCCGAAGGTGTTGGGAAAAGTAAATACGAGATCTAAAAATATTAAACAATGAGCAAAGGCTATTCATTTTTTTATTTTTCTGTGGAAGATTGATTATTTTTGCTGTTTTTAAATTTACAATAAGAATGACTTTGATGCTGTTCAATTGTTTCCATATTGTTTTATTCTTATGGAAATGTCTCCTAATCGAAGTTTATTGTTTCTTCATAGTCAATGGAAATGTCTCCTAAACGAAGTTTATTGTTGGGAGAATGAATTAACCAGCTGATGAATCGAAAGGTGGAATTCTTAGTGTACCTGAGTTTCATGTTAGAGTCAATAAAATTAATTACTGATTATGTGAAGAAAATTAGCGGCAATAATAGATGTTAGGTATTTGTAATGTACTTGCTTGCATGCATAATTTCATTGCAATGCCAGTTATATTTAGCAGGAATGATAGTGCGCTTCAATGGGAAATAAAAATTCGGACCATGTCTTGATTGAAAAGCTTCAAGAGAAAAGCGAATTTAGTTTATAGAGAAAACCATTACTGCAGAAGCTAGCATAAGCAGGACAATTAGAATAAATTCTGAAGATGCAAGACCATGGAAAGACTCTCTCGACTCCATGATCATCAAATATTAAAACTGTGAAGGTAGTTGATGATTCTGGAACGAAGACAAGGACTTCATTGTGCTGCAACTGATGCTGGAGAACGAAGTTTCTCCAATTTTTTTTTAGCTTTTTCCCTTTTACACCGATCTCTGTAAGTTTCTCTCCAGTCCTAATGAGAAGCGTTGGAGTTCTCTGTTCATTAACGAAGTGATCGACGAATCTTGTAATAGAAATGAATGAAAGTTAGATCGGAGAACATAATATATAGAGTTGATTTAAAGGAATGCAGTAAGAGGAGGAGAAAGAAAATAGTGCAAGGATAGGTTACCAATGTGTCTAGGGTTGCTGTATTAAAGGTTTGATAGAAGGAAACCGAATCAGTGAGGTTTTGGGTTAAATTCGGTTTTATTGATGAAGCAACCCACTGTTGAACTATCATAGAATCTGCACTATCAGAAGTTATTTAGCAGATAATAAATCAGAGAGAATTTTGCTACAAGTAACTACATGATTTAAAGCTAGGATAAACTGACCTTGTGCATGATCGGCACTAGCCTGCAATAAATTTGACAATGGAACTGTCCAAGATAGGTAAACTTGTTTTTACAGTTCGGCAAAATGGATGACATCGAAGATGAGATCGCCGATATGGCGTAGAAGCAACATATCATGTCTGTTAGTGATATTTTTATGGCAATATTCATCCCAACCTTCTTCAAATGAACGATCACCGACCGCAACAGGCCATTTATAAATTCCATGTCTGAGAATGATTGCATTGCGCTGGTGCTGATTAAGTAATAGCTTGAATTCAGCAGGCAGAATCTGTGATTTAGGAGATAAGAATAGGAAATGTTAAATGAACTTATATAATTGTACTGCATATTGTTAACATGTATTTTCCATCACATGAAAGAAAAATTAGACCTCTCCTCTGTGATTGCATTTCAGCAGAAAACAACAGGCCATTGAGCCGCTGTTTGTTAATCCATGGGTAGATAATCCTTCTGCCATTGATCTGATCGGAGAAGCTAATAAAAAAAAAGCGTCAAAGATGGAATTATGTGCAGGCAAAGAAAGCACCAAACGTTAGGGATAACTGGGGGAAAGAAGCAGGAAAAGCTAACTTGCTGCAGTGTTTTGCCTGGGATGTATGCTCTATTCAAGAAGTAGTTATATATAAAGAATGGATGGTTGATAGTTTTTTTGGTAATAAAATTTTTATATGTAGTCTGGCTTTCATGTTTCACAGGTAAGCGGCTTAATGATTTGGCATATCTGTTTTTCTTAAATTTATTGAAGCTTGAACAAAGGGAAAAGCTGTCTTTCTTAAATTTATTGAAGCTTGAACAACTACACATTTTAAGGATAATAGATCCCCGAGTCTGAGCTGGTAAGCAGAGTAAGTGCAGGTCATAACAGTAGGTGTGATATTTAATAAGAGAGTTATGTGTAAGGGAAGACTTGAATAGGCTCTGAGAAAACGTATTCTGAAAAATTGATGTATAACAATTATCACATCCACCAAGAGGTCAATTCATGAACTGAATAGAGCAGAAGTCGAATTTAAAGGATACTGTAACAAGTACTTAATAGTTGTAAAGCATCAATTTAGATACATAGTGGTTGCTGATTGCAGTTTATCAGCAAAGATAAAAGTTGCCAGACCAAAAGAAGTTTAAGGGGTATCTAATGGACAAAAAGCACATCTTCCATTAATACATCAATGAGCCTTCTAAGAATGCATAAGCAACCTTGCAAAATATACGATAGCATGTTAGGCATAGAACCTAAGAATCAGGTGGATGTAAAATTCAACAGCAACAAGCTAGTTTAGTTTTTGCTTCTTGCTAGAGCTGCACTCTGCATTTTCATCCTCATTTGGTTCAATGTTTTGTGGTTCATCAAACCTTTCAGAAAGTCGAACACAGATCTTTGAACGAGCACTATTCTCTCCTGCGATCATAAATTTTTGACATGTCATGTTATTCATTTGCAGTAAAAGATAAGTATAGAACAGAAACCAGGTATTTGATATTTACCTGGAGTCCCCAACTGTATAGTGTCAGATTCTTTGCTAGGAAAAGGAGAGGCATCTTTTGTTTGACTTGTTAACTGGACAGAATCAGTATGATCATCAATTTCAGAGTAGTATATAATTGTGTAACGCTGCCTTGCATCTGCCAGTTGTGTTTGCATAGGTTTGATGTGGAGCAGAAACGTTTTTGATTTAAGTTCTTTGTGGACAAACTCGAGTGGAAGTTCAACATTCTGTTAAGAAAAAAAAAGCAAGAGTAAAAATATATAACATCTTTAGTATTAAGATTTAGCAGGTAAGAACCTCATCAAAATGCTGCATTGTTTCTAGCGCATTAAACGTGAATAGCTTCTCTGCTAACTCGCCAAATATTGATGCTGGTATCACACCAGTGCTATCAGTCAAATCGACATCAAAGCGACATCTGAAATGGGTACACAATATGCACGAAGTCATTTATTGATCGGATCAGTATTAGATAACAACGAACAGAAACCAATATAGGAAGGTATATTATTTAGTACCTAGGTACTGCAAGATGTTTCTCTTTGCACGAGTTACAGGTAAACACAACTTCATAGTCTGCTGCTGTAGCTCGGCAAACAGTTTTTACAGCTCATGTACCAATATTTCTGAAAGATGTGCTCAAAAGAGATCTGTGCCTTCACCCATATAATCTAAAAGACGAGCAAGCATGAGTATAAAAAGATGATCATACATGAGAAAAAGTATGAAAGGAGGCCAACATTATCCACTCACAAACCTTTTGCGATGAAGTTATGTTACAGATCCAAGTTGTTTTTTGGTCTGATTTTAATGACAGCTGTGGATTATATTTAATATAGTCATTTTTTTCGACAATCTCTTTAATCAGGTTAGTGTTCCTCAATGCCCTGGGTGAAAGGAGACATAAAAAAGTTAGAAACTGGAAGGCATGACAGCATTTAGATCTAAACTGTGTACAGAACGATGATTGGAAATATATTGTACCAGTTCTTGAGTTCTCTTGCTTCTTGTATAGGCGGATCAACAAGAATCGCTGAATCAAATCAAATGCCAAGTGCGACCCCTATATGACGAAAAGAAATGGAGAAAGATTTACAGGTGTTGTAGATGAATATAAAAGGCTAAACGTTAAAAATGTAAAAAATAAAAGTGGGAACAAACCATTATAGTTATTCACTTTGACTCTGCGAGCAATGATCTCAGGATAGCTGTGAAGTTTAGATAGCATTTCTTCTCCCTCATTAGCTAGAAAGCTATCCCATAGAGACAATAGGACCGTCTGTGATATGTATTTATGATAAGAGCTAATAGTCACAGACCGAAAAAAATGACTGCAGAGGAAAAGAAGGAGAGACAGTGCGAAGTTTTGTCGAAACTGAAGATTAAAGTCCTTACACTTCATTAAGCAGGACAAATTTCTGAACATCTGATTGCCTTGAGTTTTTGGTAACTGTTTTCCTCTCAAGTGCACTAATCACGACTCCCAACACGTCTATGAATAACACAGAGAAGGTGATTATAAAAAACTTGGTTGAGAATGTAAACATATTAAGAGTAAAGCATTCAAAGACTCACCCACTGATTTAGTTTTGTCATGCATGTACTGAACTAAATTAGTAAACTTTGAATAGCAAAATTTCACATGCATGACTTCATCATCATCAGGAATTTCGTCAATGACAATCCTGCTACTGATCACCAATTGAACGATTAGGTCAGATGTCTAGAACTTTGGCGGTATAGGTCTGACCTCAGTATTGGAGATTCTATACTTTTTATAAACCTGCATGATCTGACTCATTCTAGGAATGTCATCATTGAAGATGATTCCTTCGACTCTTGATCCCTATTTAAAGAGGTGAAATTAACACAGGATTAAGAAAGCAAAAGAACAGCGCACTTAAATTATTACATCTAAAACTGAGCAGCAGTTTTGACTAACTTCTGAATCATAGAAAACAAACTTCTGCTTTCTCGTCGGTGTTCCCATTGAGTTTGTGACCTGTTGCTTTTCCTGAACAGTGATGATGCAGCTCCAATTTTTCATGTGAGGCATAATATCTCGTATTGGCAGCAAGTTAGCCATCCTATAAACACATAAGTTGTTGCATAAATGAACAGGAACTAAAAGATCCAAGAACACAGTAATCTAAGAATAAAGAATCTGCATAACACCTTGCTTTAGCATAATTCAAGCAGAAAATGGTCTACTCCTGCGTTAATCTAAAAATTTCATCAAAGACAACATTCCAAGTTTTGCAATCTACTTTTGTGCCATCAAATGTTCCAGGAACAAGAAGAATTTTAACTTTAGCGGCGGTCCTAACTCTGGACAGAGCAACATACAACTGTCCATGAGAAAAATTGGTTCTCGCAGATAGATGCCGACGTAGTCAAGAGTTTGACCTTGCGATTTATTGATGATCAAAGCGAAGCAAAGGCGGATAGGAAACTGCGTTCGTGTGAACGGAATCCCATTTTTGTCATTGTCAGGCGACTGAAGAGGTATCCTTGGAATAAAAACTCTTTTTCCTCGATAATGGCCAAAACAATCTCAGCAGAAATCGTGTGCTGCCCGAGATCTCTACATATTAACCTTGTTCCATTGCATAGACCTTCAGATAGGTTTAAATTTCTCAGAAGCATTAGCGGACAGTTTTCCTTCAACAGCAACTTATAAGGAGGGAGACCTTTAGGATTTTGAGAATTGAGGAGGTCCTCATAATCACTTTGGAAGCCTTCAAACTTAGATTCAAAAAGGAGTTTTGCAGCAGAGCTTTGTTTACTAAGCTGACAACTCTTAGTTTTCGAGAAATCAAGCGGTATCTTGAATCTCGAGTGAGCTGTCCTTCCACCAGGAAGGATTGATGCTGCAATTCCAGATGTTGCCACTGCAATTGCAACATGATTTTGTGAGCATAAGGTGGCGAGAAGTGACCGATACAGGAACGTTTTACCGGTGCCGCCGGGGCCATCAACGAAAAAAGCTTGCCCTTCAAAGGAAAACATGCTTTTAGGATCAGATCATAGGCATGTTTTTGCTCAGAATTCAACTTCTGAGGCAACGACAGATCCTCAGGTGCTACTTCTAAGTTTCTTTCACTCTCAATCTCCTTTGTTAACCTTTCAGCGTAACCACATGTAAAATCATCGGAGACAGTGAAAATCAGCAATGTTTTTGCCCATTTGTTCGAGCGAGCTGTTTATATCCTGCAGGACCTTTCTTCTAATTTCAGGAGAAGAAAGTCCATGGAACGGCTGCTGGTGCTGATAGTCGGCAGAAAGTTCAAGTTCAAATTTTTCCAAAGCGACCTAGGATCTGTCGGAGAACAATACACAAGGAGAGTGGCAAACAATAACCTCAACGAGGATGGCATTTGAAAAGCCATTGCTTCTTGAAGCGTGTCCTCTATGTATGCATCAGACTGCAGAAGTCTGAGACTGCAGAAGTCTGAGAGCCAAAGTGGCCTCTCTAAATGAAGATAATCTCTGTTTATTAACAGTCAAAAGGTCTTCAAAAGATGTCGGTCCAGCAATGTGAGTTAAAAGCAACCTCAAATAATACCTTTCTCCTTCTTTCGGACTAACAGTCACCATCCTACCAATCACTTTTCGACGCTTTCGTTCAGTCCACTCTTTATATTTAGTAGACCAAACAAAATGTTCAGGGAAATCTCTATAGAAATTTTCAGATTTTATGCTTTTTGATTTGTTATGTTCATGCGGAAAAACTGAGTTAACATTGTTTTAGAAAAATCAACTTTACTCAGTAATTGCAACAAGTCAGAATTCTTGTCAAAGGAAACAAATTGCTGGTCTAGAAGGTGAACTTGAAGAGTGTAAACTGCTGGAGTCATTTCATTGAGCTTAAATTCATAAATGCACCAAAAAGCTTCCGGAGGTGAAACTCATCTACTTTTCTGGAATTTCATCAATATCATTGGCTGACTCACAGGAAATAATCTTAAATCTCACCAGATCATGTCCTTTGAAAACATACTTATACAAGTATTTCATGAGTTTAAGAGTTGGGCAAATTTCCACGTTAATGTGGCAATCAAATAAAGCAAGTAGGTAAGGGTTGTAAGGCACAACCCACCTATTATCAAGAGTAAATCTGCGAACTCTGACTCTCTTGCATCATCTCTTCTTCTATAATATGGATAAGTATCCTCACGATGAGTCGTTTGAGCACAAAAGTTCTTTGGATAGCGATTTTTGCAGGATCCATCTCTCATGCAAGGACAAGATTTATCCATGACTCCGCAAGGACCATGGATCATATGCTTGACAACAAGAGAATATAAGTGAGGATATCGATCTTTGTCGGGTAACTCAGCACAAACTACTTTGTCGTATGACTCCGGATTAAGTAGCTTATGACCAGGTTTTAAGATCAATAATAAATGGGTATGAGGAAACCTCGATTCTGAAACTCGATCACATAAACACACGCAGCAACTTCGCCAAAGATTTGTTTATTCAGAATTTCTGCTTTAAGCATTTCAAATTTGGCTCTAAAAACTCTAGCTAAAAGGTCTGGCCGATCTTGAGGTTTTTCATGGTATTTCAAGTTCTCTTAAATCTCCTTCCACGCTGGATTACATGTCATTGTAAGGAAAATGTCCGATTTTTCGTACTTTTGGACCAGCGCCATCACATCAAGTTAGCGATGCCGCATGTCCCTCGGGCCACCTATAAAGGAAGCTGGCAAAATGATCTTACGACCAACCTTAGAAGCAGCAGTTTAGCCAATAGAAACACTGTCAAGAACTTCTTGTAGAATTTCAAAGCGTATTTTGTTTTGTCGATGTCTATGGAAGTCAAGCCTAGATGTTTCTATCTTGACATAACCATCAACCGAAAACTGCTGTAGCAATCTAAGAGTGTGCAACAACATTGACTCATCATTGTCCCTTATCTGAAACCTATAACAGTAGTACTCCCTAACTGATATAGTATCATTCTCTGATTTGCCTCGATCAGCAGTTATAAAGAAGGAAAATATTTTGTACATGATTAGATGATATAATGCAATGGCTAGACTCAGTAGCTTATAACAAGGGAGAAATGTACTCGCCTCTCTGTTCTAAATCAATTAACTCCGATAAGGAGTTAACTGAAGTTGGATCAATGTTAATATCATGCTCACAGGTGTCCCCTCTTCTTTTCCTTTTGTGAAGTCTCTTAATTCCATGGTGCCAGCCACACTCATCACGAGGGAAAAGGAGAGGGTATTGTAAAGGGTCATAACAGCCATAGTAATGCTGAATCCTATAGCTACCAGCTAAGCGAGAATAAACCTGAATATGAGTGCGCCTATCGGATGACTGATCTTCACATTCAGTCCATATAGCTGTAACTTGTGAGGCAGAGGGAAGATTATACACTCGCTGGTCAAGCGAAGGATAACAATTAAGGACAATGTTCAGGTTGTCAATGTTCGGAACATCCCTAAGGCTTTTAAAGAATCGAGCATAAGGATTTTCAGAAAGAACGCGCATAAGCAATTTTAAAGTGTTGTCGCGCAGCTTATCAGAGATACCAAGCCTCTTTGCTAATTCTTCATCAGTGTCAAAGAAATATAATTGGATGCCAGATGGTTTATCGCCCAAGTGAATAATGCCATCAAGAAAGTGGTAGACTTGACCCTGAACACGGAAGGTATAAACACCTTTTGTGTTCTTTGTTAATTCGGAATCATACTTCGCAGCAAATGTTATAAAGCCAAGGTTGTTGTTATAAGTCCGAACATTGTTTCTGAAATGAGCACCCTCTTCATCGTTGTCAATGAACAAACGTTTCAAATCATAAGGCATTGGAGGAGCGATGATAGAGATTTCTCCTCTCGAGCAGCAAAAGGTAGGAGGTTCCAAATGGAACCTTTTCGCTCCACAATGCTCACAATTAGGAGCATCAGGCAGAACCAGAGATGCGTCAGGAATATTGGCAAGCCGAGATAGATTTGAACCAGAAGTTGTTCGCTTCATCGCTGCAGTTTTATTTCGCATACGAGCGACTTTATTAACTCTGACCGGCCATCTAGATAAATCAGAATCTAAGTTAATCAATGGCTAAGTCGAATCAGAAACAAATGCCAACCTGATCTCTGGTTGGTAACAGTTTCAGGAGCGCTGCGTTTTTTGCTATGGGACCGACTAAAAGATGGATTAGCAGAAGGATTTACTTCTCTGCTTCTCATCTTCAAACAACCAGATGCTGGCCTGCACCTACCTACATCCTTTTTGTGAACAGGAAATACGTCTGCGGATTGCAAAACTAAATAAGGCGGATTGCAGAACTGAATAAGCTATCTAAAATAGTCCAAAGTCCCTTAGAGGGACATGGCGAAGAAATGACCAATGTTCTCAGAAACCAGGCTATAAAGATGAGCATTCATTGTTTATAGCCTGGTCAAAGCAGTTCAGGAATTCTACAAACATAATGAATATGCCAAGGTAAGGCAGTACCTGTGCAAGGAGGTGGTAAAGCAGAATCTAAAATCTTAGCAGACAAAGAATTACTTTTACAAGCGAGTTCTCTTTGGGCTGATTGTTCAGAGTTGATAAGAGTCGAATTCAAAGAAAATGAGTCTAGTTTAACTTCAGAATGTTCATTGTTCATCAAGTGTTCATTTTCAGGTGAAAGAGACAGTATGTGCTTATGTTTTTCTTTAGCTGATTCAGCACTGAGTTGGTAATCAGTAGAATGAACGGGGATTTTTTTTGGCTCTGCACCAGCAGACGACCTCCGATATTTTGCTGGTGCAAGACTATTACGGAATGGAAGCTCTGCAGTTATGAACAAAGACAGATGTAATTTGAGAGATACAAGGGAAATAATGTCAAAAGAGACGAATAAGGGTAAACACCGCCAAATAGTGGGAGATAAACGGTCCAAGGAATCGGACGTTAAGCAACGCTGATATACCTTGAGGAGGAGGCGTAATTTGCACAGGAATTTTCTGCCCAAGGAGGAAGAAACACAACAACTAAAAGAACCAGGTAGTTGTTCGGACATGAATTCTAATCCTTTTCCAATCGCAAGTGCATTATCAGCTGGAAACACAACATCTGTGTTTCCCAACGGCTGAGAATGAACATAAGTTGGATCCTCACTACGACACGGCATACGATGAGTATTTGGGAACGACACACCAGATTCCACATAGTCTAACGGAACCTTGCGAACGAGCACAACTAAAGTTTTTTCAGCTTTCTTTGCTACTCTAGCCTCTCTTCGAGAACGTAGAAGTTCCGCTTTCTTCAGAGGTGCCATTTCTGCATATTTTTTGCGTCGCATAGCATTTCTTTCCGTCTGATCACTACATACTTTAGCAGGGGAAAGAAAGGCTAACGTACACCTCTAACGAACTACCATAGGGACGACAAAATAAGCACAAAGGAGGCCAAAGTTCAAGCAAAAATTGTAACACAAAGAAATGCCATAACAGAGGTATGCGCCAAATGCCTCTTCTCCAAAAAAAAAAACAGAGGAAAGAAAAGCTAAAGCACAGCTCTTATACAGCACCATGAAACTGAGCAGATAAGTATAAAGCAGGCAAACGGTTGAGCAAACTTTGTAACATTTTAAAATGACGCAACAAAAGCATAGACCAAATGTTTGTTGGCAAGCAGCAAGCTAACAGGCAAAGTAAAAAAGCTAAGAATTTGCGTAGAAGGGAGAACAAGTGATGTCACTTAACCTTAGATATATATAACAAGCTTTTATCAGCCAACAGTAGAGCAGCAGAAAAGAGGGCAGCACCTGCTTCTATATCGAACAAAACAACGAGAGGGAAAAAGATTAAGAAGATACAATGACAGAGCAAATGTGCTATAACACGCAACAGCGAACAAAGGAAAAAAGGTATAAGGAATTCAAGGGAAAAGGGGTAAAAAGTATAAAACAGAAGGCGGGGAAAGCTAACCTGTACGAATTAAGAATCGCAGAACAAAAGCTACAAAAAAAATAGGGATGTAAGTACTATTGACAGGAGGGAATTGGAACACACAGCTAAAAAAATGTGGACAGGAATCAAAGTTAAATAAAGCAACAGAAGAAGCAAAATGAGGCGTAAAGCAAAGCAAACAGCCAATGCAACAGTAAGAGCTCACCAGGCCATAAAATTTAGGGGGAAAAACCAAATAAACATGACAATGCAGACAACAAATTCACCAGGAGTTAAAATCTAACAATAACAGGGGAAGTAAATTCGACACAAGAAGGCAGCAAGACAGCAACTCTGACAAAGAAAATAAGGAAAAGGAAAGAAACGAGCTAATAACTCAGCAGATAGAAGCAAACAGATGAAGAGCAAGAAAAGATCAGTGAAAATGAGGCACAGTTACCGCGGATCATGATGACGATATCTGGAAAAGGCGGCACCAGAAACATAGAAACCTCTGCATACATCGGAGAAACAAAGAGTTTTCAGTCCTTTCAATCAAAGGAAAGAGCAAAAAGTCGGTTTTTGGTAGCTCTCTATAGCAAAGCTGAAACTTCTTCTCAACAAAGGACAAAGGCAAGTAAGAAGCTCAGCAACATACAACGTTGCATTTGATTTTAAAAAAGAAGGGCAAAATCGTAAAAGCATGCAAATCCACATTGAGCCCATCACCCAACACTTGCCATCAATCAAACCATCACCAACCGCCATAAACTTACTCAGCTAGTCATTTGCTGACCAAAGAAATGGTGGCCATGCTACAGAGAAACGGTTTCTTCACAAAACCGAAGGTCCTCATTTTCTTCTCTCGGACAACAGCAAGAATTCCACTTCTCCTCCTAGCAAAAGCACGCGAGTCCCACGTGATTGATGACCAAATTCCAGCCAATAAAACCCAGCCACATCAGCACAACAACCACCATCTTTAACAAACTCATTCGTGCTTTTACTATATAGGTAGATAAATGTATTTTCTCGAATAGTTCCTTTGATATGAACTTTGATATTGATGCCTTACTCTTTGTTTGACTTCTCTATTTCCCATGTGAGCCAGGAGAGGGGAATGGAATCGCAAATGTTGATCTTTTTGGAATGTGTGAAACTAATGCTTACGATCCAATTTGCACCATAATCTCCTTTAGATCTCTCATGGATTGAGGCTTCTGACCAGCCAATAGACAACTTCATGATCAGATGCATACACTTTGAAAATTGTTGGTTCATTTTATTACATCATGTCAATTATTGTTTATGCCCCCGGAAGGGGGACCGGGGAAAGGGGTGGTTGTGGGATCCCTCACACTTGGCTTCTGTTTCACACGCACACACACTCGAACTCGGGGCAAGGATAGTTTTGTTCGGAACAATATAATATTTTTTGAATATCTTAAAACTTTACGTGAATTACTTCTTGTAAAACTCTATAATAGATACATAATTATTACATATGGGGTTTACATGAATAATAACAAAATATTATATCTCTGTTGTAAGCATGTACAAGCAGTTAAGATGTCATTATAATTTGTTTAAAAAGTGTTACACTTATAGTTATAAAATCCAACCTGACCCGACAGTCGACCGGTCAACCCAGTGAACTGGGCATAGGATTGGGTTAGGTTGCTAATTAAACCAATTAAACAACAAATTCATTAACTAATCAACGACTCGGCTGTTCAATAGGCTATGTTTTTAAACTCGGACCGGACCGACCGATCTGATCTATACTAAAAAATCGGAGGGATAAAGACTTGGTCAAATCCGGTCAAAAACCAAGCTTGACAAAATATCGGGCTAGTTTGTGTCATAGCTTCTTTTTTTTTGAAAAGGTCAAAGCATTTTCAATATTATGTTTTGACTCCTAGGTTGTTAAAAATCATTAATATACCTCAAATATTTCATACTTTATAAATATTGTCCTAAAGTTTGGTGTTATTTTTCAATCAAGTCCATAATTTTTATTCTAAACTTGTTAATGTTCATTGAATAATATAAATTGTTATTTGATCGTTCTAATTTCTTTGTATTTTCTTGTTAAATATATTTGAAACATCAAATATATATAAATATACCTTTATTAATATTACCATGTTCTTAAGTATTTACATACAATATTTTAATTTTTAAATAATTTTTATTTATGATATCATCCTATTCAACCCCAATCAAAGCTGATCGAACCCATTGACCCCTAACCCTTGAGTTTGACCGAGTCGATCTCTGATCCGAGTTTGAAAACATAGTCAATAGGTGAACCGAAAAAAATCGCCAGTTGAACCACTAATTTAAATTTTTACTATTTTTTAAAATTTAAAATATATTATTATATTATAAAATATAATTATTTTGCAACCCGCAGTTAAACCGCTCAACCCGTGATTGGTGACTTGGTGATCCAGTCACCTCTCCAAATTGAGATCCGAGTAGGGTTTAATAACTATGATTACACTATTCAGGACGATTTTCACTTACAACCTTCCATGTTCCACATCCCGCACACTTAGTCACACACACACACTCTCTCTCTCTCTCTCTCTCTCTCTCTCTCTCCATGGAAAGGGGAGTAAGATTTTTGATAAAAAAGAAAATATTATTGACTAAATTGCTGGAGAGGGGAGTAACATAGTCTCAATCCCTTACTGTGCATCTAGAAATAAAAACCCTTAATCACTCTGTGGGCTGTACCTGATTCTCGAATATAATTATCAATACTTCCTGCTTCATCTCTTCCCCAATTTCAATTTGCTTCTATTTTGCTGGCTTCAGACTAAAACCATTAATCAAACAAAAGAACTAGTTGAAGGATAAAAGCTCAGTTCAGTATTATACAAATATTTGCAGTCACTGAAATCAATTTACCGAGTGAACCTTTTGATGCCAACAATGTCATGCAGCTGAGACAGGATAACCCTTAAATGCCACAAATTCACTAAATCACGAACCACACAGACAGGGAAAAAAAAAAGAAAGAGGAAAAGAAAATAAAAGGAGAGGAAGAGAACCAAATTACTTCTCCACTTTTAAAATCGTTCACGAATTCAACGGTTTCCCACACCACGTTATAATAATTAAACTCTAAACTTCAATCTTCCCTGCGCTTTACTTGAGAACATAATATCGTAGTTTGGGGCGAAAACGATTGTTGGTGCAATATAAAGCTTTAATAACAAGTTGTAATTCATCACATACAATTTGTATAATCTCGTAACAAGAATATAAAATTCTATAATGTTCACATCAAAATGAAGTACATACGAGTTACGTCATACTAGAATTTTACCCATGCCTTAACACGGTCTATTTTTATTTATTGTGAATTTATACAAACATGAATAATTTAAATACGAAAATTAACAACAATCCTATATGTTCATTCATATTAACTTTAAAATTTAATGCATTCTAAATGTTCAATTATTTACTAATTTTTAAAAATTTGTTTACATACTTTCACTATAATATGATAGCATATATCAAATAACGTATCCCATATAAAAAACTTGGTAGATATTCTTTTTTATAAACATTATTTTAGATAATTTAAATTTTTATAATGACCATAAATCTAGAACTATATATTCACATTTAATTAAGTAGAAAACATCCAGCAATATGCTTTTTTCATCAATAAATATTTAGTTTCCAACAATATTGGTAATTCTGTCAGTACAACAGTTAATTTCTTTTTTGCACTAAGTTAATTCAAAATTAAGGGAAAAGGTGATGAACAATTTGAATAACGATATGGTAGTGAAAGAAAGTAATTTATGGAATTTGTAAGATTTTAATAATTGTGATTTAAAAAATTTACTGTAGTTCTATATAATAATTTGATAGAAATTAGATATCATTAAGATAAGATTAGTTATTTTTTAAGTTCTTTTTCATCAATAAATATTTAGTTTCCAACAATATTAGTAATTCTGTCGGTATAATAGTTAATTTTCTTTTTTGCACTAAGTTAATTCAAAATTAAGAAAAGAGATGATGAACAATTTGAATAGTAATCAACGATATGGTAGTGAAAGAAAGTAATTTATGGAACATGTAAGATTTTAATAATTGTGACTTGAAATTTTTTTTACTATAGTTCTATGTAATAATTTGATAGAAAGTAGATATAATTAAGATAAGATTAGTTATTTTTTAAATTTATTTTAAAATTAGGGATAATTTTTAAACATATAATATAATATTTAATATGGGTAAAACCTAAATGACCCATAACCCATTAATTCTCTTCAATTAGACATGCCACGTAAGAGTGAGAAACACTCTAATTAAAATAGTTACTTTCATAGTCATATATATATATATATATATATATATAGATTACGTGGTGTTACCTCAAGATGCTGACCTCATAATATCTCTCACCCATGATGTCGATGCAGTTGACATTCAAAAGCTTGGAACGTAGTATCATTATCATATCAATAGTGAAATTGAGCTGCTATTTTGAAAGATTGGGAACCAAAAGAAAGAATCCGTCATTAATTTACCAAAAAAAAAAAATCTTGAAAATAATAGACAGAAAATATCTCGGACATCTGCCCGTCGCATAGGATTTGCCTAGTGCATTTTATCCTTCCGTGTGATTGGCGGGGTTTATTCAGTGCGCACTCCCGAGTAGAGACTGCAGGTTCCCTTGTTTAAAAAAAAATAGACAGAAAAAATTAAGCTCACTTGGAATATTCAACCGTAGACCACAACTGTCAATGTCAATATAAATGGCACAATCTTAAAATTCTGTACATATATAAATAGAAGATGGAAAAGAAAAGGACCGTGGAAATGAAACTTGAACTTGTTAAACACATTTTCAAGAACCTACGGTTTCCATGTCACACTAGAAGTTTTTATCATACTTTGGACAAAGGAACCAAAAAAAGAGTCCAAATTGAAACATTTCTAGACAATTGATTTGTTTTTTCTTCTTGTAGTGGTTTGTGTGTAAATAAATACAAGGGTTCTTTTTAGTAGGTAGCCAATCGGATATTGATCAGTGCACAATATTTACTGTCTACATTCACGTTTTTCTCAAGTTGTCAAAGTTAACTTCAGTTTTCAAATGTTAATGCTTATGGACCCTCTTTGCTACTACCCACTAAAAACTCTTTTTTTTTTTAATCAATACACTCTAGAAAGGAGGCGTAACTATTCACTAAACAATATCGGGAGATAGAAATGAGCGTAATGTGTGATGATGATCCACAGTATAATATGTTGTTCGATTAAAAACTTCAAGCCTGACTTTGGTGTAATCATGAATTTTCACTCCAGTTGAAAAACTCATATTTACATCAAAGTTATATTAGTTTACATCGAATATTATAAGAATTATATACTTAGACAGAAGTGGACAATAATTCAATTGGGAGGGGATCTTGATCTGACTTTTTCATAGGCAAATTTGTTGTCCTATCAATTGATGGATTCTCTTCTTCACCTTGAGCACAATTAGGTGCTTTCCTTTGCGACTAATCAAGTGGAATCTTGATTAAGTATGCCATTGAGTAAAGGAAGAGGGGAGGACAATCAAAATAAGAAAAGAATCCACACATATTCTCTATTGTTGAGAGGCATGTCTCACATGGACTTGGGGCGGCTACGATTGAGATTTTGATACAGTTGTTTGCCCAGTTATTATATTTCTTACGTAATCTCATATAAACTAATCCATAAACATAAATGATTTTGTTATCCGCATAAATTTTACTTGTGTATACCATTTCAATGTATGAATATAACCATATAAAAATACATAAAATTATAAAAGAAGTACAATAACTACACGACACCAAAATAAATTGTATCTGTTCCAATCCTACTCAATCGTTTTTCACACGAAGGTAGCAATTTGGTACATAAAATTAAAGGATAATAAGTTTTATTAACTCGAAAGTTGGTTAGTCCTATAAGATTTCTCCAATTATTATAGGACGCATTGCATGACAATGCTCTAAGAAGATTATATAGTCCAAGTGCTAAATTTCCTTCAATAATACATATACATATATATAAATTAATCTTATATACATTGCAAATATATCTACTATCCATATTATATATAGCTAGATCTGATGATAGGAGTAATAATCACATGTGACAAGAAAGAACGCATCTCTAAAAGATGAGCGTAGATGACACAGAAGTGGGCTTTATTGCAACTTACCATGAAAAATGATTGGAAGGAAATCGTGAGAATATACAAGATCAACCCCTTTGCTCGTCGGGCTAGACTAACCAAATCAAGAGAGACAGCTTTGCACATTGCTGTCTCAAATTACCATGCAGATCGATCAGATGCTAATCAACATGCAGAAATCGTATGCCAACTGGTAGAATCACTACCCGGGGACGAGGCATTTCAAATACTTCAACAAGAGAATGACAAAGGAGACACACCTCTCCATCTAGCTGCGGCGCTTGGGAGTGTCCTTATCTGCCAATGTATAGCCTTGAAGTATCGTCAGCTCATCCGCAGCCGCAATAGGATGGTTGAAACACCATTGTTCTTGGCAGCTCATCATGGAAAAATGGAGGTTTTTTCTACTGCTTCATAAGCTCCACAATGAGGACGCAAGCGAACCAGATTATTCACTCTGTAGAAGGATAGATGGGGATACATTTCTTCATTCTGCTATATCCCGAGAATATTTTGGTAAGAATCATGCTAGTCAGGGGTTAGTTTCTCACTATGTACACAAATGCATATCATCTGATGTTAACATGAAATCTGAACATTTTTCTTCACAACAGAATTGGCGTGCCAAATAATTACTTATTACCCTCGGCTTGTCAGTTTTGAAATGAAAGCCGCTTTCATCCTCTCCACAATCCTTGCCAGGATGCCAAATGTATTCCTAAGCAGCAGCTATCTTGGACTCTGGGATCGGATAATCTATCGCTGTAAGGATGTCCATCCAGAAATTTTACGTAACATTAGCCAGTAGCAGAAAGCAGTATTTTTTATTTCTTTTTTTGGTGGGAGGGAGATTTTGACCTACCTTGCTTTGAAAACCTTGTGCCTATTGTGTTATTGATCTTGCCTAAAATCTCAAAATCTAATTATAGTTTAATTTTTTCTTTCCTTTCTCTTGCTTTTCTGGCTAGCAATTTTGAAAAATTTCCTTCTTTCCTCGCCACTTGGATATAAAATCTCCAATGTTCCTCAGACCCCTTGAGTTTTTAGATATCATCAATCATTCACGTAATTATAGCAGTTTTGGGGATTTTAAGCTTCTTCAAGAACTTTGAAATGTCTGATCACATGTAGCGTCAATTGGACATCTTTGCTTTGGCCATATGACAAACTTTTTGCTTGCTTCATTTGAACTAAAATGAGTTTCAACCTTTCTACATCTACTTGCTTCAATTACAGAATGTAGTTCTTAATATCTCATGAAATCGATTTGACTTATAGTGCAACTGCATTTGCTTATAAGGTGTAACTGTTCATGAGATTGAGAAGCAGAAATTCGACCCTAGACCACACAGTAGCAGTTCTTCAGGCAACGGTGGCATTAACTACCCAGTTAACTACCAGACATGTGTGAGCTTCATTCGCCTACCTTGGGCTGCACTCAGGAGGATTGGTGAGTAAATTTGAAAACTGCATGTGTAAGTTATTATTATTATCATTATTACTTTGGATTGCTTCTGAATAAAGCACTACTTGCTTCCAGCTTCTCTTGGAAAAGATTCCAGTTCCAGAAACAATCAGGCAGTAGATTTGACATAGAAAATCCAGAAAGGAAAGCCAAAAATCAAGGTCCTACTTTGCCTTCAATGCTTTACAGCAGTTCCTTATCTGCTTGAACTTGCTTTGGTTATAGAATCTTGACTTTGTGAAATGCAAAACATTAAACAAAGACTTCTAACTTTTAACGTAGTGTAAGGAATTATGGACTGTGACAATATAAACTTTCAGAAAACAAATAGTGCCAGCATCGAAATGGAATCACATTGCCAGTGATACAGGGGATTTGAAATATTATGTGAGCTTGAACACGCCCGGCCCTTATTCTAGCCTAATACCAGATTTATGTTTCTTCAGCAAAAAAAACCAGACAAAGAATTTCTAATGTACTAATATTTTGAAGCAAACATAGTAACAGTGATTATCCACCAGTATGAGTTACTGTTTCTTAAGTAGCTAAATCTGGATATAGCTAAATATGGAGTCATGTGTGCCCACTGGAATATTGGGGTGTGACAAAAGTGCAGATTTGTTTGCATAAACAAGATGCATAATCTTGTTTATCTTAACATCATATCCTAGCGGTTTATTCTTTATTGCAGCTTTACAAACAAGATGCATAATCTTCTGGAGAGCATATAATAAGGCTTTTGCAGTGTTGCCCCTTCAAAATCTAATGCAACTACAAAGATGTCGAAATTACCTTTTTATTTCTATCACTGTCTATATAAACTTACACAGTCGTGATACCTTATAATCTTAGGTTTCAAAATGGAGATGTCCTTCATTTTCTTCAGCAATTCTGCTTGATCTTTTATCTCTGGATGACATCATTTTGAGCAATTTGACTTTCTGGTTCATGATTACTTGACTTCTGGAACTCGAATCAGTATTTTGTTTTTAGGGCATTGAAATTATGCAGTTCATCCACTTTCTCCATAGATGAACAACTCAAAACCCTATAGCTCTGACCAAGGTACTGAATCTGCCAGTCTACTACCGTTGCTCCAAGCAAGAAATCTTTACATAGGGTCATTCTATGATGATTCCAACAGTTTGTCATTGTATGAATTGCTGCTAATATCAAAATCAAATCATCCTCGGCATTGCATTTGACAATTCAAGAAGTCAGAAAAGCTTTTTCCACTACTTCTACTTGTTTGAGCTGTCAGACATGCTCTATAAGCACCTTAATGGCACAGCTGAGATAGTATGTGACATTTAGTTGTTCTGCCTTTTATATTGATGCAAGAAAAGAATTGCAAAACCATTGGCCTGATTATTGTCCCTAAAAATCTAAATTTCTAAAATTTTATGTTCTACATGGAATGGTGGAAATCATGAAAAATGTTGGTTCGATGCCATGAGAAACCATGTCCTAAATGTTAATGCAATAAACATTACTTTATACCTAACCTGATCAGTTGGCAATGTCAAACAAGCAGGAAAAGAACTCAAAGATGAAGAGCATTATATACCCAACTACGCCAACCGGCATTAAGTTCTTCAAATTTGCAGTCACCTGTCTGCTGGTTATCTTTGGAATTGGTTAGTGTCAATCCTTGATAATTGCATCTATGTACCATGAAATCTGAATCTCGGATAATGGCTCTCGTTTTGTCCATTTGTCGATAAAATCCTTCCCCGCCTCGAACTGAGAAAATGAAAAGCAAAGCAAGGAAATAGGAAAGGCATAATTGTAGACTCGTAGGGTCGTATTTAGAACGGAATTTTGGATCTAATTTCCATGCTTGTAATTCCTCTGTCACATTTAAGAAGAATAACAGGCCTTTCGTTGCGATCAAAAGCTGTTTCATATTGTTGAATTAGTGTCAAAATCAGCCTTAATTGTATTTCTGTTTTACTTACAGACATTAGCCTTCAAATAGATCAGTTTACCATATTCAGTTCTTTTAGCAGAAAGCAAGTCTCACAATGCTTGGTTGCATAAATGTTCCCAATTCCCATGCATGCAGGCAATCGAAGGATTAGTAGGATTAGGAAGATGAAAGAGAGCACTATTGGGCTGTTAAGATAATGAATAAATTGATTCAGCAGGAATCAATTTTCAAATACTCTGACGATGGGCGAATACCCACACAAACAATTGAGTCTGATTTACTACTGCATACGAAATTGATACACCATTAAGTTCAGTATCTAATGTGCTTGGAAGCAACTCTAAAGACATGGAAGAGAAAGATGGGATTAAACAGTGGAGGAGCAAACACTCTGGTACGTGTATTCAATTTTTTTTTTTCTTTTTGTACGTGCATAGTAACAATGAATGTCATTGAAACAACTTTTGTTCCCAATGTAGAGTGCTGAAATTTTCTCCATGCCAGTGGTGGCTTTTTTAAACTTTCAATAGGATAGAAGTAAAAGTTTTATATCTCTAGCGGGCCATTTAAAGAACAAAGGACATTTGAGAAAATTTAAGGGGCAATGTAAAAGGTAAGGGGGGTTCTACAATATTTAGGGGTTGCGAAGGTGAGGCTAGATATTAAAGATCAAAAGATTTACCTTAGATTGTTTGCGAGGTAAACTTGTTCTATTCCAAAGTTGATGGAGGCTGCCTGGAAGGGGGGGGGGGGGGGGCCTGGAAGGGGGGGGGGTGGGGTGGGGTGGAGGAGAGCAGTTGCCACCTTCAGGTAGAGTTTAGAGGTATATTTGAGCTGTCTAGCTCTATTACCATGCGAATGACCAAAAGTTAGAAGAGGCTCAATTGTAATATCCGTAGTTGCCCAGAAAACTTGCTCTAGTTTAGCTGAAAATATTTGTTCCTAGAATGTAAGGTACAGAGAAGATCTAGTTTCGGCTTCTATGTAATCTAAATTGGTCAGCCAAGTTCCTAAATCTAATCAACATGAATAGAAACATTCCAACCATAAAGAAAATTAGTCACGTGAAAATTGACTGTTAACTTGAATTTGAGAAATTCTGAATTTGTCGATATAGACCTTTCACTAGCTCACCTTCCGTAATGCTTATTAGTCCAAGATAAATTCATCCTATCATGCAGTTTCTTAAACAAAACCAACTGTACTTTTGGAGTACACATACTTTTGACCAAGGCAGTTAAAAGTAGATCTTAGTAGCAATTGAAGTAGCCAATGGATTATGGTAAGAAGAGAGATTGAAACAGGAAAGCTCATCAAGCAAATTTCAGGGATCGATGCCAATTAATACACTGACCAAATGGCATACCTGTATCAGATGCCGAAACCTGGGTTGTTAAGAGGGAGACACCATTATTACTTGCAGCAAAGATGGGCATAACAGAGATGGTGCATAAATCCTGGAAATCTTTCCTATGGCCATTCAAGACTTGGATGGAGACGGAAAGAATGCCTTGCTCTTGGCAGTTGAGTACAGGCAAACTGAGGTATATGATTTGCTAGTGATGATGAAACTCCCAGAGTCTGTGTTTTATCAACTAGATAGTGAAGGAAACAGTGTGATGCATCTCGCTGCTAAGTTTCCAGAATACCAAACTTGGATAGTTCCAGGTGGTGCATTGCAGATGTTGTGGGAAATCAGGTGGTGTGAGGTACATATCTGTCCTTGTTTAATTATTTTAAGCTGACATTGAGTTCTCAATCCCAACTAATCTTTCGATACATTCCAAAAACTAATTCCTGGATAAAATCAAAAATAAAATAATGCAGCATGTTAAGCAGACTATTCCACCACAATGTTTGATTACGTACAACATGAAAGGTGAGACTGCAAATGAAATCTTCACGAGGACACATGACCGGCTGGTACAAGGTGAAAGAGAGTGGCTTATGATAACCTCAGAGTCATGTACCGTAGTCGCGGTGCTCATTGCATCTGTGGCATATGCTACATCATCGACAGTGCCAGGCGGCCTTGATCAAAATACTGGTTATCCACTTCTTGAAAATCAGCCTTTGTTTCATGTGTATTCTGTTACATCAGTGTTAGCTCTCTGCTTCTCTGTGGCAGCCCTGGTGTTTTTCCTAGCCATTCTCACCTCAAGATTTCAACAACAGGATTTCAGAAACAATTTGCCACAGAAGCTTCTGTTTGGATTAATCTGTCTCTCAACCTCCATCATGGCAATGTTGATCTCATTCTGTACTGGCCATTTTTTTGTTCTCAAACATCAATTTCCCAAGCAAGCATTGCCAACATACATTATAGCATGTTTCCCTGTAATCTGTTTTGCTATGGCAAAGCTGCCCCTTTACTTTGAGTGGATGTGGTCTATGATTGCCAGGGTTCCGCTCCATAGTTACAGGGTGTATTATAATTAGGACTTGCTCTTTTCTTTGGGTCCCTTCTTCTTCTTCTTCTTTTCCTTGATTCCAAAAGAGAAGAACGAAGATGGAAAGGGGAATGGGACTGTTAGAATCAAGCCATAATCACTGGTTGGCGCCTGATTTTCAAATATAACTATCAATACATCCTGCTTCATCTCTTTCCCAACTTTGATTTGGTTCTTTTATATGGGCTTGAGCTGTGATTCAAACAAAGAACTAATTGAAGTAAGTATTGCACCCATTAAAATCATTTCACCAATTTACATCTGTTTTGAACTGATGTAATTTACATCTTTGTGCCTATAAAATCATTCAAATTCTATAACTACACAAACTTTGAATTTTTTTACCTTAATTTAGTCTTAAAAGAGTAAAAATCATTTTCCAATGGTCCAAACGAAATAGAATTCACCTACTTCTAACATTATGAAATCCTCTTGCTACATCAAGAGACTTGTTCACCCTTAGCACAAACTACTTTAAAATAGACGGGCTAACAACTTTGGATAGTCACACTTTATCGTCCTCAATATTAAAAATATACACTTTACCTCTCATGAAAATTATTCAAAATTAGAAATGCCAAACAGGTAAGTGTAGTGATATTATTGTCCTTACATATTTTAGATTAACTATGACTTACTATTATTTCCCTTTCATTGCTAAAAAAATTACAAATCTTCTCTAATATCTAATATACAAATTATCAAAATGTTAAAAGCTAAACAAAAGTTTACATTTAGTGTATTATCCTTAAAATTTTTCCTGGTGGATAATGTTCACTTTATATATATACTCCGATTTATTATACTTTAAATCAAACAACAAGAACAAATAAAATAGTAATAACAATGAATAGAGTTAGAAAATTTTTGAAAAAATAAGATAATTTAAACAAAATTATTTTTATTATATTTGTTTATGTAAAAGGTTAAAATAATATTATCGTTATTTTTTGTTTGTCAACTTAGTCAAATATTAAACACTTAACTAAATTTGTTGAAAAGAGCTAATGCATCTTATTTTTTAAATCAAACTTCACTTTTTTTTAATTTTTTGTATAAAAAGGGAAATAATAATAAACTATAAATAATTTATACATCAAAATACCAATGTTGTCATAACACTCATTTTTTTCTCAGAATTAAGACTTTCAGAATTGATTAGTCTTCATAGCGGGTGAACTGTATATATTTTAAAGCTAAAAGTGGTAAGGTGTGACTACCTCCAAAACTCAATAGGCAAAGTGTAATTAACTCCAGAATAAAATTGTATTATTATTGAGATAAAAGTAGTTGAAAGCTGACTTTAGATATTTGCTATCAAACCACTGCTGGAATACCTAAAAGGTTGTGTATTCTTGGTTTTTCTTCTGCTTTTCAAAATCAAGATTTATACTATGCAAGATGAAATGGGAACAGCAAGAATAAATAAATAGACAAATAAATTCATCTTTGCGCTTGGGGCAACGACGCAGCTCATGAGGTTCTAGGCGCGTCTTATTGTTGGTTGAAAACTATTTCCAAACCCCCTCTTTGGCCTGGGTTCGGCCTAGGCCATCGAGAATTTCTGGAAGGGCTGCCTTCTGGGGTAAAGCCCTATTAAAAATACTAATAATAATAATAAAATAGACAAATAATTTCTGACAACTTGACTGTACCTTCTGTTTTCCTGTCAAGATGTCAGTTAAATTCATGGTTACAATTGGATAGGTTATTTTTTGCCATTTATCGATTTTTCCTTGAATAGGACCAAATTGAAGAAACAAGTTAACCAATTTGGCTTCGCTCCATGAATCATGAATGAATACAGAGCCTTTTCCTCATGTGTAGTGATCAAATGAGTTGTTTGGATAGTGAAATTATCCAATATATTATTTCGCTTGCATCATAAACACATTTTTCAACCTATTTTTTTATATTTCCAACCACCTTTTTATCTCACATACATCACATCACAAAAAGTGCTACAATAATTATTCCAAATAATATTTCAAATAATACCTTATCCAAACAAACCTGATCAGGATCCATTAGATTATGACATTAATACAACTATGAAAAACCACAGAATATAAAGCTTTACAGAACAAAAGTATGTATATTATACCCAATAAAATCAGAAGCACCTAATATATAAATAAAATTAGAAGGCAAAGTCAATATATAATACCCAATGGAAATTTTAGGACAGGAATGACACCTACCAAAAACCCCGGGGATTGGGGGGAAGGGGTTTTGAAGAAAAAGAAAGGGATAAACCAATATCATTAGCCAAAAAACTTCAACGAATAAAACACAAGCAAAATTAACAAGTTAAATTTGTAATTGATAGAGAAAAAAGGAACCTTACACTAGGCAGTGTTCGAAAAAAGAATCTACCTACCATAAGTGATTGAAAATTACGGACATTTCTAAACGGTAGATATAGATATGAAAATCTTTAAAATCAAGAAGGTGACCATTTTTTAGTTTTAGTTTTAGTTTATTTCTATTGCTTAAGTCATATGTGACTTAAGCCAGGATTTACTTTTAAAAAAAATAGAATTGTTAGGAGTATTACAATGAACTGGCAAATATAGCAATAAGAATTGGTTTTAAATCGTGATTATAAATTACTCACTTTTAGATTTCATTTATCCGGTATAATGTGCCATAAATCTTGGATAAATATTCTTTAAGATAAAATAAAATTTGTTTGTCTTAAACTCTTGCACAAAGTAAGACAAACTCTCTTGAACTAAAGAGTGCTTTTCAGACAATTCAAAATAGTAGGAAAGTGGTTTTTTGTAACAAATTACTCTGACATCTTTATATAGGAGAGATTGTTGAAAAAACAAATGAAATTTAATAAATACTTGTATGAATAAATTGAAAGTGTTGTGTATAACTTCATGTACTTTAATTCATGCATGACATGATCCTATGATAAAAAACATGAATCTATTCTTATATTCAAGGATCTCCACATACATAAATATATTCATGATACTTTCAAATTCATGAATGAATATACGTTTATCACAATGTATGTACATCTTAGAACCATTTGATTCATAATACAATACATGTATGTACATCTTAGAATCACTAGATACAAATTTTAAAAATTTTCAACAATCCCCCATCATTTTCAAAATTTAGAAAATGGTTTTCCAAAAGGTCATTGAATAATCTCATACTCATATGCATAAATAATGGTATTTTTCGATTGAACCACTATTTTAGTACATATTTTTTTTTATCAATCCTACAAGATGGTAGATAAATTTTGAACCACTTGTATATTAAACTAATCTCATAAACACATCACACATTGAGCAATGCATCACCATAAGTTCATCAATGATATAATTTATGGCCTTGTATCACTATCTTTTCATGAATGTTACAAAGCAAAGTCCTTAGTTTTGTTGTTTGCCGAAAATCAACATTCATATAGGTGACATCTTAGTGCCCCCGCCATTGATAGCACTTTTAAGATTCGTTAAAAATCCAATGACTCACCCTTACATTTGCACTGGCAAGACTGATATGCACTATTCTAGTTTGGGATGTCTAAATTTTACATAGTGCACCAACCACTAAAATGATGTACTTTCACTCATTGAATTCAAAAATAGACGTTGTATCTAACGTTGAATTAAGGTTCTACCACTAGTGATCAAGAATTTTGGACATTAAACCTATCCCCCTTGATGTACTTAACACCAAATTCCTTGATAACCCTTTTGTCAAAGAATTAATCAAATTTTCATTAGATCTCACAAAGTTAATTGATATGATTTCATTTGTTATCAAATTTTTGACATAACTATGTTTTAAACTAATATGCCTTGATTTACTATTATACACTTGACTATAAACTTTAACAAGTGTAGTTGCACTATCACAATGTATTGAGATAGATAACAAAGGTATCGATCACAACGGTATATCACAAAGTAAATTTCATAACCATTCAGTTTCTTTTTCAACCCGAAACAAGTGCTACAAACTCTGCTGCTATTGTTGAATCAGTGATACAAGTTTATTTTTTAGAACCCTAAGAAACTGCATTCCACCAAGCATAAAGATCTAACCACTTGTCGACAAGTGACCATCATTATTAGTGATTCAACTAACATCTGAAAATTCTTCTAAAACTGAAAGATAACTGATATAACATATAACAAAATCCTTAGTGGCTTTTAAATATTTCAATATTTTTGTTACGCCTGACCAATGTAACCTGTAACTTATTAGGGTTACTTGTATATCTGTTCAATGTACCAACAGTACATGCAATATCAAGTCTAGTATAATTTATTGCATACATTAAACACCCTATAACCTTGGTGTATTCCAATAGAGATTTTGAATTTCTTTCATTTTTTACTAAATTTATTTTAGAATCCAATGCTGTTGACGCTGGAATACAATCATTTTGAGTGAATTTGTTAAGAATCTTTTTAATATAATGCGATCGACATAATATTATATTGTTCCTATTTCTTAATATTCTTATACCGAGAATGACATCTGCCTCACCCATGTCTTTCATGTCAAATTCGCTTGAAAGCAAAATTTTGATGATTTCAACTTGCTCCAAGTCAGTCCCAAAAATTAACATGTCGTCCACATATAAACAAATTATGATACCTTTGGCATTATTAATCTTGCTAAAAATGCATTTATCAGATTCATTTATCTTGAATCCACTAGTAAAAATAACTTGATCAAATTTCTGATGCCATTGTTTATATGCTTGTTTTAGTTCATATAAAGATTTTATAAGTTTACACATCCTATGCTCTTGATCAGATACTACAAACCCTTCAGGTTGTTCCATATATATTTTTCATCTAAATCACCATTCAAGAATGCTATTTTCACATCCATTTGGTGAATAACTAGAATTTGGATATAAGTTATAGCGAATAGTACTCTAATTATGTAAACTTTAAAAAAGAAAGGGAAATAAACAAAACTTTGCATTTTTTATTTTCCCACACCCAAAATATGCTTACAAGGTAGGCATTTATAGGACAACTCTATCACAATTCTACCATAACTTAATGTAACAGAACCATGATTTTAGGGATTACGTAATCAACTCATATCCTATCTTTTATTTTAGTTAATATATTCAAACATGATAGATCATAAGCAATAAAATCCCATAATCATGGGAGATAATATCTTCGACACCTCCCATCAAGTCGGTGCGTATATATTTATCATGCTCAACTTGCTTGTAAGAAGTTCAAAATTTGGTCTAGAGAGTCCTTTGGTGAGGATGTCAGCTATTTGTTGAGCTGATGGAACGAATGGCATGCAAATAATTCCTCCTTTAAGTTTCTCTTTTATGAAGTGGCGGTCAATCTCGATATGTTTGGCTCTATCATGTTCCATGGGATTGTGAGCTATGCTAATTGTCACCTGGTTATCATAATAAAGCCTCATTGGAAGTTCAATAGGTCTTTTCAACTTCTCAAAAACTCTCTTCAGCCATAACATCTCACACACACCATGAGTCATAGCCCGATACTCTACCTCTGCACTACTACAAGTTACAACACTTTGTTTATCACTTCTCCAAGTAACCAAATTGCCTTATACAAATGTACAATAGCTCGAGATTGGTCTTCTATCAATGACTGATCCAGCCTAATCAGCATCTGTATAAGTTTCAATGGTCTTTCGATCTCTCCTTTTAAAGAACAATCCATTTCTTGGAGTACTTTTTAAGTATCTCAGAATTCGATATATTGCATCAAGGTGCTCTTCATAAGGAGAGTGCATAAATTGGCTGATAACACTTACGAAAAAGGCTATATCAGAATGAGTGTGAGCCAAGTAAATTAGCTTGCTCACTAACTTTTGGTATCGAACAGTATCAACTGGTGTTCCATCTTTCATATCCGCCAACTTGTGATTCGGATCCATAGCAGTGTTTGCAGGTCGACATCCAATCATCCCTGTTTCCTTTAAAAGATCCAAAACATACTTACGTTAGGACACAACTATGTCGTTCCTGAACCGAGCTACCTCCATCCCTAAGAAATATAGTAGTGTTCCCAAATATTTGATTTCAAAGCTAGAAGTAAGACTTTTCTTCAATCGCTTTATCTCAACTAAGTCATTTTCTATGAGAATGATATCATCCACATACACAATGAGTACTGCTATCTTCCTACCTTTGGAGTGTTTAACAAACATAGTGTGATCACTCTGAACTTGGGTATAGTCCTGATCCTTTACTGACCTGGTAAATTTGTCAAACCAAGCTCTGAGAGATTGTTTGAGACCATATAACGATTTTTTTAGTTTGCAAACTCTAGACTGAAACTTCCCTTTAAATCCAGGGGGAGAATTCATGAGAATTCATGTACATCTCTTCCTCCAGATCTCCATTTAAAAATACATTCTTTACATCAAGTTGTTGGAGTGGCCAATCAAGATTTACTGCCATTAAGAGAAGCACCCTGATAGTGTTTAATTTTGTCACTGGAACAAAGGTTTCAAGATAGTCGATCCCGTATATTTGAGTAAACCCTTTAGCCACCAATCGAGCTTTGTACCGTTTCAATGTCCCATCGAAATTATACTCGATGGTAAAGACACATTTACACCCTACTACCTTTTTTCCTTGTGGCAGGTTTGTTACTTCCCATATTTGGTTCTTCTCAAAAGCATACATCTCCTCTTCAATAGCCTTTCTCCACTCTGGAACTTGTAATGCTTCTTGTACATTTTTTGAAATTTTCATAGAAGAAAGTTGTGAAGTAAATGTCAAGAAAATAGGGGATAACTTTTCATAAGAGACATAGTTAGTCATGGGGTGTTTGGTACAAGAACGCACTCCCTTTCGGAGTGCAATAGGAAGATCCGAATCAGCAATCTTTGAATCAGAGGACTCAAACACATCAAATTCTGCCCTAGATTCGGATTCCTTGTTCTGAAGAGAAGGGAGAGCTTTTTCTTTCCCTCGATAATTTTTCCTGGACATAGATTTTCAGGTTTTTTTCAATCACATTCCCATCTCTTTCACTGAGAGAATTTGACTCTGTTATTGGCACTAAAGACAAGGGATCCTCTTCTAATCCCTAATCAATTTTTTCAAGTTTTTTAAAATCCTTTTGATGGGCATATTGAAGAGAGTCATTTGATTTTTCCGGATTATTATCTTGAAAAGGTTCTTGTTGAGGAAATTGTACTGTAGATTCTTTTAAAAAAATCAGTAAAATCAATACCCCTATCAACAAAATTTTGATCAGGAATTTGATTTTCAATATTAAAAACATCATCATTTTCTATAAGTTCTTCTATATGTCGAATCTCCCCCTGAAGAGGATCTCTAAAAAAAGTTTTATTTTCAAAAAATGTTACATCTATGATTACAAACATTTTTTTTTTAAAATGGGATCAAAGCATTTATACCCCTTTTGCATGGGTACATATCCAACAAAAATGCATTTTTTTGCTCGAGAGTCTAATTTATTTCTACCCTGTTCATGATTGTGAACAGAGGCTATGCATCTAAACACTTTTAATGAGATTTTATATGTTAATCGAGAAATGGAATAAAGCGATTTGAAAAAATTCAGAGGAGTTTGAAAATTCAAAATTTTTGAAGGCATTCTGTTTATGAGATATGTAGTAGTTAAAATTGTTTCACTCCATAGATATTTAGGAACATTTCTTGAAAAAAGTAATGCCTTTGCCATTTCTAAAAGATATTTATTTTTTCTTTTAGCTACCCCATTGCAGGAGCTTTGATGCACAATCCCTTTTTCAAGAAAAAAACTTTCCAAAATTTTATTGAAATATTCTTTCCATTGTCACTCCGAATAATTTTGATTTTTCTTGAAATTGAGTTAGAACCATGCTATAGAAATTTTGAAACACACTTGCAACCTCTGATTTTTCTTTCAATAAATATATCCAACAAACTCTTGTGTGATCATCGATGAATGTAACAAATCATTTTTTTCAAACTGTGTTGAAATTTTAGAGGGACTCCAAACATCAGTGTGTAATAGAAAAAACGGTTTTGAGGGTTGATAAGGCTGTATAGAAAATATAAATCAATGATATTTAGCCAATTCGTAAATTTCACATTAAAAGGAAGATGAATCCTTATTCTTAAACAAATCTGCCAATAAATATTTCAAATAATAAAAACTAGGATGTTTTAGTTTAAAGTGCCATAACGTAATCTTTTTATTACTAGTAATAGAAACAGACCCATAACATGTGTTTTTGATTGGTCTTGTCACATTTGATCCATTTTCAAGGAAGTAAAGTCCCCCATTTTCTCTAGCACATCCAATCATCCTCCCCGTGGTCAGTTCCTGAAACTTACATAAAGAAGGAAAAAAATTAATCCAACACTTGAGATCCCTACTTAATTTACTTATGAATAGCAAATTGCATGATAAATTTGAAACATGAAGAACTCTATGAAGTGTTAGAGTAGGAGAGATAACAACGGAACCTATGTCAACTATAACGGATAATGATCCATCAGCAATCTTGACCCTTTTATTGCCTACACATAGATTGTAAGTTGAAAATAATTGTAACAAAAAAGAACATATGGTTAGTGGCCTCAAAATCAATAACCCATATAAACCGTGGACAAGATGCATTTGATGTTTCACATGAAAGAGTAACAATAAAATAATTACCATTTTTAACTAAAGAACAGAAAGGAGTGAAGCTTTTTTGCTCAGTGACTGAAAATTGTGGAGACTTAAAGAGTTTGTATAGTTGGTTTAATTGTTCCTTTGTGAAGGCCGGTGTCTCAGAGTCGATTTGTTGCTTTTGAGAATCCTCGTTCATAGTCTGTAACGCCTTGCCATAACCTCTATTTTTCTTCTTGAAATTCGTTGGTTTCTCATGTAATTTCCAGCATGTGTCTTTTGTGTGCCACGACTTTTTACAGTGTTCATGCCAAGGCTTCCTTCATTTATCTCAGTCCAAATCTGTTTCCTTAGAAACCAATGCTGAAGTCTCAACTTCACAATCTACCTCGGACTTTAACATCATCTGACGTCTTGATTCTTCTCTCCTAACCTCAGAAAATACTTCATGAATGGAGGGAAGAGGCTTCCTGCCCAAAATACAACCTCGCACCTCATCAAGTTCTTGATTTAGTCTGGCCAAGAAGACATAGACTCTGTCGTTCTCCTCCCTTTCTTATATCGAACACTATCTGTAGGGCTGTCCCATTCATCCTCATAACAAAAATCTAATTCTTGCCATAAAGTTACCATCTGATTGTAATAGGTTGTAACATCTCTATCTTCTTGTCTTGATTTTCACAATTTCATCTTAAGGTTTGAAAATTTTGAAATGAATTCTCTACATTGGAATACATATCTTGGACAGCGTCCCACATATCTTTGGCTGTGGACAAAAATAAATGTGGCTTTCCTATCGCTGGTTCCATAGAGTTTATTAACCAAGCAATAACTAGAGAGTTTTTTTTGAATGCCATCTCTTCAAATTGAGATCTTCAGCAGATGGTCATAGAATTTCTCCAGTAAGGTGGCCGAGTTTTACCTCTGCCATCATTAGCAAGTTTTACAGATTGAGCCCATTCTAGATAATTGGAACCATTTAATTTATGAACCAGTTATTTGTAGGAAAGGAGAATTTGAAGCAAAGTAATCTGTAGTTTGGATAACTACTGAAGACGAGGATGAGTCCTCTCTTGTGTGAGCAGTAGACTTCTTGGATCCTGTCATGGCTGCTCAGTAGTTCATGTACAGGAATTGGTATAGAGTCGGAGTTCTGATACCATTTAAGCTTTAAAAAAAGAAAGGGAAATAAACAAAACTCTGCCATTTTTATATTCCCACACCTAGAATATGCTTACAAGGTACACATTTGTAGGACAATCCTATCACAATTCTGCCACAAGTTAAGGTAATAGAACCATGATTTTAGGGATTACGTAATCAACTCATATCCTATCTTTTATTTTAGTTATTCTATTCAAACTTGATTGATCATAAGCAATAAAATCCAATAATCATGGGAGATAATATCTTAGACATAATATCTCCCATAATCATGGGAGATAATATCTTCGACAAATTATAACAATTCTAGTTACTGGAGAATAAGTGTCAAAATAGTTCGCACCATACTTTTGTGTAAACCCTTTGACAACCAACCTGGTCTTGAATTTGCCAATAGTTCCATTAATCTTCATTTTCTTCTTAAAGATCCACTTATAACGAACTGATTTTGAATCGGGGGTAAGTCTGTTAATTTTCAAATTTTATTACCCATAATTGAGTCCATCTCATCATTTGTAACTTTCCTTTCAAAAAGGAACATTTTGTGATTTCATTGCTTCTTCATAGGTATTGGGATTGGACTCACAATATTGAAACAATAAGGGATTTGATTGTTCAATGTATCTCTAGTTCTTTTGACTAGATACATATAGAAGTTTGAGTCAAAGTCGTTTGACTTTCTTACTCTTTTGCTCCTTCTCAATTCAATGGATTTATTTTCATCATCTTTTGTCAATTTAATTGATTTTGTAATAACACCTTTTATGGAGGTGAATCTATTTTCTTCAAAAATAGCATCCCTAGATTCAATTATGATATTAATCGAAATTGAGCCATTAGATTCAATTACCGTGAACCTATATGTTCTGTTATTTTGTACATATTCTAAGAATATATACTCAACACCTCCTTCTCCTAATTTTCTTTCTTAGATTTTGAGAGTTTTACAATAACCCTACAACCCCAAACTCTCAAATAGTTTAGATTAGACTTTCTTTTATTCCAAAGTATACAAGGGGTTATAGAACTTTTTTTATTAGGAACTCTGTTTAGGATATGACAAGCCGTTGACAAAATTTCACCCCAAAATTCTTGACTTAGTCCAGAATTTGACAAAAGTGCATCAACTATTTCAATCAATACACAATTTTTTCTTTTGATTGCACCATTTTATTGTGGTGTATAAGGAACAATCACCTCATATTTTATCCCAATAGACTCAAAATAAATAACATCATAATACTCTCCACCTCTCTCTATTCTTAAACATTTGATAAAAATTTCACAATGAAATTCAACTTTTGATTTGTATGCTTTGAATTTTTGCATTGATTCATCTTTTGAGTGTAACAAGTCAACATCAATAATATCTAGTATAATCATCAATAAAAGTTATAAAATACTTTTACAACTCAAAATAGGAATATCATGCAAATATCATACATTGCTATGAATAAGATTTTAGATTTTTAGATGATTTTTTCAACTTTCAAAAATGAATTTTTGGTGATTTTTGTTAGTATACATGTTTTGCGTTTTCCTTCATTTTTGTCATAATATGCAGCAAATCAAATCTCATCATTTCATGCATTCTTTTGTAGTTAAATGACCAAACCTATTATGCTATAATCCAAAAGAAAACTCAATCAAATACGTAGAAATTATATCAATATTATTATTTCTAATAGCAAGTACATTCAATTAAAGATCCCATTGCAATGATAACCCTTATCTACAAACATATCACTCTTAGACATCATAAACTGTCAGTTTCAAAACACAAGTCTAAAGCCAAATTTATTCAACAAACTAACTAAATTTATTCAACAAACTAGTTGACAGTAAGTTTTTCCTAACTTTCGGTACATAAAACACATTTGCCAATGTTACAATATTACTGGAAGTAAATTTTAATTCTACTTCTCCAATGCTTTGTAGCAGAATTTTTCATGTAAATAACGGTGCTTTCTGACAGGTGTCGAACCTGTCCAATAATAAATACCTACTCGAGAAAATACAAATTTTCTGTGTATAGTAGTGAGTAGGGTCGAATCCACAGAGATTGGGAAAAATTCGATTCTTTTCAAGTTCGGGACACGGGGGATTTTTTATCAGAAAAAAAACAATTAAATAATTTAACCAGAAATAAATGATTAATTAAAACGAATGTAAATAGAGATTAAATAAATAATAAATAAATTCTAGTCAATGATACAACTTCTCAGACACAGTCCATTCATCCGATCATTGATGCAAAGAAAGTTCACTTAATTTTATTAACAGTTAGTTATAGTCGCCGATAAACTCTGATGACCAGCTTTTCCTCAATTTATTGATAACCAAGGTACGACCATTGATTACCCCTAACCAGGAAACACTCCTAAGTATGACCGTAGGAATTAATTTCCTAATTGCCTTAAAAACTAGAAAAGTCTAATCCAGATCAAAAACACGCTACGAGGGTTGTTTCAATCAGATTGCACGTTCCCCTAGTATGTGAAAACACTAGTTGTCACTAATATTAATCGATTAAATAATTACGGATTTAATTGATTAATTTGACAGGAGATTAATAAGTCAAATTGCACATCGGGCCCTTGATATCCAATTAACAAAATAATCCCATGGAAATTTAAATAGAAAACATGCAAATATTAACAAATTAAGAAACATATGAAAATTAATTCGATCTCACAGATATTTGGGCTGTGTCTCGCATTGATCCTTGACTAGATGAGAAACTTAGCCACGCCTCATAAGAAAATTCCCACACAATTTAATTGAATTCAAAGGCATAAATCTCTTGCTAGTAATTTAGAATGAGAGTTTGAGTCTCTGCAGTCTCCCTGGAAAAGAAACTAGTCTCATGGAAGAGACAAAAACAAACGTAAAGCAAGCCACTTGAAGAACTACACACCACAAAAACAAACGAATGAACAAGTTCCTATTCTACACAAAAGACTACCTATATTCCACTGCGTGCTCTCTGGGAGCAAAACTAGTCTAATAGCCATATCTTATCTAATTGGAGCACTAGTTTATAGGAGAAACTAGTCTCGTAGGAACAATTGGAAAAGTGATCTCATGATCAAATGCCAACCATAACTAATCAATAACATCTCCCAAAAGAGAACCAAATGTCGAAAGCAATCCACTACCTATCCTACATGGTCCCAGTCAACAATCTTAATAAATTCCAGCACAATCATCAATTCCACTGCAATCATCAAAATGAATGAGTCCACTACAATCATCAATTCCAGCACAATTACACTCGTGGAGCCTGGCTTGTATTTTTTTTTAAAACTGGCTCGTGGAGTATTTGTTGCAAGAAGATCTCCCTTTTCTACTCCACTTCCTGAAATTGAGTCCAGATGCCAAATATAAGTATATGTTAACAATTAAAGCAATATTTGGCAAGAACAAAGAGGAAAATTAACAATAAAATTACTAATAATTAACACCCTATCACTTTCATCCACTGGTTTCATAGATTTGAAGAACATTTTATTGTTGCACACGTGTTATGTAGTACCAAAATCAATCCACCAAATAAAATCATCTTCAATCATATTGATTTCAAAATCATAACCACAAGTTTTTTGCTTTTGTTGTTGGAAGATTCTTGCTTCTCCTTCTTGTTTTAAAAATCTTGCACTCAGACTTGTAATGTCCTTTCTTTCTTGCTCCTTCTTCCTTTTCTTGTTATTCTTGGGACTGGTTCTTGGGTTGTTGGCCATTCTTGCTTTCCCTTGAGACTTATTAGTTTGTCTCTCTTCAACTACATGCACTTTTGAAATAGAAATTTTATTCTCTTTAAGGATTTGTGTATTTTTCTTTTCTCGCATGCGAATTTCTTCTTCTACTCGAAGAGTTTTTAGCAAGAATCTCAGAGAGATATATTCTTTTTTATATTTGAAATCTCTCTTGAAATCTTTTCAAGAAGGAGGTAATTTGTCTATTATAGAGTAAACAATAATGATTTCATCCATATGTAAATCGTATTGTATGAAATGATTAAGAAAACCTTTCAATTTCACTAAATTGCTCCATAACAGACCTATTATCTACCCTTTTATAATTATTAAAAGATAAGACAGAAACTTCTTACTTGTAGCATCTTGTTGCATGTACTTGGACTCCAAACGATCCCAAAGTTCGTTGGCGGTAGTAATTGAATGGTAGATATCAAATAGGCTGTCACTCATGGTATTGAGGATGTGACAACGACATATTTTTATCGTCATTCTCCCATTTCTGACGTTTTCGGATGTTTTCAAGAGTTTTCTTCCTCGGAATTGATGATCAATGATTTTGGGGTGGTTTAAAACATAGACCACTTGGAGTGCAGTGAGAAGGAAATGAATACGCTTTTGCCAACGAATGAAATTTTCTCCATCAAACCTCTCAAGGTTGACAATGTTAGATTGCCAATTCTTTTCAAAATACCAGCCATTGTAGAGTACACAATAAAGTCTAAAGAATGTTGGGAGTATTACAATAAACTGGTAAATATAGTAAACAAGAATTGGATTCAAATCATGATTGTATATCACTTTTCTTTAGACTTTATTTGTCTGGTATAATGTGCAATGAATCTTGGACAAATATCCTTTAGGATAAGATGAAGTTTATTTATCTTAAACTCCTGCACAAAATAAGACAAACTCTCTTGAATTAAGGAGTGCTTTTCAGAGAATTTAAAGTAGTAGGAAAGTGATTTTCTAAGCAAATCACTCTCTACTTGACCTCTTTATATAGGTGAGATTGTTTAAAAAACAAATGAATTTAATGAATACTTGTATGAATAGATTGAAGGTATTGTGTATAAATTCATACACGTTAGTTCATGCATCACATGATCCTATGATCGAAAACATGAATCTATTCTTATATTCAAGGATCTCTACATACATGAATATATTCACGATACTTTCAAATTTATGAATAAATATACATTTATCACAACGTATGTATATTTTAGAATCATTTTGATTCATAATTAAAATATATTGTATGTACATTTTAGAATCATTAGATACAAATTTTGAAAATTTCCAACAAGAGCTATTAAAAGATCAAATTCACAAATGTTCTTGTAATCTCACAAAAGGATTAAATTCACACTAGATTCATAGGTCTTACTTTTCCCTCCCGTCTATAAGGATCATACATACACATTCAGGACCACACAAGTCTGTTTATGTACTACTGATTTCAAAACAGACTACCATTAATTCTTTAAACTAGCAAATTACTCGAATTCGTGAATTAATGACTAGTTGAAAATAACAAGAAGACTGAACGGGAGGTTTCATTTACTGCTAGGAAGAATTAAGGTAGATTGGATAAGTTTCCTGTAAGATTGCTCCAGCCCATGTTAGGATGCATTTCGTGTTTAATGTGCTACAAAAGCAGAAAGTTTTGATGTGGTAAAATGGGGGATGAAAAGAAGCAAAACTGCTGGGCGATCAGACAAGGGGAACAAATAAGTTGCTCAAAGTGGGGTGCAAAGAATCATCCGAAGCACAAGCATTTGAGTTACTAACAAGTTATCAGCCTTATTGCAGGGTTTTACTTCTGCACCAAGAAAGGTTAGCTAGAGTAGATTTTGTTCTCTTATGAGTGTGAGTTACTATTAAAGAACATGCTTCACGTACAAGACATCAGCCCTCTGCATGAGTAATCTCAACTTCCTAGTAAAATGCTAGAAATTTCGGATTTTTTTGGGAGTTTCTTTAGCTGAGTACTAGTCAGACTTGTATGTAGCAATCAGTTCTTTTTTAATTTTTTGGGTTGAGTATAGAGGACTTTCACTAGGTGCCTTCCTTTGTTAGCGTCAAAGATGGACCTTCTTCAATTATATGCAGCAAAATGGGGACAAATGGGTTAGAAGAATAAAGTGGTAAAAAAGTAAATGACGGAAACAAGAAAAGAATCCATCCAGATTATCCAGAAAGCATTGTCTTTCAATTGGAAGTTTTGTGAATGGAACTAATAAAGATGCATATATGAAATTAAATGGATAGATGTATGTAATTAAACTTTGGTATGGTCTGATTTGAAGTAAGTGTTAATTTACAACCTAGGATGTACGTTTTCTTGAGGATATTATTACCGATTGGAGTAATATCAGAGCTCCATTTGTTGGCTAATCAGTGGCGGAGACTTATTAATTTAGATATATGGCCATGACATACGATACATTTAGCTTAATTTGGAGTCCAATCTGAGTTAACTGCAAAAGAAATGTGTTTTTATTTATAGAATTATTTTTTGTGAAGATATGCCAAAGAAGTAAGGAATAATGATGTCGAAACCATTTATATATGACTGCAAAGAATTCTGGAGAACTAGTTCCAAATCTATCCTCCGAAACTTGGAATAGACAAAAGAAAAGAAGGTTCGCAGAATTCAAAAAATGGATTTGGCAGACCTTTTTTCTTTTTGTTGCACATAATACATTGCCAGAGCTTTAAGACATTGTATAGATAATACGTGGAATCACAAGAAACAGCACATCTCTAAGAAAATGAGCGAAATGAAACAAGAACCTATGGAATTTGATATAGATAATTTGTTTAAATGGGCCATGAAGAAAAACTGGAAGGAAGTCCTGAATGTATGCAAGAACAACCCGTCTGCTTGTATGGCTAAGCTAACTAAATCAGAAGATACAGCTTTGCACATTGCTGTCTCAAGTTTCCATGCAGATCAAATTGATGCTGATGGACAAGCTGAAATTGTAAGCGATCTGGTTGAATCACTACCCCCGGATCAGGTAGTCGAGATACTTAAAGTGCAAAATGACAAAGGAGACACACCTCTACATCTAGCTGCAGCACTTGGAAGTGCCGCAATCTGCACTTGTATAGCCAGGAAAGATCATGTGCTCATCAGTGAGCGCAATCTGAAGGGTGAAACTCCATTGTTCATGGCAGTTCATCATGGCAAAATGGAGGCTTTTCTACAGCTACATAAGCTCTACAGAGAGAGTGCAGAAGAACCAGATGATCGACTGTATAGAAGGAATGATGGGGATACCATTCTGCACTCGGCCATATCTGGAGAGTACTTCGGTAAGAACCATGCAAGTCAGGCTTTCTTTTCACTCAAAAGTGCATAAAAAAAACCATTTCAGCTTAGAATGACCTAAGATCTAAAAATTTCCTACATAACAGCATTGGCATATCAGATAATTAGCTATGACCGCAAACTTGTCGGTTCGATCAATCAAGAGGGCTTTTCTCCTCTCCACATCCTTGCCAGGAAACCAAATGTATTCGAGAGCAGCAGCAATCTTCGTCTCTTTGATCGGATAATCTATCGCTGTAAGAATGTCCATCTGGAGAATTCTAAAATTTTAATATCTTGCTAATTTGATGCTTTTTTTTTAATTAATATTTTTTTTGGGTAGGAGGGCTGTGGACCTATATTGTTCATAATATGGCGTCTTTATCTTTTCCCCGGACCTGTGCATTATCTAAACTTGCCTAAAATCTCAATAATCCAACTATAGTTTAATTTTCTCCTTTCTCTTCTTTTCTCCAGCCAGCATTCTCAAAATTTTTCTTGCTTTTATTCTCCAGTTTCTCCAGTACATGATCTTCAAAGTTCCTGAAACCTTTGTCATTTTGAGACATTATCAATCTTTCATGTAAATTTCCAGCAGGCTTGCGGGTTTTAAGCGCTTTTCTAGGGGAAGAAATTTTAACATGTACGGTTCAGTGTATAGTTTATTAGACGTCTTTTTGTGTTGGTCATTTGATGAGATGAAATTGCTTTCAACCCTTTGCTAATCTATTGTTCTCAATCACAGAATGTTTATTCTGAATATCTCCTCAAATTTAACTTCCACTAAAATTGCAAGTATATTGTTTATAAGGTGTACTTGGTCGTGAGCTAAAGAAGCAGAAATTCAAGGTTACTGATAATAACTATCCAGATAACTACCAGACATGTATGAAGTTCATTCATCTACCTTTGGCTGCATTCAGGACAATTTAGTAAGTTTGATAACCACATCCCCAACTTTTCTGTTTTTAACTTCTAACTGCTTCTAAATGGAGAAATACTTGTTTCCAGCTGGTCTTGGAAAAGATTGTGGCCCCAGACAAGAACCAGGCAGTAAAGCAGATGCAGAGAATCCAAAAAATGAAGAGGAGGAACATCAAGGTCTATAGTGTGCCTTCATTGACTTCTAGCAGTTTCATAATTGTTTGAACTTGCTTTTTGTAACGTAGTTAGACATAAAATCAAGACTTTATTTATATGCAGACGATGGAAAAACGAAAGGCTTCCAAATTTTGAATAATTGATGAAGGTGGCCAGAGTATAACAGCAAAAATTAAGAGAAAACCGTGACAAGCACATAGTATCAGTAGCCAGACAGTAGATAATTTCCACTGATACATGACATATGAGAAATTTCTGAGGCCTAAGATGTTCTGGCATTTTTCTATGCAATCAATCACCTAACTGATATTTTTGCACAAAAATATCATGCTAACGGTAATTACACATTTTCACACCATGTGCTGCTTGTCTCTGGGCACATCAATTCAATTAGTCCTCTTTCTTTCTTTTTTTTTTTTCAGAATCAAGGACTTCAAAATAGAAAACCTTTTTTTTCCTTTGCTTTCCTCATGTGCTGATGATCCAAATCTTGGTTGATAGTTTTATCTCTGGTTGGCATAATTTTAAATATTTTCGCTCTTCATGAATTACTCGTACCATCTGAGCCATTGCCTGCAAGATAGCAGGTATTATAAATTTTATTATCTTATATTCGACAATGAAGCTTTTCAACATGGAGGAAACCTGCAATCATGTTGAAAGTCACACAACTATCAATATCCAAGGGAACATCTCTTTTTGGCTTCAAGGTATCGTGTTTAGGACTAAATGCAACTGGTGTCCAGGACTACATTTCTTTCGGTAGTATTTGACCTTCGATTTTCTGATCCAGGAAATGAACGGCAAAGAGTTTGCCTGATTATCAGCCTAAAGTACCTAAATTACTAAACATGTTTGTCCCACTTTAGCAATTAAACAGGAGCAGTACAGGAAATTATGAAAATGTGGCTGGATGCCATGTTATACCATGCTTACATGTTAATGCAGGTGCATGACTTTATAGCTTATTATTTTGGTTTTATAACTAATCACTTGCAAATGTCAAACAAGCAGAAAAAGAGCTCAAAGATGAACACCCGTTTCCAGAGAACTATACCACCTGCATTCAGTTGTTCAAATTTGCAATGAACGTTGTACTGGTTGTGTTGGGAATTGGTAAGTATCACTCTTTCAATTAATTGCAGGTATGTCATACGCCAATTCAGAAGCATCTTTTTCCAGATAAATTCCATCCCTGCCTCAAACTGAGAAAAAAGAAAAGCAACAAAAAACTTAGCAAAAGCAGAGTCTATGCATAGTCATAGATTTGTAGGGATGTTTTTAAAACTGAATTTGACTGCAATACCTGTGCTTATAGCTTGTTTACGACATGTAACAAAGAATGCAGGCCTTCCAATGCAATTGAAAGCTGTTTTGTTTTGCTAACTTAAGTGTAATAGACCAGAAGATGGTTCCATTTTTTAGCCGTAACAGATCAGCTTAGTTGAATTTATATCATAACAGTTTCATACTCGACCAGAAACTTTGAAAAACCATTGTGAAGTTGCAGATGTAGTTTTTGGCCAAAAGAATGGTTTTTGGTTTATTTACTGAACATCTGACCAAATTCCAAAAGAAGACAATTTTAGAAGGCCTTTTGGGAAATTTCCATCATTTTTGTTTCATCTACAAATATTAGGCTTCAACCTACATCTGTTATCAACTAATGGCACCACACAATTGATTGGTTTACATCTGCAGTTGTTTTTAGTGGAAAGCAAGTCTAACAATGTTTGGTTTTCGAATGTTTCCATGCAAGCAGCATTTGGAAAATCAGTAAGATTAGGGAGAAGAAAGAGAGGCACAAGTGGGCTGTTCAGATAATGGATAAATTGATTGAGCATGAAGCCAATTACAAGTACAGTCACAATGGAGGCAGACCTGTAGACAATGTGGACCAGATGTATCTGAAAGAATTAAGCCTCCTTCTACACCGCCACCTGAACATGATACTTATTCGAGTTTGGAAGATAATATCCCTGGAAGCAAATCCAAAGAACAAGCAGGAACACGAAGATGGGAGTAAACTAGGTAAAACTTTCGAGATATATGTGAACACTAGCCTCTATAAAACCCCATGCATCCATTGAAAAATTGGCGTGTCGTGTGAATAGCTGAATGTTAGAAAAGGCTCAGTTTTAATATCTAAAATTGCCAAATTACTTGCCCTGCTTTAATTGTAATCTTAAGGGTAATGATATTCATGCTGTCTTTATCTTCTTGAACATCCATACTATACAAGCTTGTCATTTGGCATCACAAGCAATGAAAGGGTGTGCAGGATTTTTGGGAGTGTGAATATTACTACCTGATGATATAGGTTATAAAGGTAAAGTTTGCTTGTTTCCAGAAGTTATAAAGCTAGTTCCAAGAAGTTATGGTACAGAATAAAAAGCAGTTCCTGCTTTTCTGTGATCTATCTAAATTAGTCATACAGGACAAACAACAGTTTCATGCTTCCGACATCTTTGGCAGTGAATCAACTTCCAAACCATGTTAAGAATTAGCCTCATCAAAAATGATTATGTGACTTGGATTTGAGAAACTCTAATGTTTTATACTGAATTTCCCCATATTGATCCTTTATACCTCACCTTCCATAATGCCTTTTTCATCCAAGATATATTTATCCAACCAACGAGTTTCTTAAACAACTCTACGTTTCAGTTACACATACTTTTGAACAAGACGGGGTAAATGTGAGTAGCATGCTTAAGTAGCCAATAGGCAAGGTAAGAATATAGCTTGAACAGGTAGATCTTACGAGGCAGATTACAGGGATGGGTATCAATTATTCCACTCACAAATGACGTACTTGTATCAGAATGCCCAAACAAAGGATGTTAAGGAGACACGAATAGTAGCAGCAAACATGGATATAAAAGAAACGGTGAAAAAAATCCTGGAAACCTTTCCGGCGATCATTCAAGATTTGGATGCGAATGCCAAGAATGCCCTGCTCTTGACAGTTAACCTCGCTAAGATGCAAGGTAAGAAATAGCTTGAAACATGAAAGCTCATAAAAGAAAATTTCAGATGTAGATCACTAATTGATCCACCGACAAATGACATAACTGTATCAGATGCCACAACCAAGGATGTTAAGAAGGAGACACCAATACTACTTGCAGCAAAGATGGGTGTAACAGAAGTCGTAAAAAAAATCCTGGAAACCTTTCCTGTTGCCATTCAAGACTTGGATGCAAATGAGAAGAATGCCCTGCTCTTGGCAGTTGAGAACAGGCAAAACAAGGTATTTGATTTGCTAATGATGATGAAACTCCCGGAGTTTGTGCTATATAAAGTTGATAATGAAGGAAATAGTGTGTTGCATCTGGCTGCTAAGTTCCAAGAACACCAACCTTGGCGAATTCCAGGTGCTGCATTGCAGATGCAGTGGGAAATCAAGTGGTATAAGGTACATGTATATTAGCTAATTTTTCCAAGCTGAGAATATGCCCTGATAATCCCTAGCTAAAATCATAATGCGACAACTTCATCATTGGCTTTATGTTATTGTTTTGTTCATATAATATTATAAGATCTTCCCTTTGTAGAATGTGGTAACCATCTTACATTAACTCAGAGTATATTGTTGTGTATTCTGTTAATCTCTGGGTACATAATAATTGTTACGTAAATATTTCTCAATTAGGCATAAAAACATTTGGCTGCTGTTTTAATTTTTTTTCATAAATGCATCCGAGAGGAAGTTAGTTTCCAATGATTGCCCCTCTTTACTGCCATAGGTAAAAAGAACTTCAAAATGTAGTTTTTCTTTTAAGCATTGTGCTAGTACATTTTTTAGTCTATTGTTTTTGGCGTGATATGTTTTCTCCTATTCAGACCTTTCTTCAAAACATACATGTGTGGCTTAAACATCTAACATCCAGAGATTAACAGAGGTGGTTTGCTAATGCAGCATGTCAAGCACTCCATGCCGCCACAATGTTTCATCCAGTACAACAAGAAAGGTGAGACTGCAGGAAAAATTTTCATGAAGACACATGAAAAACTAGTAAAAGATGGAAGTAAGTGGATGATCAAAACCTCCGAATCATGCTCTCTGGTGGCAGCACTCATTGCAACAGTGGCATTTGCTACCTCATCAACAATTCCAGGTGGTCCTGATCAAAAGTCTGGTCATCCAATTCTCGAAAAAGAACCTGCATTCGATGTTTTTTCTGTTGCTTCACTTGTTGCTCTCTGCTTCTCTGTGACTGCCCTGGTGTTTTTCTAGCTATCCTTACCTCAAGATGCCAGCAAAAGGACTTCAAAAAGAGTTTGCCAAGGAAGCTTTTATTTGGATTAAGTTCACTATTCACCTCCATATCTGCAGTACTGGTCTCGTTCTGTGCAGGACATTTCTTCATTCTCAACGATCAAATCCATAGTGCAGCATTTCCCATCTATGCTGTAGCATGTCTACCAATAACCATTTTTGCTTTTGCACAGCTACCATTATACTTCGATCTCTTATGGTCAATCATCCGAAAGGTTCCTGTTCCGTAGCTACAAGGTATACTACCATTAGTGTTTTCCTGGCTAATCTCCTTCAAGTTCTTTTTTTCAGTTTCAAGGACATATCTGATACTTTTGGAGCTTGGTTCTGTTTTGCTCTGATTATTTAGGAGCGATAGTTTCGTGTACAATTTGTTTTTCAGTATTTGATGTGTTTGATGTACTTGGATAAGACGGTCTGTTGAGTGTCCATGGTACTGTGACCAGAGAAACTGTTGGAAGATAATGTTTGCTTTGAGAAATAATTGATGCAATCATATGTGTCATTTTACTTGAATTAGCTTTTGATTCACCAGAAAATTATTGACCACTTCTGAAACCGAATCATTGGTAATTTGCTTGTTCCAATTAACCATATCTCTAAAGGTGGTTTATATATCAACTTGAGGGCTTGTGTCAAGCACACATTTATATAGCAATTATCACAGTGACCTTAAGTTGGGATTTCATGATAAACTAATAAAAACTATTTGCAGTAGTAGACTGTATGGAACATATAATACACTGTTTATTATCTCTTCAGAACACAGCCAACATTGTAATTTCTCCATAATTCATTATGTGAAATCGAAAAATGTAGACCAGAATGGACTGTGTCTACGCCTAAGGGTAGTGAAGTTTCCTTTTTCTAGACCAAGAAAGGGAAAAGGAGCAAATATGAGCAAGAACGAACTTGGCTTACAGATGAACCAGGCTGAAAAGAATATCAATCTGCTCTCACGGAGCAGCAAAGATGGGCAATCATGGTGTACAGCAGTGCTAAAGAGAAGCTGTGAAATTGAACCTTTAAAATCATAAATTCATCATTCACACCCCACAAAAGAACATTAAGAGAATGCTCAACCAAGTTTTCCATTTTTACTCATTATTGTCAATTTTTCAATTTTCCTGATCTAAACAAAATTAATGCCAGATTTGCATACCAAGATAAGTTGATGGAGACCATGCTTGTCCTTGGAACTAATACTTTATTATATGAATTATACAACGAACATAGAAGATAATAATCAAAATACCTAAGGGCATATGTTTGTCAGCTGTCTACAAGTCTGATTTCACATTTGCAGGATGGTGAAACTTCTGGCGAACCTATAAACAACTGACTGCTTAAGATTACTTTGCATTCTCCTAGCAGCTCTTTTGTTGTGGACAAGTAACCTCAAAGAACGATTAGAAGGTTGTGGCTGGTGGACACCAAGATGGAATCACCCCGCTAATATGGCCAATGTCACTGCTACAATGCAATGAGTGAATATTCCTTGCAGAACAGAAGGATCAAGATCATCTCCCACACCCAACACTAGATTTATAGGTTGTGCATTTTCCATTAGTCCTTAAGGATGATACATTCACATTCCAGGGCCATACAAGCCTATCTACATACCACTGATTCCAAAACACACCTCCATTACTCTTTTAGCTGGCAAATTACTTGAATTGATGAATGAGTTGCCAAAAATAACTAGATGACTCAATGTGTTTCATTTACTGCTAGGAAGAAAGTGGATTAGATAATTTCCCCGAAAGAAAATTGATTGCTCTGCCAATGTTAGGACACACATCATTTTTTGCTACAAAATCCAAAGAAAAAAACAAAAACAAAAATCTTTGACGTGGGGAAGGCAGAAAAAATGAAGCAAAGCTGCAGGTGAGACAAGGGGAACAAATGACTTGCTCTAGTGAGCTCCAAAGAATCATGTGAAGTACAATATGAGTTAGTATCAAGTTATCAACTTTACTGCAGGGCTTTTCTTCTGTATTAAAAAAGTTGAGAGGATATTTGGTTCTCTTGTGAGAGTTAGTTACTAGTAAATACCATGCTTCATGGACAATATTTTTGCCCTCTGCATAAATAATCCTCTACTTCCTGATTGAGCACTAAAAAAGTTTCAGAAATTTTGAAAGTTTCTTTAGATGAGTGCTAGTGATACTTGAAAAAGACCAATCAATTTTGTGATTCGAATACTAATTGGTCTTCATCCTTTTTTTTTTTTTTAAGATTCTAGTTGGGTATGCCTTCATTCAGCATCAAGTCATGGACGACGGATCTTCTTTATACACAGTGAAATGGGGAGAAAAGGGTCAGAAAAATCAAGTGGTAAAAAGCTACATTACGCAAACAAGAAAAGAATCCATCCAGATTATACACAAAGCATTGTAGTTGAATTGAAATTTTTATGATCAGATCAAATGAAGATACCTACGAATCAAATGAAGATACAGATGTGATTAAACTTTGGTATGATCTGATTGTAAGTCAAGCGTTGGTTTACAACCTAAAATTTACATTTGTTTGCTTATTCTTATGCAAAGCATTAGTAGGGACGAATTGACTATGGCCTTCCTATCTTCCTTCTTGTACCAATCTATATTAACTGCAACAGAACTGTGTGTTTTGTTTATTTATTTATTTATTTATTCGAAGAATAAGCCAAAGGAAAAAAGGAATAATGATGTCGAAACCATTCAAAACTAGAGAGAGTTCCGGAGGAACTAGTTCCAAATTGATCCTCTGAAACTTGGAAAAGACAAAAGAGAAGATAGTTTCAAACTGATCCTCGGAAACTTAGAAAAGACAAGAAAATAAGGTTCCCAGAATTCAAAAAAAGGGTTTTGGTGGGCCTTTTTTCTTTTCTTGCATACGTTTACAATGCTAGAGCTCTAAGACATTATATAGATGATATGAGGAATCACAAGTGACAAGAAAGAGCACACCTCGAAGAAAAATGAGGAACAACAAACAAATAGAGCCTCCAAAATTTGATGTAGATGAATTATTTAAATTTACCATGAAGAAAAATTGGAAGGAAGTGCTGAGAATATGCAAGAGCTACCCTTCGGATGCTTGTAAGGCTAAGCTAACAAAATCAGAAGAGACAGCACTGCACATTGCTGTCTCAAGTTACCACGTACTTGAAAGGGGAGCAAATGCACTTGCAGCAATCATAAGGCAACTGGTAGAATCACTACCAGTGGGCCAGGCAGTCGAGATCCTTAAAGCGGAAAACGACAAAGGAGACACAGCTCTCCATCTAGCTGCAGCACTTGGCAGTGTCAAAATTTGCTATTGTATAGCCAGGAAGGAACGCAAACTCGTCGGGAACCGCAATCGGAAGGGTGAAACACCAATGGTCTTGGCAGCTCATCACGGCCATATGAAAGCTTTTCAACTGCTTCATGAGCTCTACAATGGGAATGCAAGAGAACCAGATTATTCACTCTGTAGAAGGAATGATGGGGATACCATTCTGCACTCTGCCATATCTGGGGAATACTTTGGTAAGAATTATGCAAGTCATGCTTTCTTTTCACTCAAAGACTCAAAGTGCATAAATTTATATCATCTAAGAATCACATGAGAGCTCAACAATTTTCTCCATTACAGCATTGGCGGACCTGATAACAATCAAATACGACAGGCTTGTCAACTCTGTCAATCAGGAAGGCTTTTCTCCTCTCCACATCCTAGCCAGGAAGCCAAATGTATTTGAGAGCAGCAGCAATCTTCGACTTTGTGATCGAATGATCTATCGCTGTAAGAATGTCCATCAGGAAGATTTTAGAAATTTAAACATCTCTTCAGCTAAAGCATCTATGATCTTTTTTTTTTTTTTTGGTAGGAGGGTGTTGGCCAATGTACCTTGCTTCTAACATGCTACCTTTATCTTTCCTCCAGACTATTGCATTATCTGACTTTGCCAAAATCTCAAAATTTAACTATAGCTTAATCTTTTCCTTCCTATTCTTTTCTTCAGCTAGCATTTTAAAAAATTTTCCGGTTATTATTTTCCAGTTTCTCCAATATATGATCTTCAAAGTTCCCGAAACATTTGTCATTTTGAGATATCATCAAATCTATCTTGTAATTTCACGCAGAGTTGGTGATTTTAAGCCACTTTTCTAGAGGAAGAATATTTTACATATGCGGTTGAATGTATGGTTTATCAGTCATCTTTCCTTTGTTCATCTAAATATCTCCTCAATTTGACTTTCACCGAAGTGCAACTGTATTTGTTTGCAAGGTGTATATGTCCCTGAGCTTAAGAACCATCAATCCAGAAGAGTAGACTGGAGACGTTTTAGAGGAGACCGAAAGAGCACTATCCGGAGAACTACCAGACATGTGTGAACTTCATTCATCTACTTTCGACTGCGTTCAGGATAATTGGTAGGTTTGATTACCACATCTTCATACTCTACTTTGACTTCTGGCCACTTCTAAATGGACAAATACTTGTTTCCAGCTGCTCTTGGAAAACGTCAAGGTCAAGGTCAAGGTCTGGTAGATCCAGACACGGTAGAAGAGGGAAAAATGGAAGGTCAAAGGTCTCTACTATGCCTTTAGTTACTTCATCAAATGCACAACATCGAGAAAAGTAATACATAAAAATTTTGAATAATGGAAGAAAAAAGCACAGTATAACAACAAAAGTTAACAGAAAACCAGTGCAAGCTCATTACTTGCGGTATTAATTATCCAGATAACTAACTACCAGACAAGTGGAAAATTCCTTATCTAGCTTGGACTGCAATCAGGATGGTACGTTTGATAACCACATCTCACACTCTACTTTTAACTTCTGACAACTTCTTAATGGAGCAATACTTGTTTCCAGCTTCTCGTGGAGACGATTCTGATTCCAGACAACCAGGCAGTACAATAGACAGAGAAATTCCAATAGAGGGAAATCAAGGTCTCTACTACGCCTTTACTGATTTCCTGCAGTTTTGGAATTGGTTTGAACTTGCTTTTGCTTAACAAATCTAAACTTTATGACATGCAGAACATGGAGGGAAGTAGATTTTGAATAATGGAAGAAATAAGTACAGTATAACAACAAAAAGTAACAGCAAAACCATTACAACCTCGTAGCATCAGTAGCCAAATGGTTGACAATTCACAGTGATACACGGCATAGGAGATATTTTCTGAGTCTCAACTTCTCCATGCCTTGTTCTATGCAATGCGATCAGCTAGCTGATTTCTGCACAAAAATATCATGCTAAGAACTTCTAAATTACTAAGATGCTAGACGCATACCAAAGTAACAGTAATCACGGAGTTCAACACCCTTATGAGTTGCTTGTCTAATATATTTTACCTCTGTTATGCTTAACTACTAAAGGATCTGCATCAGTGCATCTGGTACTTACTTTCAAAAAGGAAAACATTATGTACTCATTTGTGGCCACTAGGGTGCGAACTGTGAAGATGGTATAGACTGGTTTGCTCTGTCAGCCTTGTGTCCTCCCCAGTTGTTTAAATTCATTGCAGCTCAACTAACAGGATGCATAATCTTCTGGAGAGCCATTAAATAAAATAAAACTTTTTGCAATTTAGCCACTATATATCTAATGAAACTATGAACATGTGAATTGGTCACATACTCTCAAAGTTTTCAAGGTCTCACATACTCTTAAAGGAAGAAGATCAAGGTCTCTACTATGCCTTTACTTATTTCCAAAGTTTTTAAAATGTTTGAACTTTTCTTTGAGCAAAATTGTTTGAACTTGTTTTTGGTAAAAGAATCTAGACTTCATCAAATAGATTTTAATTTGGAAGAAAATAGCACGGTATAAAAACAAAGCCTTACAGAATTTGAATTGGAAGAAAATAGCACAGTATCAAAACCAAACCTTACAGAATTCCATTACTAGATCACTACTCGTGGTATTAATTATCCGGATAACTAACCACCAGACAAGTGGAAAATTCCTTTATCTAGCTTGGACTGTAATCAGGATAGTTGGTACGTTTGATAACCACATCTCACACTCTACTTTAACTTCTGACAACTTCTTAATGGAGCAATACTTGTTTCCAGCTTCTCGTGGAGAAGATTCTGATTCCAGACAACCTGGCAGTACAGAAGACACAGAAATTCCAATAGAGGGAAATCAAGGTCTCTACTACGCCTTTACTGATTTCCTGCAGTTTTGGAATTGGTTGAACTTGCTTTTGCTTAACAAATCTAAACTTTATGACATGCAGAACATGGAGGGAAGTAGATTTTGAATAATGGAAGAAATAAGTACAGTATAACAACAAAAAGTAACAGCAAAACCATTACAACCTCGTAGCATCAGTAGCCAAATGGTTGACAATTCACAGTGATACACGGCATAGGAGATATTTTCTGAGTCTCAACTTCTCCATGCCTTGTTCTATGCAATGCGATCAGCTAGCTGATTTCTGCACAAAAATATCATGCTAAGAACTTCCAAATTACTAAGATGCTACACGCATACCAAAGTAACAGTAATCACAGAGTTCAACACCCTTATGAGTTGCTTGTCTGATATATTTTACCTCTGTTATGCTTAACTACTAAAGGATCTGCATCAGTGCATCTGGTACTTACTTTCAAAAAGGAAAACATTATGTACTCATTTGTGGCCACTAGGGTATCTATAGAAGGGTGGGAACTGTGAAATGGTATAGACTGGCTTGCTCTGTCAGCCTTGTGTCCTCCCCACTTGTTTAAATTCATTGCTGCTCAACTAACAGGATGCATCATCTTCTGGAAAGCCATTAAATAAAATAAAACTTTTGCAATTTAGCCACTATATATCTAATGAAACTATGAACTTTGGAATTGGGCACATACTCTCCTGTTTAAAATTATTTCAAAAAAAAATAAAGGTGCAACTTTATGTAAAGAGAGAAGATATATCACAATTCCTAAGAGATTCATTGAAACAAAAATATAGCACTTTTATTTGTTGTTCAAATACTATAATAGAGAATTGTTATAACAGCTAATGCTTCTACACAGGAGCCCTTGTACTTTCATGGATATGGTTTGTTGCTGCAACCTTAGGGTTTCTTTTAACATTTTGATTTAAAATCATTCTAAAACATTATGCTAGGAGAGGGAAGTCTGGTATTTGTGCCCATATGAATTGACATAATCCTTTTAACTTCAGAATCAAGGGGTAATGTTTTTCTTTTCTTTTGACATCTCCTAGATGACCCAATTCTATTTGAATCTTTATCTCTGGTTGACATGGTTTTAAACAAGTTCACTCTTTTCTTCATGAATTACTCATTTCATCTGAGTCACCTGCCTGAAAGATATCAGGGATCTCAAGAACTCATCCATCTTTGCACAAGGCCAAATTTTTGTGATACTGTGTTCAGGTCTAATTGTACCTACCAGCGTTCCGGATTCCTGCGACTATGTTCACATTGCACAATTATTGTCATCTACGAATATATTGCTTTTGGCTTTGTGCTAAGGTTGCGACAAAACGTTCAGGAGTACACTAATTTTAGAAGTATTTGGCCTTTGGCTGCATCTGATTTAGGAAGAGGACTACAAAACAATTTGCCAGGTTATCAGCCTAAATTTTTTAATCTTTTCTAAACATGTATGTTCCACATGAGCAATTATAGAATAGCTTACAAAGAATTATGAACAATGTAGGCTGGAAGTGATGTCATACCATGCTATACATGTTAATGCAGGTACATGATTTTATAGTTCGTAATTTGTTTTCTAAACTAATCACTTGCCAATTTCAAACAAGCAGGAAAAGAGCTCAACAATGAGACCAGGTTTCCACCTAACTATGCTACCTGCATTCAGTGGTTCAAATTTGTAATCAACGTTGTACTAGTTATTTTTGGAATCGGTAAGCCTCGCTCTACAGTTAATTCTAGTCCAGTGATTATGCAATTTTCTTTCATCCATATTTACTTCTAGTAGCATATTTTTCTGGATAGTTTCCTTCCCTGCCTCAAACTAAGAAAAAAGAAAAGCAAGCAAAACATAGCGAAAACAGAGTTGCAGTTTATGGGGTTGTATTTAGAACTGAATTCTGGATCCAATTTCCAAGCTGGTAATACATCTATGATATGTAACAAGATTTCCAGGCCTTTCATTGCAGTCAAAAGCTTTTACAGTTAGCTGAATAAGTGTCAAGATCAGCTTTTTCTGTTTAACTTACAGATATTACCCTTCGAATATATTAGTTTACCATGGGAAGTAATTTTAGTACAAAGCAAGTCTTGCAATGTTTGGTGGCATAAATGTTTCCAATTTCCATGCATGCAGGCTTTCAAAGGATTAGTGAGATTAAAAAGATGAAAGAGATGCATTGTTGGGCTGTTAAAATAATGGATGAATTAATTGAGCGCGAGGCACGGTACAAGTACGGTGCCAATACGCTTGGCAGGAATGATGAGACTCGCTATGGCGAAAGGATTGAAAGGATTCCTCCACCACGCCCATGCGAATATGACAATCCTTCAAATGCAGAATCTAATAAGCCTGGAAGCAAATCTAGAGACAAGGAAGAGAAAGATGGGATAATTAAACCGTGCCAGAGTGACGACCACTCCAATCAAAAAACACAGGATATTGGACACAAGGGTACGTGCATATCAATAACAATGCAAAATGAGACTTTTTTTTTTTTTGTTGTCAGTGAAGTAACTTAAAAATTCTTCGAATTCTCTCTATTTTCATGGACATGTTTTAAACTTTCAATAGCATGGAGGTAGATGTTCTATTTATCCAGGACGCAAATAAGAATGAAGGACATTTGAGAAAATTTAAGGGGCAATGCAAAAGGTGAAGGAAGTTTTAGAAAATTTAGGGGCTGCAAATGTTAGACAAATCATTAGATTTAAAAATCTTACTTAGAACCTTTACCAACCAAATTTCCACCCTCAGGTAGAGTTTCGAGAGATATTTTTGACAGTCTAGCTTTATTACCATGTGAATGACTAAAGTTAGAAGAGGCTCAATGGCAATATCTGTGGTTGCAGAAAATTTGCTCTAATTTAGCTGCAAACATCAAAGTAAAATTTGCTTGTTCCTAGATTGTATAGTACAGAGAAAATATAGCTTCAGGTTCTATGTGATCCATCCAAATTAGTCAGCCAACCCAGTTCCTAAATCTAATCAAACATGAATTGCAACATTGAAACCATCCTGAAAACTAGTCTCATGAAAAATGACTATCAACTTGAACTTGAGAAACTCTAATGTGTTGAACTAAATTTCTCCCTATATGCCCTCTCTACTTCACCTACCACAATGCCTATTTGTCCAAGATAAATTCATCCTATCAAACAGTTTCTTAACCAGCTCTACTTTTAGACTATTCATACTTTTTACCAAGGCAGTTAAGAGTAAACCTTAATAGCACATTGAAGTGGACACTGGACAAGGTAAGAGTACAGAAAATTAAACAGGAAAGGTCATCAGGCAAGTTGCAGGGATGGATACCAATTAATCCACTAACAAATGACATGACTTTATCAGCTGCCGAATTTGGGGAGACACCATTATTACGTGCAGCAAAGATGGGTATAACAGAGATGGCGGCAAAGATCCTACAAAACTTTCCTGTGGCCATTCAAGACTTGGATGTAGATGGAAAGAATGCCCTGCTCTTGGCAGTTGAGTACAGGCAATCCGAGGTATATGATATGCTGTTGCAGATGAAAATCCCGGAGTCTTTGTTGTATCAACATGATAAAGAAGGAAACAGTGCAGTGCACCTCGCTGCCAAGTTACCAATATATCAAAATTGGATAGTTCCTGGTGGTGGGTTGCACATGATGTGGGAAAACCGGTGGTATGAGGTACATATTCATCCTTAATTTCAGCTGAGAACAAGCTCTACGTTCTAGCTTATCTTGCAATGTCGTCTAAGTTTCTAATTCCTGGCTGAAATCAAAATATAATGATGCAGAAAGTTAAGCAAGAAGTTCCATCACAATGTTCAAATACGTACAACGGGAAACGCGAGACAGCAAATGAGATTTTCACGAAGACACATGAACAGTTGGCAAAAGATGAAAGAGAGTGGCTTATGAGAACTTCTGAGTCGTGTTCTGTAGTCGCAATACTCATTGCATCTGTGGCATATGCTACAGCATCGACAGTGCCAGGCGGTTTTGACCAAAATACTGGTTATCCACTTCTTCAAAATCAGCCTTCATTTCATGTGTATCCTGTCACGTCAGTGTTAGCTCTATGCTTCTCTATGGCGGCCCTGGTGTTTTTTGTATCTATTCTCACCTCGAGATTCCAACAGCAGGATTTCATAAATAACTTGCCAAAGAAGGTTTTTTTGGGATTGATCTGTCTCTCAACCTCCATCATTGCAACATTGATCTCATTCTGTACTGGCCATTTCTTCGTTCTCAAACATCAATTTCCGAAGCAAGCATTGCCAACATATCTCATTGCCTGTTTGCCTCTAATCGGCTTCGCTCTGGAAAAGCTGCCCGTTTACTTAGACTGGATATGGTCTATGATAACCAAGGTTCCCTACAGGGTACATTATAATTAGTGTATATGTATATATATATATATAACTATAATATAAGAACGAGTTCTTTTTACTGTAGTTGCTTGAGCCATTGTGATGCAATTACAAGAAGTCAATTGGGCTGCAAATTTTGGCCCATGAAATAACATTATGATGTGTAGAATAATTTGGGAAAGGCCAATGCACCTATTTCTTTAGAGTTACATTGAAGACAATTTTCTGCTATCAAATATATATAAAAATGCTAGCAACAAATGTAAAAGTTTTTTTTTTGGCTACCATAAAAAAATGGGATAATTGCAGAAACCTCCCCTGAGGTTTCTGACATTTGCACTGACCTCTCCTGTGGTTTGAAAAATTACACTGACCTCTCCTGAGGTTACTAATCCTTTGCAAATTTAGTCCAAACGATTAAAATATTATTTTAGGGAGTGAAATTAGAATTTTGTACCAGATTTTCCCTTTGTGCTACATATCCAATGAATGACAAAGTACTATAAATCAATTAACAATTAATAAACTTTAAGGAGTATAATTTATGGGCAAACACGCATTACTCATTTAAAGTACCGGCTCTTTACGGGTATTCTACTTTCAAACACTTAATTTATGATAAATATATCAATATTTGTAAGTAAAATTCAAAAAGTGTTACAGTAATATTCTTGCAAAAAGGAAATCGGTAGGTTATTTATTTAATATAAATTAAATATTAAAAAAAAAAGAAATGGCCCATAAAGTATTAATTTTTATGGCTTTCATCCATTACATGAGTAAAGTATTCGCAATTTATGTGCATTTTATTCTGAATCATTTAATTTATGTTAAATACATAAATGTTTGTAACTAAAATTGAAAAAGTGTTATATTAATATTTTTACGGAAGAGAGATTGGTAGGTTTTGTATTTAACAAAAATTAAATATTTGAAATAAATACAAATCTGTATTTGAGCGTAAATATTTGTATTAAATTAAATGTTTGAAAGTAAAATTCTCGTAAAGAACCGGTACTTTAAATAGTTACCGGCTCTTTATAGGCAAACACGCATTACTCATTTAAAGTACCGGTTTTTTACGGATATTTTACTTTAAAACATTTAATTTATGATAAATATATCAATGTTTGTAAGTAAAATTCAAAAAGTGTTACAGTAATATTCTTGCAAAAAGGAAATCGATAGGTTATTTATTTAATATAAATTAAATATTTAAAAAAAAAAAAGAAATGGCCCATAAAGTATTAATTCTTTATGGCTTTCATCCATTACATGAGTAAAGTATTGGCTCTTTATGGGCATTTTATTCTGAATCATTTAATTTATGTTAAATACATAAATGTTTGTAACTAAAATTGAAAAAGTGTTATATTAATACTTTTACGGAAGAAAGATTGGTAGTTTTTGTATTTAACAAAAATTAAATATTTGAAGTTAAATACGAATCTGTATTTGAGCGTAAATATTTGTATTAAATTAAATGTTTGAAAGTAAAATACCTATAAAGAACCGATACTTTAAATAGGTGATGCGTATTTGCCTATAAACTATACTCCTTAAAGTTTATAATTGTTAATTGATTTGTAGTATTTTTTCATTCATTGGACATGTAGTACAAAGGACAAATTTGGTAAAAAATTCTAATTTCACTCCCTAAAATAATATTTTAATTGTTTGGACTAAATTTGCAAAGGATTAGTAACCTCAGGGGAGGTCAGTGTAATTTTCAAACCACAGGGGAGGTCAGTGAAAATGTCAGACACCTCAGGGGAGGTTTCTGCAATTATCCCTAAAAAAATTTAACACCAGCAATATATGCTAAATAAATTAATGATTATTGTACTATTATAATTCAAAATGAATAACATTTTTCTTTATTGTTTATTATTTCTTTGCTGAAAAATAAACAATTAATTGAGAAGTATTTGATATCAATATATATTATGCCAATAATAAATTTATGAATCATTATTTCATATAAATGTGTTTGCGTAGCAGATTTAAGTGTAAATATAATAGATTTAAGTATAAATAAGGTTTTAATAGCTTTCAAAAATAATGATTATTGTATAATCATTTAAGTATATGATTATTTAATAATCTTATTTAAGTATAAATAAGGTTAAATAAATTAATGATTATTGTAACATTATAATTCAAAATGAATAACATTTTTCTTTATTGTTTATTATTTCTTTGCTGAAAAATAAACAATTAATTGAGAAGTAATTGATATCAATGTATATTATGACAATAATAAATCTATGAATCATTATTTCATATAAATGTGTTAGCGTAGCAGATTTAAGTATAAATATAATAGATTTAAGTATAAATAAGGTTATAATAGCTTTCAAAAAATTTCAACGGTAGAAGAGATGTCCAAAAAATTTTGATTATCTAAAAAGGTAATATAAAAAGAATGGGAATATCTCATAATATAAGGGCAATATAAAGGGAAAAAGATATTTTCTAAAATTCAGGGGTGCAAGGGTCCGCTACTAAATACGTGTGAATTCATTAGCACTACTACTTTATATGAATTTTTATAGGTCAAAATAAATGTCATTCAGTTCTATTATGAAAAACACTGCCAACTAGATGTCATTGCATGTATCCAAATAAAGTTTTGATATGAATATGCAAATTTTTATGATGTGTGATAATATTATCATCAAATAAGCATGATAGATGACTTGTTAGTTTTTTAGAATGTATTTATCAATTGCTAACTTGTGTATTTTTTCAGTAAATTACTATTGAACCATACAATGATTTAATTTTTTGAATCACATGTACTATAGATAAAGTCTACACATTCCAATGGGCACTGGCTATGTGTAGCACAACCAACACCTACTAGTGTGTACGTATATATATACAATTAAATTTTATATACACTGACAGTGTATACACTTTTATCACTATTTGATTTTTAACATGTATGTAAAAGTTGAATTTCAAATTCAAATTTTGTATAGGTATCATTCATTCAACGATGAAAGTGCATACACGATCAGTGTAGGAAAGATTAATCATATATATATATATATATATATATATATAAAGCACCAATATGATTTGGTGACTTGGTGATTTTTTTTTCAGCATGATTTTTTATTTAGTTTTCTCTTCCCAATAATATCTTTATTACTTATTTAATTTACTTCGTTGTATCTTTCTAATATGGATGCCAATTCAATTATTTTGAGGTTATTTATGTAATATCAACTTTGATGTTATACCTTAGAAATAGAATTGTGTTAGAGGGAATTTTCGAATTTTATTTGGAATGAAATTGCACATGGTGGCTTTTGAAAAATTTAACATATTTTTACCGAATAGTAAAGTAATTTATTAATAGTAAAAGAAAAGGTGCATTTAAGAAAAATAGTGCTAGATAATATAAATCCTAAATGGCCAAAAAAATTAGTGGGACGTTTTGCATAAAAGTATTTTCGGCTCCTCATTTTTTTTTTCAATTGCTTTCCTTAACATGTTCTAAGTAATATGGAAATTTCTTTACAGATAGATGGCTTCAATAATTCTACATAATTCTTTAGTACGTATTATTGGTACCATATACACATTTTTTCACAATTGCTTTCCGTAACATGTTCTAGGTAATATGGAAATTTCGTTACGGATGGCTTTTAGTAAGTAAATTAATTTTACTCTTTTGAAAGAAACCTTACGGTATAAATATTTACTTTTTTTGTGAGATTTTTAGCAACATGTTGGTTTATCTTATTCAGACATTGCCACTATTTGGCAACAAATAGAAAGCAGGTCTTTTTATCTCCTCGTGAAATTAGGTACTATAATAGTTACTTCATTATTGTACATAAAACTTCTACCATCCCTTTCAAGTTAAACTTTTTCCTACTTATGTTATGTTTTTTACAAACTTTAAATTACGAGTTCAACATTTAGATTGAGAATATCAAAAGTTTAAAATAAAGCAAACCCTATGCTCCATCTTCATTGATACTATTTAATATTGAACAAAAGTTTTCACCATTGCCTCTCATGGCAAATAGGGTATAATTTAATTTTTTTCTTAAATTTATTTTGGTACGGTAAATGCTATATTAAGATGCACTTATGATTAGCTTTTAAAGCCATCCATCAATTAAATATTAAATAATCATTACATTTAATTGTTAAAGTCAATCTATGTTTGATTAATATTATTTAATATTTCTTGATTGGTTATAAGGCAGTTAAGTGCTATAAAACGTTTATCCCATATACCATTTTGAGTTGAGTTGTTTTGGTTTCCAATATATGATTAGCTTTCCAATTATGTGATATGATTTTGAGTTGTTTTGGTTTAACATTGAGTTTTAAATGGGATGTTCTCATGATGTGATGTTAAAATACCATATTTGGGTTAATTGCCGATGTTTGGGTTTGATTTTGACCTGAGAAAAATGAGTTCGATGACTATGGAAGCTTGGAGATGATTTAGGGTAAAAATGGAACTTGAGAACGGAAACTAGTACTAGCTTCTGCCTCGAATCCAGCGCTTAATCCATGGCCAAATTCCTCTCGATTGCTTGGGCTGGATTTGATTCTCTACACCGTCCTATTTTAGTGTTTCGGTCGTATTTTGGTATAGAAAACTCATAATTGAATATCGTTTGTTGCATTGAAAATTAGACTATTAAAGCTTTAAGTACGTTTAAGGATCTCACCCTAATTCTACACCTATAAGAATTGATGAACCTTTAAAGTTGACCCTTATGTTCCATTTGAACGAGAAGATGATGTTTATCACTCCATTTAGAGTATATGTTATTTTTTTAGGACTAGTGTTGGGGTCTATATTATGATAAAATAGCATAGGTAAGAGTTTTTAAAGTATGAGCTAAGTACATTTGATATGTTTAGGTAGGGAAATGGTTTCTATTGGGACAGCTTGGAGTTGAGTTGGATACTAATTTGTTTGGTGGAGGTAAGCAGTGCACGTACTCTTTTATCTTTTGACAACACAATTGTCAAACTCCTATGACTTCAAAAACTATTTTATCTATTAAGGTGGCATGAGTATGTGTTTATGTGTGCATAAATGTGGTTAATGTAAATGATTGAATGACTATTTGACTGAGCTCTTGACTTTTTATGGGACTAGTTCCAAAATGATAGTTGGCATTATGAAGTGGTATTGTGGTAGACATTTGATTCGAAATGGACCAACCATGTGGTAGTTAGCGCCATGAGCCATGTTAACCGGTCAAGTTAACAGCTAGATATTTGAGGTTGATGGTTAACTTTATATCTTGAACTCATTTATGATTATAAACATTGTGATGCATGCTTAGTATTCAAAATATTTATTAAAGACCACATCTTTGTGAATTCTATATATATGTATCAATAAATGTTTGACTTTACTATCTATATTAACGTGCTCAGACCAATAAGAAAATACATGTACTACTTATTGAACACCCCACTTAACACCCTTTTGCCAAGATTATAGCAATTGAAGGGGCAGAGAACTTGATTGATATCAAAGAAGAGGAAGCTTGTATTTTGATTATTGAGTTCCTAGTTTTATAAGCTCATGTCCATTATAGTTTTACATGATTTGTGTCAGGTTGGATCCCTATGTTTGAATTTGTGAATTATATTTTCTATTGGTTGTAAAGAAAATATCGAATATGTTTATGGATCAAGTTGATATTTAATGGATTTTAAAATGGTAGAACTTTTGTTGCCTCATGCCTTCCGGAATAGCTACAGGTATAGGTGGGTATTATTGGGTAACCCATCAAACCCAATTAACCTATTTAGAATTGTTTTCCCCCAAATCTCCTCTCTTCCCCCGCCCATTTTTTTTTTCAGATTTTTCATTTTGTTATGATGTTAACTACTTTTGTTTCATTATTATTGTTATTTGTTGGTTTTATTTTATCATTTTATTTTCTCTTAATTTGTTAAGTTACTCATTTTTTAGCATTACCAATTTATGATAAGTTTTAGCCTCTTTTCCTACATTTCCAAAATGAAAATTTAAATTTACACATGAAAAAAAAATTAGGGGTTCAAAATTTTTGGATTAAGTTTTTATGTTAATTTTTATAGTACTTAATTTAAAATTTTATATTCTTATTATTCAATTATTAAATAGTATGTAATTTTGCAACATAGAGTACGGATAGGAAAAAAATTGATAATTAAGCTTATTGAGCATTATAAGTAAATATTTAAAACTAATGATGCAAAGAGTGGTATAAATTGATAACTTAGTTTGCAGAAATCAATTTAAATGAATTTACAAAAAGTTAAAATAAATGAGTTATAAATGGGTAATTGGGTTATCCAATTCATTTTTTGACTTACCCATTTAATTAAATTAGTATAAATGGGTTGACTCACTTATATCTATTATCCATTTTATCCAATCCAAACCCATCCAAGTCACCCATTTTAACAACTGCGATAGGTACAACGGTGTTATGTCACAGGTACGGGGCGTGATACGTTCCATGTTTCGATTTGCTCCTGTTTTAAGGGCTTAAAGCTACAGTGTAGATTACATGGGATAAGCCCGCTGATATGGCCAATGTTACTGCTATGATCTGATGAGTGAATTTTCAATGCAGAAAAAAAAAAAAAAAGGATAGCAAGGTTGTACCTGTCATGTTACTCCATTAGGATCAGAGACGCATATCCCAGGACGACACAAGCCCGTTTAAATACTACTGCTGATTTCAGAACACACCTCCGTTTTCTCTATAATGGGGCAAGTTTCTCCGATTGATGAATGCGATGTTGGAAAACAACCAAATGACCAAATGCGTTACATTCACCGCTTGGAAAAAGTTGACTAGATAATTTTCCTGTCGGATTGCTCCATCAATTCTACGTCCCACTGCGTATTTTGCAACACGAGCCAAAATCTTTTGACGTGGGAAAGAGGGAAGAAAGCAAAAGACTTGCTCAAGTGGGGTGCAAAGAATCATCTGAACTCTGTGAAGTACAATTCAAGTTTAACAATTTATCAACCTTTGCTGGGCTTTACTGAAGTTTATATTAGAAGAGATTTGATTCCCTTGTCAGTGTCATTCAGAAATTTTGGAAGTTTCTTTAGCTGAGCTAGGTGCCTTACCTCCATTAATTAGCATCAAGGTTGAATTAAATTTACATATGGTGAAATGGTTAGAGAACTGAAGCGGTAAAAAGCTACATGATCGTGGAAACAAGAAAAGCCTCTGGCAGTTGATATAGATATTGAATTTACCGTGAATAAAAATTGGAAGGAAGTCCTGCCAATGTACAAGATCTAAACCCCTCTGCTTGTAAGATCGATCGGAAGACACAGCTCTGCACATTGCGATCTCAATTTACCGTTCAGATAGAATTGATGCTCATGAGCATGCAGAAATTGTATGCTAAATGGTAGAATCACCACCACAGGGCAAGCAAAGAATGACAAAGGGAGACACGCCTCTCCAACTAGCTGCGGCACCTGAACTGTCCTAATCTGTCAATCTACAGCCATGCACGAAGGATCATGAGCTATTAGAGACCGCAATCTGAGGGTGAAACTCCATTGTTCTAGGCAGCGCATGATGGCAAGATGGAGTCTTTTATATGGCTTAATAGGCTTTACAAAAAAGAATGCAAGAGAACCGGGTGATTCACTATGCAGAAGGAGGGATGGGGATGCCATTCAGCAGTCTGCAATATCTGGAGAATATTTTGGCAAGTATTATGCAAGTCAGGCTTAATTCATTTCACTCAAAGTGCATAAATCCATATCATTTCTCATAATGGCAAGAGATCTCAAAATCTCTCTCTATAACAACATTGGCATCCCAGATATTCGCAGAACTGCATTGACAAAGTTCCTGAAACCTTTGCCTTTTCAACAAATTATCGAATCTTTCATGTAAATTCCAGCAAGCTTGAAGATTTTGAGCCGTTTTCTAAGAGAAAGAAATTCCAGAATGGACTGTGTCTATGCCTAAGCGTAGTAATGTTTCCTTTTTCCAGACCAAGAAAGGGAAAAAGAGCAAATATGAGCAAGAACGAACTTGGCTTACAGATGAACAGGCTGAAAAGAATATCTAACCTGCTCTTGCAGAGCAGCAAAGATGGGCAATCATGGTGTACAGCAGTGTTAAAGAGAAGCTGTGAAATTGAACCCTTAAAATCTTAATTTCATCATTCATACCCCACAAAAGAAAATTGAGAGAATGATCAACCAGGTTTTCCATTTTTACTCCTCATTGTCAAATTTTCAATTTTCCTGATCTAAACAAACTTAATGCCAGATTTGCATACCAAGATAAGTTGATGGAGACCATGCTTCTCCTTGGAACTAATACTTTATTATATGAATTATCCAGCGAACATAGAAGAGCCTGAGGACAAGGGTCAAAAGAGCATACTCAAAATAGCAAAGGGGATATGTTTCCGAAAGTCGCATATGCAGGATGGTGAAACGTCTGGCAAACCTATAAACGACTGACTGCTTAACATTACTTTGCATTCTCCTAGCAGCTGATTTGTTGTGGACAAGTAACCTCAAAGAACGATTACAATGCAATGAGTGAATATTCCTTGCAGAACAGAAGGATCAAGATCATCTCCCACACCCAACGCTAGATTTATAGGTTGTACATTTTCCATTAGTCCTTAAGGATGATACATTCACATTCCAGGACCATACAAGCCTGTCTACATACCACTGATTCCAAAACATTTAGCCAGCAAATTACTTGAATTGATGAATGAGTTGCCAAAAAATAACTAGATGACTCGATGTGTTTCATTTACTGCTAGGAAGAAAGTGGATTAGATAGTTTCCCCGTAAGAAAATTGATTGCTCCACCAAAGTTAGGACACATATCATTTTTTGCTACAAAAGCCACACAAAAAAAAAAAAAAAAAACTTTGACGTGGGGAAGTTAGAAGAAATGAAGCAAAGCTGCAGGTGAGACAAGGGGAACAAATGACTTGCTCTAGTGAGCTCCAAAGAATCATCTGCAGTACAATATGAGTTAGTATCAAGTTATCAACTTTACTGCACGGCTTTGCTTCTGTATTAAAAAAGTTGAGAGGATATTTGGTTCTCTTGTGAGAGTTAGTTACTACTAAATAACATGCTTCATGGACAATATTTTTGCCCTCTGCATAAATAATCCTCTGCTTCCTGATTGAGTACTAAAAAAGTTTCAGAAATTTTGAAAGTTTCTTTAGATGAGTGCTAGTTACACTTGAAAAAGACCAATCAATTTCGTGATTCGAATACTAATTTTTCTTCATCCTTTTTTTTTTTTTTTTAAGATTGTAGTTGAGTATGCCTTCATTCAGCATCAAATCGTGGACGACAGATCTTCTTTATACACAGTGAAATGGGGAGAAAAGGGTCAGAGAAATCAAGTGGTAAAAAGCTACATTACACAAACAAGAAAGAATCCATCCAGATTATACACAAAGCATTGTAGTTGATAAATTGTTACTGGAGTTACTGGAGAATAAGTGTCAAAATAGTTCGCACCATACTTTTGTGTAAACCCTTTGACAACCAACCTGGTCTTGAATTTGACAATAGTTCCATTAATCTTCATTTTCTTCTTAAAGATCCACTTATAACGAACTGATTTTGAATCGGGGGTAAGTCTGTTAATTTTCAAATTTTATTACCCATAATTGAGTCCATCTCATCATTTGTAACTTCCTTTCAAAAAGGAACATTTTGTGATTTCATTGCTTCTTCATAGGTATTGGGATTGGACTCACAATATTGAAACAATAAGGGATTTGATTGTTCAATGTATCTCTAGTTCTTTTGACAAGATACATATAGAAGTTTGAGTCAAAGTCGTTTGACTTTCTTACTCTTTTGCTCCTTCTCAATTCAATGGATTTATTTTCATCATCTTTTGTCAATTTAATTGATTTTCGAATAACACCTTTTATGGAGGTGAATCTATTTTCTTTCAAAAATAGCATTTCTAGATTCAATTATGATATTAATCGAAATTGAGCCATTAGATTCAATTACCGTGAACCTATATGTTCTGTTATTTTGTACATATTCTAAGAATATATACTCAACACCTCTTTCTCCTAATTTTCTTTTCTTAGATTTTGAGAGTTTTACAATAACCCTACAACCCCAAACTCTCAAATAGTTTAGATTAGACTTCTTTTATTCCAAAGTATACAAGGGGTTATAGAACTTTTTTTATTAGGAACTCTGTTTCGGATATGACAAGCCGTTGACAAAATTTCACCCCAAAATTCTTGACTTAGTCCAGAATTTGACAAAAGTGCATCAAACTATTTCAATCAATACACAATTTTTTCTTTTGACTGCACCATTTTATTGTGGTGTATAAGGAACAATCACCTCATATTTTATCCCAATAGACTCAAAATAAATAACATCATAATACTCTCCACCTCTCTCTATTCTTAAACATTTGATAAAAATTTCACAATGAAATTCCAACTTTTGATTTGTATGCTTTGAATTTTTGCATTAATTCATCTTTTGAGTGTAACAAGTCAACATCATAATATCTAGTATAATCATCAATAAAAGTTATAAAATACTTTTTACAACTCAAAATAGGAATATCATGCAAATATCATACATTGCTATGAATAAGATTTTAGATTTTAGATGATTTTTCAACTTTCAAAAATGAATTTTTGGTGATTTTTGTTAGTATACATGTTTTGCGTTTTCCTTCATTTTTGTCATAATATGGCAGCAAATCAAATCTCATCATTTCATGCATTCTTTTGTAGTTAAATGACCAAACCTATTATGCTATAATCCAAAAGAAAACTCAACCAAATACGTAGAAATTATATCAATCTTATTATTTCTAATAGCAAGTACATTCAATTTAAAGATCCCATTGCAATGATAACCCTTATCTACAAACATATCACTCTTAGACATCATAAACTTGTCAGTTTCAAACACAAGTCTAAAGCCAAATTTATTCAACAAACTAGCCAAATTTATTCAACAAACTAGTTGACAGTAAGTTTTTCCTAACTTTCAGTACATAAAACACATTTGCCAATGTTACAATATTACTGGAAGTAAATTTTAATTCTACTTCTCCAATGCTTTGTAGCAGAATTTTTCATGTAAATAACGGTGCTTTCTAACAGGTGTCGAACCTGTGCAATAATAAATACCTACTCGAGAAAAATACAAATTTTCTGTGTATAGTAGTGAGTAGGGTCGAATCCACAGAGATTGGGAAAAATTCGATTCTTTTCAAGTTTGGGACACGGGGGATTTTTTATTAGAAAAAAACAATTAAATAATTTAACCAGAAATAAATGATTAATTAAAACGAATGTAAATAGAGATTAAATAAATAATAACTAAATTCTAGTCAAGGATACAACTTCTCAGACACAGTCCATTCATCCGATCATTGATGCAAAGAAAGTTCACTTAATTTTATTAACAAGTTAGTTATAGTCGCCGATGAACTCTGACGACCAGCTTTTCCTCAATTTATTGATAACCAAGGTACGACCATTGATTACCCCTAACCAGGAAACACTCCTAAGTATGACCGTAGGAATTAATTTCCTAATTGCCTTAAAAACTAGAAAAGTCTAACCCAGATCAAAAACACGCTACGAGGGTTGTTTCAATCAGATTGCACGTTCCCCTAGTATGTGAAAACACTAGTTGCCACTAATATTAATCGATTAAATAATTACGGATTTAATTGATTAATTTGACAGGAGATTAATAAGTCAAATTGCACATCGGGCCCTTGATATCCAATTAATAAAATAATCCCATGGAAATTTAAATAGAAAACATGCAAATATTAACAAATTAAGAAACATATGAAAATTAATTCGATCTCACAGATATTTGGGGCTGTGTCATCGCGTTGATCCTTGACTAGATGAGAAACTTAGCCACGCCTCATAAGAAAATTCCCACACAATTTAATTGAATTCAAAGGCATAAATCTCTTGCTAGTAATTTAGAATGAGAGTTTGAGTCTCTGCAGTCTCCCTGGAAAAGAAACTAGTCTCATGGAAGAGACAAAAACAAACGTAAAGCAAGCCACTTGAAGAAAACTACACACCACAAAAACAAACGAATGAACAAGTTCCTATTCTACACAAAAGACTACCTATATTCCACTGCGTGCTCTCTTGGGAGCAAAACTAGTCTAATAGCCATATCTTATCTAATTGGAGCACTAGTCTTATAGGAGAAACTAGTCTCGTAGGAACAATTGGAAAAGTGATCTCATGATCAAATGCCAACCATAACTAATCAATAACATCTCCCAAAAGAGGAACCAAATGTCGAAAGCAATCCACTACCTATCCTACATGGTCCCAGTCAACAATCTTAATAAATTCCAGCACAATCATCAATTCCACTGCAATCATCAAAATGAATGAGTCCACTACAATCATCAATTCCAGCACAATTACACTCGTGGAGCCTGGCTTGTATTTTTTTTTAGAAACTGGCTCGTGGAGTATTTGTTGCAAGAAGATCTCCCTTTTCTACTCCACTTCCTGAAATTGAGTCCAGATGCCAAATATAAGTATATGTTAACAATTAAAGCAATATTTGGCAAGAACAAAGAGGAAAATTAACAATAAAATTACTAATAATTAACACCCTATCACTTTCATCCACTGGTTTCATAGATTTGAAGAACATTTTATTGTTGCACACGTGTTATGTAGTACCAAAATCAATCCACCAAATAAAATCATCTTCAATCATATTGATTTCAAAAATCATAACCACAAGTTTTTTGCTTTTGTTGTTGGAAGATTCTTGCTTCTCCTTCTTGTTTTTAAAAATCTTGCACTCAGACTTGTAATGTCCTTCTTTCTTGCTCCTTCTTCCTTTTCTTGTTATTCTTGGACTGGTTCTTGGGTTGTTGGCCATTCTTGCTTCCTTGAGACTTATTAGTTTGTCTCTCTTCAACTACATGCACTTTTGAAATAGAAATTTTATTCTCTTTAAGGATTTGTGTATTTTTCTTTTCTTGCATGCGAATTTCTTCTTCTACTCGAAGAGATTTAGCAAGAATCTCAAGAGAGATATATTCTTTTTTATATTTGAAATCTCTCTTGAAATCTTTCCAAGAAGGAGGTAATTTGTCTATTATAGAGTAAACAATAATGATTTCATCCATATGTAAATCGTATTGTATGAAATGATTAAGAAACCTTTCAATTTCACTAAATTGCTCCATAACATACCTATTATCTACCCTTTTATAATTATTAAAAGATAAGACAAGAAACTTCTTACTTGTAGCATCTTGTTGCATGTACTTGGACTCCAAACGATCCCAAAGTTCGTTGGCGGTAGTAATTGAATGGTAGATATCAAATAGGCTGTCACTCATGGTATTGAGGATGTGACAACGACATATTTTATCGTCATTCTCCCATTTCTGACGTTTTCGGATGTTTTCAAGAGTTTCTTCCTCGGAATTGATGATCAATGATTTTGGGGTGGTTAAAACATAGACCACTTGGAGTGCAGTGAGAAGGAAATGAATACGCTTTTGCCAACGAATGAAATTTTTTCCATCAAACCTCTCAAGGTTGACAATGTTAGATGCCAATTCTTTCAAAATACCAGCCATTGTAGAGTACACAATAAAGTCTAAAGAATGTTGGGAGTATTACAATAAACTGGTAAATATAGTAACAAGAATTGGATTCAAATCGTGATTGTATATCACTTTTCTTTAGACTTTATTTGTCCGTTATAATGTGCAATGAATCTTGGACAAATATCCTTTAGGATAAGATGAAGTTTATTTATCTTAAACTCCTGCACAAAATAAGACAAACTCTCTTGAATTAAGGAGTGCTTTTCAGAGAATTTAAAGTAGTAGGAAAGTGATTTTCTAAGCAAATCACTCTCTACTTGACCTCTTTATATAGGTGAGATTGTTTAAAAAACAAATGAATTTAATGAATACTTGTATGAATAGATTGAAGGTATTGTGTATAAATTCATACACGTTAGTTCATGCATCACATGATCCTATGATCGAAAACATGAATCTATTCTTATATTCAAGGATCTCTACATACATGAATATATTCACGATACTTTCAAATTTATGAATAAATATACATTTATCACAACGTATGTATATTTTAGAATCATTTGATTCATAATAAAATATATGTATGTACATTTTAGAATCATTAGATACAAATTTTGAAAATTTCCAACAAGAGCTATTAAAAGATCAAATTCACAAATGTTCTTGTAATCTCACAAAAGGATTAAATTCACACTAGATTCATAGGTCTTACTTTTCCCTCCCGTCTATAAGGATCATACATACACATTCAGGACCACACAAGTCTGTTTATGTACTACTGATTTCAAAACAGACTACCATTAATTCTTTAAACTAGCAAATTACTCGAATTCGTGAATTAATGACTAGTTGAAAATAACAAGAAGACTGAACGGGAGGTTTCATTTACTGCTAGGAAGAAATTAAGGTAGATTGGATAAGTCTCCTGTAAGATTGCTCCAGCCCATGTTAGGATGCAGTTCGTGTTTAATGTGCTACAAAAGCAGAAAAGTTTTGATGTGGTAAAATGGGGGAAGAAAAGAAGCAAAACTGCTGGGCGATCAGACAAGGGGAACAAATAAGTTGCTCAAAGTGGGGTGCAAAGAATCATCCGAAGCACAAGCATTTGAGTTACTAACAAGTTATCAGCCTTATTGCAGGGTTTTACTTCTGCACCAAGAAAGGTTAGCTAGAGTAGATTTTGTTCTCTTATGAGTGTGAGTTACTATTAAAGAACATGCTTCACGTACAAGACATCAGCCCTCTGCATGAGTAATCCTCAACTTCCTAGTAAAATGCTAGAAAATTTCGGATTTTTTGGGAGTTTCTTTAGCTGAGTACTAGTCAGACTTGTATGTAGCAATCAGTTCTTTTTTAATTTTTTGGGTTGAGTATAGAGGACTTTCACTAGGTGCCTTCCTTTGTTTAGCGTCAAAGATGGACCTTCTTCAATTATATGCAGCAAAATGGGGACAAATGGACAAATGGGTTAGAAGAATAAAGTGGTAAAAAGTAAATGACGGAAACAAGAAAAGAATCCATCCAGATTATCCAGAAAGCATTGTCTTTCAATTGGAAGTTTTGTGAATGGAACTAATAAAGATGCATATATGAAATTAAATGGATAGATGTATGTAATTAAACTTTGGTATGGTCTGATTTGAAGTAAGTGTTAATTTACAACCTAGGATGTACGTTTTCTTGAGGATATTATTACCGATTGGAGTAATATCAGAGCTCCATTTGTTGGCTAATCAGTGGCGGAGACTTATTAATTTAGATATATGGCCATGACATACGATACATTTAGCTTAATTTGGAGTCCAATCTGAGTTAACTGCAAAAGAAATGTGTTTTTATTTATAGAATTATTTTTTGTGAAGATATGCCAAAGAAGTAAGGAATAATGATGTCGAAACCATTTATATATGACTGCAAAGAATTCTGGAGAACTAGTTCCAAATCTATCCTCCGAAACTTGGAATAGACAAAAGAAAAGAAGGTTCGCAGAATTCAAAAAAATGGATTTGGCAGACCTTTTTTCTTTTTGTTGCACATAATACATTGCCAGAGCTTTAAGACATTGTATAGATAATACGTGGAATCACAAGAAACAGCACATCTCTAAGAAAATGAGCGAAATGAAACAAGAACCTATGGAATTTGATATAGATAATTTGTTTAAATGGGCCATGAAGAAAAACTGGAAGGAAGTCCTGAATGTATGCAAGAACAACCCGTCAGCTTGTATGGCTAAGCTAACTAAATCAGAAGATACAGCTTTGCACATTGCTGTCTCAAGTTTCCATGCAGATCAAATTGATGCTGATGGACAAGCTGAAATTGTAAGCGATCTGGTTGAATCACTACCCCCGGATCAGGTAGTCGAGATACTTAAAGTGCAAAATGACAAAGGAGACACACCTCTACATCTAGCTGCAGCACTTGGAAGTGGCGCAATCTGCACTTGTATAGCCAGGAAAGATCATGTGCTCATCAGTGAGCGCAATCTGAAGGGTGAAACTCCATTGTTCATGGCAGTTCATCATGGCAAAATGGAGGCTTTTCTACAGCTACATAAGCTCTACAGAGAGAGTGCAGAAGAACCAGATGATCGACTGTATAGAAGGAATGATGGGGATACCATTCTGCACTCGGCCATATCTGGAGAGTACTTCGGTAAGAACCATGCAAGTCAGGCTTTCTTTTCACTCAAAAGTGCATAAAAAAAACCATTTCAGCTTAGAATGACCTAAGATCTAAAAATTTCCTACATAACAGCATTGGCATATCAGATAATTAGCTATGACCGCAAACTTGTCGGTTCGATCAATCAAGAGGGCTTTTCTCCTCTCCACATCCTTGCCAGGAAACCAAATGTATTCGAGAGCAGCAGCAATCTTCGTCTCTTTGATCGGATAATCTATCGCTGTAAGAATGTCCATCTGGAGAATTCTAAAATTTTAATATCTTGCTAATTTGATGCTTTTTTTTTAATTAATATTTTTTTGGGTAGGAGGGCTGTGGACCTATATTGTTCATAATATGGCGTCTTTATCTTTTCCCCGGACCTGTGCATTATCTAACTTGCCTAAAATCTCAATAATCCAACTATAGTTTAATTTTCTCCTTTCTCTTCTTTTCTCCAGCCAGCATTCTCAAAATTTTTCTTGCTTTTATTCTCCAGTTTCTCCAGTACATGATCTTCAAAGTTCCTGAAACCTTTGTCATTTTGAGACATTATCAATCTTTCATGTAATTTCCAGCAGGCTTGCGGGTTTTAAGCGCTTTTCTAGGGGAAGAAATTTTAACATGTACGGTTCAGTGTATAGTTTATTAGACGTCTTTTTGTGTTGGTCATTTGATGAGATGAAATTGCTTTCAACCCTTTGCTAATCTATTGTTCTCAATCACAGAATGTTATTCTGAATATCTCCTCAAATTTAACTTCCACTAAAATTGCAAGTATATTGTTTATAAGGTGTACTTGTTCGTGAGCTAAAGAAGCAGAAATTCAAGGATAGTGATATTAACTATCCAGATAACTACCAGACATGTATGAAGTTCATTCATCTACCTTGGGCTGCATTCAGGACAATTAGTAAGTTTGATAACCACATCCCCAACTTTTCTGTTTTTAACTTCTAACTGCTTCTAAATGGAGAAATACTTGTTTCCAGCTGCTCTTGGAAAAGATTGTGGCCCCAGACAAGAACCAGGCAGTAAAGCAGATGCAGAGAATCCAAAAAATGAAGAGGAGGAACATCAAGGTCTGTAGTGTGCCTTCATTGACTTCTAGCAGTTTCATAATTGTTTGAACTTGCTTTTTGTAACGTAGTTAGACATAAAATCAAGACTTTATTTATATGCAGACCATGGAAAAACGAAAGGCTTCCAAATTTTGAATAATTGATGAAGGTGGCAGAGTATAACAGCAAAAATTAAGAGAAAACCGTGACAAGCACATAGTATCAGTAGCCAGACAGTAGATAATTTCCACTGATACATGACATATGAGAAATTTCTGAGGCCTAAGATGTTCTGGCATTTTTCTATGCAATCAATCACCTAACTGATATTGTTGCACAAAAATATCATGCTAACGGTAATTACACATTTTCACACCATGTGCTGCTTGTCTCTGGGCACATCAATTCAATTAGTCCTCTTTCTTTCTTTTTTTTTTTTTCAGAATCAAGGACTTCAAAATAGAAAACCTTTTTTTCCTTTGCTTTCCTCATGTGCTGATGATCCAAATCTTGGGTTGATAGTTTTATCTCTGGTTGGCATAATTTTAAATATTTTGCGCTCTTCATGAATTACTCGTACCATCTGAGCCATTGCCTGCAAGATAGCAGGTATTATAAATTTTATTATCTTATATTGGACAATGAAGCTTTTCAACATGGAGGAAACCTGCAATCATGTTGAAGTCACACAACTATCAATATCCAAGGGAACATCTCTTTTTGGCTTCAAGGTATCGTGTTTAGGACTAAATGCAACTGGTGTCCAGGACTACATTTCTTTCGGAAGTATTTGACCATCGATTTTCTGATCCAGGAAATGAACGGCAAAAGAGTTTGCCTGATTATCAGCCTAAAGTACCTAAATTACTAAACATGTTTGTCCCACTTTAGCAATTAAACTGGAGCATACAGGAAATTATGAAAAATGTGGGCTGGATGCCATGTTATACCATGCTTTACATGTTAATGCAGGTGCATGACTTTATAGCTTATTATTTGGTTTTATAAACTAATCACTTGCAAATATCAAACAAGCAGAAAAAGAGCTCAAAGATGAACACCCGTTTCCAGAGAACTATACCACCTGCATTCAGTTGTTCAAATTTGCAATGAACGTTGTACTGGTTGTGTTGGGAATTGGTAAGTATCACTCTTCAATTAATTGCAGTTATGTCATACGCAATTCAGAAGCATCTTTTTCCAGATAAATTCCATCCCTGCCTCAAACTGAGAAAAAAGAAAAGCAACAAAAAACTTAGCAAAAGCAGAGTCTATGCATAGTCATAGACTTGTAGGGATGTTTTTAAAACTGAATTTGACTGCAATACCTGTGCTTATAGCTTGTTTACGACATGTAACAAAGAAATGCAGGCCTTCCAATGCAATTGAAAGCTGTTTTGTTTTGCTAACTTAAGTGTAATAGACCAGAAGATGGTTCCATTTTTTAGTGTAACAGATCAGCTTAGTTGAATTTATATCATAACAGTTCATACTCGACCAGAAACTTTGAAAAACCATTGTGAAGTTGCAGATGTAGTTTTTGGCCAAAAGAATGGTTTTTGGTTTATTACTGAACATCTGACCAAATTCCAAAAGAAGACAATTTTAGAAGCCTTTTGGGAAAATTTCCATCCTTTTTGTTTCATCTACAAATATTAGGCTTCAACCTACATCTGTTATCAACTAATGGCACCACACAATTGATTGGTTTACCATCTGCAGTTGTTTTTAGTGGAAAGCAAGTCTAACAATGTTTGGTTTTCGAATGTTTCCATGCAAGCAGGCATTTGGAAAATCAGTAAGATTAGGGAGAAGAAAGAGAGGCACAAGTGGGCTGTTCAGATAATGGATAAATTGATTGAGCGTGAAGCCAATTACAAGTACAGTCACAATGGAGGCAGACCTGTAGACAATGTGGACCAGATGTATCCTGAAAGAATTAAGCCTCCTTCTACACCGCCACCTGAACATGATACTTATTCGAGTTTGGAAGATAATATCCCTGGAAGCAAATCCAAAGACAAGCAGGAACACGAAGATGGGAGTAAACTAGGTAAAACTTTCGAGATATATGTGAACACTAGCTCTATAAACCCCATGCATCCATTGAAAAATTGGCGTGTCGTGTGAATAGCTGAATGTTAGAAAAGGCTCAGTTTTAATATCTAAAATTGCCAAATTACTTGCCTGCTTTAACTGTAATCTTAAGGGTAATGATATTCATGCTGTCTTTATCTTCTTGAACATCCATACTATACAAGCTTGTCATTTGGCATCACAAGCAATGAAAGGGTGTGCAGATTTTGGGAGTGTGAATATTACTACCTGATGATATAGTTATAAAGGTAAAGTTTGCTTGTTTCCAGAAGTTATAAAGCTAGTTCCAAGAAGTTATGGTACAAATAAAAAGTAGTTCCTGCTTTTCTGTGATCTATCTAAATTAGTCATACAGGACAACAACAGTTCATGCTTCCGACATCTTTGGCAGTGAATCAACTTCCAACCATGTTAAGAATTAGCCTCATCAAAAATGATTATGTGACTTGGATTTGAGAAACTGTAATGTTTTATTCTGAATTTCCCCATATTGATCCTTTATACCTCACCTTCCATAATGCCTTTTTCATCCAAGATATATTTATCCAACCAACGAGTTTCTTAAACAACTCTACGTTTCAGTTACACATACTTTTGAACAAGACGGAGCAAATGTGAGTAGCATGCTTAAGTAGCCAATAGGCAAGGTAAGAATATAGCTTGAACAGGTAGATCTTACGAGGCAGATTACAGGGATGGGTATCAATTATTCCACTCACAAATGACGTACTTGTATCAGATGCCCAAACAAAGGATGTTAAGGAGACACGAATAGTAGCAGCAAACATGGATATAAAAGAAACGGTGAAAAAAATCCTGGAAACCTTTCCGGCGATCATTCAAGATTTGGATGCGAATGCCAAGAATGCCCTGCTCTTGACAGTTAACCTCGCTAAGATGCAAGGTAAGAAATAGCTTGAAACATGAAAGCTCATAAAAGAAAATTTCAGATGTAGACACTAATTGATCCACCGACAAATGACATAACTGTATCAGATGCCACAACCAAGGATGTTAAGAAGGAGACACCAATACTACTTGCAGCAAAGATGGGTGTAACAGAAGTCATAAAAAAAATCCTGGAAACCTTTCCTGTTGCCATTCAAGACTTGGATGCAAATGAGAAGAATGCCCTGCTCTTGGCAGTTGAGAACAGGCAAAACAAGGTATTTGATTTGCTAATGATGATGAAACTCCCGGAGTTTGTGCTATATAAAGTTGATAATGAAGGAAATAGTGTGTTGCATCTGGCTGCTAAGTTCCAAGAACACCAACCTTGGCGAATTCCAGGTGCTGCATTGCAGATGCAGTGGGAAATCAAGTGGTATAAGGTACATGTATATTAGCTAATTTTTCCAAGCTGAGAATATGCCCTGATAATCCCTAGCTAAAATCATAATGCGACAACTTCATCATTGGCTTTATGTTATTGTTTTGTTCATATAATATTATAAGATCTTCCTTTGTAGAATGTGGTAACCATCTTACATTAACTCAGAGTATATTGTTGTGTATTCTGTTAATCTCTGGGTACATAATAATTGTTACGTAAATATTTCTCAATTAGGCATAAAAACATTTGGCTGCTGTTTTAATTTTTTTTCATAAATGCATCCGAGAGGAAGTTAGTTTCCAATGATTGCCCCTCTTTACTGCCATAGATAAAAGAGCTTCAAAATGTAGTTTTTCTTTTAAGCATTGTGCTAGTACATTTTTTAGTCTATTGTTTTTGGCGTGATATGTTTTCTCCTATTCAGACCTTTCTTCAAAACATACATGTGTGGCTTAAACATCTAACATCCAGAGATTAACAGAGGTGGTTTGCTAATGCAGCATGTCAAGCACTCCATGCCGCCACAATGTTTCATCCAGTACAACAAGAAAGGTGAGACTGCAGGAAAAATTTTCATGAAGACACATGAAAAACTAGTAAAAGATGGAAGTAAGTGGATGATCAAAACCTCCGAATCATGCTCTCTGGTGGCAGCACTCATTGCAACAGTGGCATTTGCTACCTCATCAACAATTCCAGGTGGTCCTGATCAAAAGTCTGGTCATCCAGTTCTCGAAAAAGAACCTGCATTCAATGTTTTTTCTGTTGCTTCACTTGTTGCTCTCTGCTTCTCTGTGACTGCCCTGGTGTTTTTTCTAGCTATCCTTACCTCAAGATGCCAGCAAAAGGACTTCAAAAAGAGTTTGCCAAGGAAGCTTTTATTTGGATTAAGTTCACTATTCACCTCCATATCTGCAGTACTGGTCTCGTTCTGTGCAGGACATTTCTTCATTCTCAACGATCAAATCCATAGTGCAGCATTTCCCATCTATGCTGTAGCATGTCTACCAATAACCATTTTTGCTTTTGCACAGCTACCATTATACTTCGATCTCTTATGGTCAATCATCCGAAAGGTTCCTGTTCGTAGCTACAAGGTATACTACCATTAGTGTTTTCCTGGCTAATCTCCTTCAAGTTTTTTTTTCAGTTTCAAGGACATATCTGATACTTTTGGAGCTTGGGTTCTGTTTTTGCTCTGATTATTTAGGAGCGATAGTTTCGTGTACAATTTGTTTTTCAGTATTTGATGTGTTTGATGTACTTGGATAAGACGGTCTGTTGAGTGTCCATGGTACTGTGACCAGAGAAACTGTTGGAAGATAATGTTTGCTTTGAGAAATAATTGATGCAATTATATGTGTCATTTTACTTGAATTAGCTTTTGATTCACCAGAAAATTATTGACCACTTCTGAAACCGAATCATTGGTAATTTGCTTGTTCCAATTAACCATATCTCTAAAGGTGGTTTATATATCAACTTGAGGGCTTGTGTCAAGCACACATTTATATAGCAATTATCACAGTGACCTTTAAGTTGGGATTTCATGATAAACTAATAAAAACTATTTGCAGTAATTTCTCCAGAACACATAATACTCTGTTTATTGTCTCTTCAGAACACAGCCAACATTGTAATTTCTCCATAATTCATAATGTGAAATCGAAAAAATGTAGACCAGAACGGACTGTGTCTACGCCTAAGCGTGGTAAAGTTTCCTTTTTCTAGACCAAGAAAGGGAAAAAGAGCAAATATGAGCAAGAACGAACTTGGCTTACAGATGAACCAGACTGAAAAGAATATCTAATCTGCTCTCACGGAGCAGCAAAGATGGGCAATCATGGTGTACAGAAGTGCAAAAGAGAAGCTGTGAAATTGAACCTTTAAAATCTTAAATTCATCATTCACACCCCACAAAAGAACATTAAGAGAATGCTCAACCAGGTTTTCCATTTTTACTCATTATTGTCAAATTTTCAATTTTCCTGATCTAAACAAAATTAATGCCAGATCCGCATACCAAGATAAGTTGATGGAGACCATGCTTGTCCTTGGAACTAATACTTTATTAAATGAATTATACAACGAACATAGAAGATAATAATCAAAATACCTAAGGGCATATGTTTGTCAGCTGTCTACAAGTCTGATTTCACATTTGCAGGATGGTGAAACTTCTGGCGAACCTATAAACAACTGACTGCTTAAGATTACTTTGCATTCTCCTAGCAGCTCTTTTGTTGTGGACAAGTAACCTCAAAGAACGATTAGAAGGTTGTGGCTGGTGGACACCAAGATGGAATCACCCCGCTAATATGGCCAATGTCACTGCTACAATGCAATGAGTGAATATTCCTTGCAGAACAGAAGGATCAAGATCATCTCCCTCATCCAACACTAGATTTATAGGTTGTGCATTTTCCATTAGTCCATAAGGAATTTTAGCCTATTTAATTTTAGCCAGAGAAATTAGTGGAACGTTTTGTATAAAGACAATTTAGCAAAGTAAAATCAGGTGGGGGACATTTTTTTGTATTCACATATTCGGCTCCTCATTTTTTCACAATTGCTTTCCGTAACATGTTCTAGGTAATATAGGAATTTCATTACGGATGGCTTTTAGTAAGTAAATTAATTTTACTCTTCTGAAAGAAACCTTACGGTATAAATATTTACTTTTTTTGTGAGATTTTTAGCAACATGTTGGTTTATCTTATTCAGACATTGCCACTATTTGGCAACAAATAGAAAGCAGGTCTTTTTATCTCCTCGTGAAATTAGGTACTATAATAGTTACTTCATTATTGTACATAAAACTTCTACCATCCCTTTCAAGTTAAACTTTTTCCTACTTATGTTATGTTTTTTACAAACTTTAAATTACGAGTTCAACATTTAGATTGAGAATATCAAAAGTTTAAAATAAAGCAAACCCTATGCTCCATCTTCATTGATACTATTTAATATTGAACAAAAGTTTTCACCATTGCCTCTCATGGCAAATAGGGTATAATTTAATTTTTTTCTTAAATTTATTTTGGTACGGTAAATGCTATATTAAGATGCACTTATGATTAGCTTTTAAAGCCATCCATCAATTAAATATTAAATAATCATTACATTTAATTGTTAAAGTCAATCTATGTTTGATTAATATTATTTAATATTTCTTGATTGGTTATAAGGCAGTTAAGTGCTATAAAACGTTTATCCCATATACCATTTTGAGTTGAGTTGTTTTGGTTTCCAATATATGATTAGCTTCCCAATTATGTGATATGATTTTGAGTTGTTTTGGTTTAACATTGAGTTTTAAATGGGGTGTTCTCATGATGTGATGTTAAAATACCATATTTGGGTTAATTGCCGATGTTTGGGTTTGATTTTGACCTGAGAAAAATGAGTTCGATGACTATGGAAGCTTGGTGATGATTTAGGGTAAAAATGGAACTTGAGAACGGAAACTAGTACTAGCTTCTGCCTCGAATCCAGCGCTTAATCCATGGCCAAATTCCTCTCGATTGCTTGGGCTGGATTTGATTCTCTACACCGTCCTATTTTAGTGTTTCGGTCGTATTTTGGTATAGAAAACTCATAATTGAATATCGTTTGTTGCATTGAAAATTAGACTATTAAAGCTTTAAGTACGTTTAAGGATCTCACCCTAATTCTACACCTATAAGAATTGATGAACCTTTAAAGTTGACCCTTATGTTCCATTTGAACGAGAAGATGATGTTTATCACTCCATTTAGAGTATATGTTATTTTTTTAGGACTAGTGTTGGGGTCTATATTATGATAAAATAGCATAGGTAAGAGTTTTTAAAGTATGAGCTAAGTACATTTGATATGTTTAGGTAGGGAAATGGTTTCTATTGGGACAGCTTGGAGTTGAGTTGGATACTAATTTGTTTGGTGGAGGTAAGCAGTGCACGTACTCTTTTATCTTTTGACAACACAATTGTCAAACTCCTATGACTTCAAAAACTATTTTATCTATTAAGGTGGCATGAGTATGTGTTTATGTGTGCATAAATGTGGTTAATGTAAATGATTGAATGACTATTTGACTGAGCTCTTGACTTTTTATGGGACTAGTTCCAAAATGATAGTTGGCATTATGAAGTGGTATTGTGGTAGACATTTGATTCGAAATGGACCAACCATGTGGTAGTTAGCGCCATGAGCCATGTTAACCGGTCAAGTTAACAGCTAGATATTTGAGGTTGATGGTTAACTTTATATCTTGAACTCATTTATGATTATAAACATTGTGATGCATGCTTAGTATTCAAAATATTTATTAAAGACCACATCTTTGTGAATTCTATATATATGTATCAATAAATGTTTGACTTTACTATCTATATTAACGTGCTCAGACCAATAAGAAAATACATGTACTACTTATTGAACACCCCACTTAACACCCTTTTGCCAAGATTATAGCAATTGAAGGGGCAGAGAACTTGATTGATATCAAAGAAGAGGAAGCTTGTATTTTGATTATTGAGTTCCTAGTTTTATAAGCTCATGTCCATTATAGTTTTACATGATTTGTGTCAGGTTGGATCCCTATGTTTGAATTTGTGAATTATATTTTCTATTGGTTGTAAAGAAAATATCGAATATGTTTATGGATCAAGTTGATATTTAATGGATTTTAAAATGGTAGAACTTTTGTTGCCTCATGCCTTCCGGAATAGCTACAGGTATAGGTGGGTATTATTGGGTAACCCATCAAACCCAATTAACCTATTTAGAATTGTTTTCCCCCAAATCTCCTCTCTTCCCCCGCCCATTTTTTTTTCAGATTTTTCATTTTGTTATGATGTTAACTACTTTTGTTTCATTATTATTGTTATTTGTTGGTTTTATTTTATCATTTTATTTTCTCTTAATTTGTTAAGTTACTCATTTTTTAGCATTACCAATTTATGATAAGTTTTAGCCTCTTTTCCTACATTTCCAAAATGAAAATTTAAATTTACACATGAAAAAAAAATTAGGGGTTCAAAATTTTTGGATTAAGTTTTTATGTTAATTTTTATAGTACTTAATTTAAAATTTTATATTCTTATTATTCAATTATTAAATAGTATGTAATTTTGCAACATAGAGTACGGATAGGAAAAAAATTGATAATTAAGCTTATTGAGCATTATAAGTAAATATTTAAAACTAATGATGGGTGCAAAGAGTGGTATAAATTGATAACTTAGTTTGCAGAAATCAATTTAAATGAATTTACAAAAAGTTAAAATAAATGAGTTATAAATGGGTAATTGGGTTATCCAATTCATTTTTTGACTTACCCATTTAATTAAATTAGTATAAATGGGTTGACTCACTTATATCTATTATCCATTTTATCCAATCCAAACCCATCCAAGTCACCCATTTTAACAACTGCGATAGGTACAACGGTGTTATGTCACAGGTACGGGGCGTGATACGTTCCATGTTTCGATTTGCTCCTGTTTTAAGGGCTTAAAGCTACAGTGTAGATTACATGGGATAAGCCCGCTGATATGGCCAATGTTACTGCTATGATCTGATGAGTGAATTTTCAATGCAGAAAAAAAAAAAAAAAGGATAGCAAGGTTGTACCTGTCATGTTACTCCATTAGGATCAGAGACGCATATCCCAGGACGACACAAGCCCGTTTAAATACTACTACTGATTTCAGAACACACCTCCGTTTTCTCTATAATGGGGCAAGTTTCTCCGATTGATGAATGCGATGTTGGAAAACAACCAAATGACCAAATGCGTTACATTCACCGCTTGGAAAAAGTTGACTAGATAATTTTCCTGTCGGATTGCTCCATCAATTCTACGTCCCACTGCGTATTTTGCAACACGAGCCAAAATCTTTTGACGTGGGAAAGAGGGAAGAAAGCAAAAGACTTGCTCAAGTGGGGTGCAAAGAATCATCTGAACTCTGTGAAGTACAATTCAAGTTTAACAATTTATCAACCTTTGCTGGGCTTTACTGAAGTTTATATTAGAAGAGATTTGATTCCCTTGTCAGTGTCATTCAGAAATTTTGGAAGTTTCTTTAGCTGAGCTAGGTGCCTTACCTCCATTAATTAGCATCAAGGTTGAATTAAATTTACATATGGTGAAATGGTTAGAGAACTGAAGCGGTAAAAAGCTACATGATCGTGGAAACAAGAAAAGCCTCTGGCAGTTGATATAGATATTGAATTTACCGTGAATAAAAATTGGAAGGAAGTCCTGCCAATGTACAAGATCTAAACCCCTCTGCTTGTAAGATCGATCGGAAGACACAGCTCTGCACATTGCGATCTCAATTTACCGTTCAGATAGAATTGATGCTCATGAGCATGCAGAAATTGTATGCTAAATGGTAGAATCACCACCACAGGGCAAGCAAAGAATGACAAAGTGAGACGCCTCTCCAACTAGCTGCAGCACTTGAACTGTCCTAATCTGTCAATCTACAGCCATGCATGAAGGATCGTGAGCTATTAGAGACCGCAATCTGAAGGGTGAAACTCCATTGTTCTTGGCAGCATATGATGGCAAGATGGAGGTTTTTATATGGCTTAATAGGCTCTACAAAAAAGAATGCAAGAGAACCGGGTGATTCACTATGCAAGTCTGAAGGAGCAATGGGGATGCCATTCAGCAGTCTGCAATATCTGGAGAATATTTTGGCAAGTATTATGCAAGTCAGGCTTAATTCATTTCTGGAGAATATTTTGGCAAGTATTATCTGGAGAATGATCAACCAGGTTTTCCATTTTTACTCATTATTGTCAAATTTTCAATTTTCCTAATCTAAACAAACTTAATGCCAGATTTGCATACCAAGATAAGTTGATGGAGACCATGCTTCTCCTTGGAACTAATACTTTATTATATGAATTATCCAGCGAACATAGAAGAGCCTAAGGACAAGGGTCAAAAGAGAATACTCAAAATAGCAAAGGGCATATGTTTCCGAAAGTCGCATATGCAGGATGGTGAAACGTCTGGCAAACCTATAAACGACTGACTGCTTAACATTACTTTGCATTCTCCTAGCAGCTGATTTGTTGTGGACAAGTAACCTCAAAGAACGATTACAATGCAATGAGTGAATATTCCTTGCAGAACAGAAGGATCAAGATCATCTCCCACACCCAACGCTAGATTTATAGGTTGTACATTTTCCATTAGTCCTAAAGGATGATACATTCACATTCCAGGACCATACAAGCCTGTCTACATACCACTGATTCCAAAACACACCTCCATTACTCTTTTAGCCAGCAAATTACTTGAATTGATGGATGAGTTGCCAAAAAATAACTAGATGACTCGATGTATTTCATTTACTGCTAGGAAGAAAGTGGATTAGATAGTTTCCCCGTAAGAAAATTGATTGCTCCACCAAAGTTAGGACACATATCATTTTTTGCTACAAAAGCCACAAAAAAAAAAAAAAAAAACTTTGACGTGGGGAAGGTAGAAGAAATGAAGCAAAGCTGCAGGTGAGACAAGGGGAACAAATGACTTGCTCTAGTGAGCTCCAAAGAATCATCTGCAGTACAATATGAGTTAGTATCATGTTATCAACTTTACTGCACGGCTTTGCTTCTGTATTAAAAAAGTTGAGAGGATATTTGGTTCTCTTGTGAGAGTTAGTTACTACTAAATAACATGCTTCATGGACAATATTTTTGCCCTCTGCATAAATAATCCTCTGCTTCCTGATTGAGTACTAAAAAAGTTTCAGAAATTTTGAAAGTTTCTTTAGATGAGTGCTAGCTACACTTGAAAAAGACCAATCAATTTCGTGATTCGAATACTAATTTTTCTTCATCCTTTTTTTTTTAAGATTCTAGTTGAGTATGCCTTCATTCAGCATCAAATCGTGGACGACAGATCTTCTTTATACACAGTGAAATGGGGAGAAAAGGGTCAGAGAAATCAAGTGGTAAAAAGCTACATTGCGCAAACAAGAAAAGAATCCATCCAGATTATACACAAAGTATTGTAGTTGAATTGAAATTTTATGATCGGATCAAATGAAGATTTGATTGTAAGGCAAGGGTTGGTTTACAACCTAAAATGTACATTTGTTTGCTTATTCTTATGCAATGCATTAGTAGGGACAAATTGACTATGGCCTTCCTATCTTCCTTCTTGTACCAATCTATATTAACTGCAACAGAACTGTGTGTTTTGTTTATTTATTTAGTCGACGAATAAGCCAAAGGAAAAAAGGAATAATGATGTCGAAACCATTCAAAACTACAGAGAGTTCCGGAGAAAGTAGTTCCAAATTGATCCTCGGAAACTTGGAAAAGACAAAAGAGAAGATAGTTGCAAACTGATCCTTGGAAACTTAGAAATGACAAAAGAAAAGAAGGTTCCCAGAATTCAAAAAAAGAGTTTTGGTGGGCCTTTCTTCTTTTTCTTGCATACGTTACAATGCTAGAGCTCTAAGACATTATATAGATGATATGAGGAATCACAAGTGACAAGAAAGAGCTCACCTCGAAGAAAATGAGGAACAACAAACAATTTGATGAAGATGAATTATTTAAATTTACCATGAAGAAAAATTGGAAGGAAGTGCTGAGAATATGCAAGAGCTACCCTTCGGCTGCCTGTAAGGCTAAGCTAACTAAATCAGAAGAGACAGCTCTGCACATTGCTGTCTCAAGTTACCACGTACTTGAAAGGGGAGCCAATGCACTTGCAGCAATCATAAAGCAACTGGTAGAATCACTACCAGAGGAAGAGGGCCAGGCAGTCGAGATCCTTAAAGCGGAAAACGACAAAGGAGACACAGCTCTCCATCTAGCTGCAGCACTTGGCAGTGTCAAAATCTGCCGTTGTATAGCCAGGAAGGAACGCAAGCTCGTCAGGAACCGCAATCAGAAGGGTGAAACACCAATGTTCTTGGCAGCTCATCACGGCCATATGGAAGCTTTTCAACTGCTTCATGAGCTCTACAATGAGAAATCAAGCGACCCAGATTATTCACTCTGTAGAAGGAATGATGGGGATACCATTCTGCACTCTGCCATATCTGGGGAATACTTTGGTAAGAATTATGCAAGTCATGCTTTCTTTTCACTCAAAGACTCAAAGTGCATAAATTTATATCATCTAAGAATCACATGAGAGCTCAACAATTTTCTCCATTACAGCATTGGCGGACCTGATAACAATCAAATACGACAGGCTTGTTAACTCTGTCAATCAGGGAGGCTTTTCTCCTCTCCACATCCTAGCCAGGAAGCCAAATGTATTTGAGAGCAGCAGCAATCTTCGACTTTGTGATCGAATGATCTATCGCTGTAAGAATGTCCATCAGGAAGATTTTAGAAATTTAAACATCTCTTCAGCTAAAGCATCTATGATCTTTTTTTTTTTTTTTTGGTAGGAGGGTGTTGGCCTATGTACCTTGCTTCTAACATGCTGCCTTTATCTTTCCTCGAGAATATTGCATTATCTGACTTTGCCAAAATCTCAAAATTTAACTATAGCTTAATCTTTTCCTTCCTATTCTTTTCTTCAGCTAGCATTTTAAAAAATTTTCCGGCTATTATTTTCCAGTTTCTCCAATATATGATCTTCAAAGTTCCCGAAACATTTGTCATTTTGAGATATCATCAAATCTATCTTGTAATTTCACGCAGAGTTGGTGATTTTAAGCCACTTATCTAGAGGAAGAATATTTTACATATACGGTTGAATGTATGGTTTATCAGTCATCTTTCCTTTGTTCATCTAAATATCTCCTCAATTTGACTTTCACCGAAGTGCAACTGTACTTGTTTGTAAGGTGTATATGTCCCTGGGCTTAAGAAGCATCTACCCAGAAGTTTAGAGGAGCCCGAAGAGCACTATCCGGAGAACTACCAGACATGTGTGAACTTCATTCATCTACTTTCGACTGCGTTCAGGATAATTGGTAGGTTTGATTACCACATCTCATACTCTACTTTGACTTCTGGCCACTTCTAAATGGACAAATACTTGTTTCCAGCTGCTCTTGGAAAACGTCAAGGTCAAGGTCAAGGTCTGGTAGATCCAGACACGGTAGATCTAGAAGAGGGAAAAATGGAAGGTCAAGGTCTCTACCATGCCTTTAGTTACTTCCCGCAGTTTTCAAATTGTTTGAACTTGCTTTTGGTAAATTAAAGAATCTAAACTTCATCAAATGCACAACATCGAGAAAAGTAATACATAAAAATTTTGAATAATGGAAGAAAAAAGCACAGTATAACAACAAAAGTTAACAGAAAACCAGTGCAAGCTCATTACTTTCGGTATTAATTATCCAGATAACTAACTACCAGACAAGTGGAAAATTCCTTATCTAGCTTGGACTGTAATCAGGATGGTACGTTTGATAACCACATCTCACACTCTACTTTTAACTTCTGACAACTTCTTAATGGAGCAATACTCAAGGTCTCTACTACGCCTTTACTGATTTCCTGCAGTTTTGGAATTGGTTGAACTTGCTTTTGCTTAACAAATCTAAACTTTATGACATGCAGAACATGGAGGGAAGTAGATTTTGAATAATGGAAGTAGATTTTGAATAATGGAAGAAATAAGTACAGTATAACAACAAAAAGTAACAGCAAAACCATTACAACCTCTTAGCATCAGTAGCCAAATGGTTGACAATTCACAGTGATACACGGCATAGGAGATATTTTCTGAGTCTCAACTTCTCCATGCCTTGTTCTATGCAATTCGATCAGCTAGCTGATTTCTGCACAAAAATATCATGCTAAGAACTGCTAAATTACTAAGATGCTAGACGCATACCACAGTAACAGTAATCACGGAGTTCAACACCCTTATGAGTTGCTTGTCTAGTATATTTTACCTCTGTTATGCTTAACTACTAAAAGGATCTGCATCAGTGCATCTGGTACTTACTTTCAAGAAGGAAAACATTATGTACTCATTTGTGGCCACTAGGGTGCGAACTGTGAAGATGGTATAGACTGGTTTGCTCTGTCAGCCTTGTGTCCTCCCCAGTTGTTTAAATTCATTGCAGCTCAACTAACAGGATGCATTATCTTCTGGAGAGCCATTAAATGAAATAAAACTTTTTGCAATTTAGCCACTATATATCTAATGAAACTATGAACATGTGAATTGGTCACATACTCTCAAAGTTTTCAAGGTCTCACATACTCTTAAAGGAAGAAGATCAAGGTCTCTACTATGCCTTTACTTATTTCCAAAGTTTTTAAAATGTTTGAACTTTTCTTTGAGCAAAATTGTTTGAACTTGTTTTTGGTAAAAGAATCTAGACTTCATCAAATAGATTTTAATTTGGAAGAAAATAGCACGGTATAAAAACAAAGCCTTACAGAATTTGAATTGGAAGAAAATAGCACAGTATCAAAACCAAACCTTACAGAATTCCATTACTAGATCACTACTCGTGGTATTAATTATCCGGATAACTAACCACCAGACAAGTGGAAAATTCCTTTATCTAGCTTGGACTGTAATCAGGGTAGTTGGTACGTTTGATAACCACATCTCACACTCTACTTTAACTTCTGACAACTTCTTAATGGAGCAATACTTGTTTCCAGCTTCTCGTGGAGAAGATTCTGATTCCAGACAACCAGGCAGTACAGAAGCCAGAGATATTCCAATAGAGGGAAATCAAGGTCTCTACTACGCCTTTACTGATTTCCTGCAGTTTTGGAATTGTTTGAACTTGCTTTTGCTTAACAAATCTAAACTTTATGACATGCAGAACATGGAGGGAAGTAAATTTTGAATAATGGAAGAAATAAGTACAGTATAACAACAAAAAGTAACAGCAAAACCATTACAACCTCTTAGCATCAGTAGCCAAATGGTTGACAATTCACAGTGATACACGGCATAGGAGATATTTTCTGAGTCTCAACTTCTCCATGCCTTGTTCTATGCAATTCGATCAGCTAGCTGATTTCTGCACAAAAATATCATGCTAAGAACTGCTAAATTACTAAGATGCTAGACGCATACCACAGTAACAGTAATCACGGAGTTCAACACCCTTATGAGTTGCTTGTCTAGTATATTTTACCTCTGTTATGCTTAACTACTAAAAGGATCTGCATCAGTGCATCTGGTACTTACTTTCAAGAAGGAAAACATTATGTACTCATTTGTGGCCACTAGGGTGCGAACTGTGAAGATGGTATAGACTGGTTTGCTCTGTCAGCCTTGTGTCCTCCCCAGTTGTTTAAATTCATTGCAGCTCAACTAACAGGATGCATTATCTTCTGGAGAGCCATTAAATGAAATAAAACTTTTTGCAATTTAGCCACTATATATCTAATGAAACTATGAACATGTGAATTGGTCACATACTCTCAAAGTTTTCAAGGTCTCACATACTCTTAAAGGAAGAAGATCAAGGTCTCTACTATGCCTTTACTTATTTCCAAAGTTTTTAAAATGTTTGAACTTTTCTTTGAGCAAAATTGTTTGAACTTGTTTTTGGTAAAAGAATCTAGACTTCATCAAATAGATTTTAATTTGGAAGAAAATAGCACGGTATAAAACAAAGCCTTACAGAATTTGAATTGGAAGAAAATAGCACAGTATCAAAACCAAACCTTACAGAATTCCATTACTAGATCACTACTCGTGGTATTAATTATCCGGATAACTAACCACCAGACAAGTGGAAAATTCCTTTATCTAGCTTGGACTGTAATCAGGGTAGTTGGTACGTTTGATAACCACATCTCACACTCTACTTTAACTTCTGACAACTTCTTAATGGAGCAATACTTGTTTCCAGCTTCTCGTGGAGAAGATTCTGATTCCAGACAACCAGGCAGTACAGAAGCCAGAGATATTCCAATAGAGGGAAATCAAGGTCTCTACTACGCCTTTACTGATTTCCTGCAGTTTTGGAATTGTTTGAACTTGCTTTTGCTTAACAAATCTAAACTTTATGACATGCAGAACATGGAGGGAAGTAAATTTTGAATAATGGAAGAAATAAGTACAGTATAACAACAAAAAGTAACAGCAAAACCATTACAACCTCTTAGCATCAGTAGCCAAATGGTTGACAATTCACAGTGATACACGGCATAGGAGATATTTTCTGAGTCTCAACTTCTCCATGCCTTGTTCTATGCAATTCGATCAGCTAGCTGATTTCTGCACAAAAATATCATGCTAAGAACTGCTAAATTACTAAGATGCTAGACGCATACCACAGTAACAGTAATCACGGAGTTCAACACCCTTATGAGTTGCTTGTCTAGTATATTTTACCTCTGTTATGCTTAACTACTAAAAGGATCTGCATCAGTGCATCTGGTACTTACTTTCAAGAAGGAAAACATTATGTACTCATTTGTGGCCACTAGGGTGCGAACTGTGAAGATGGTATAGACTGGTTTGCTCTGTCAGCCTTGTGTCCTCCCCAGTTGTTTAAATTCATTGCAGCTCAACTAACAGGATGCATTATCTTCTGGAGAGCCATTAAATGAAATAAAACTTTTTGCAATTTAGCCACTATATATCTAATGAAACTATGAACATGTGAATTGGTCACATACTCTCAAAGTTTTCAAGGTCTCACATACTCTTAAAGGAAGAAGATCAAGGTCTCTACTATGCCTTTACTTATTTCCAAAGTTTTTAAAATGTTTGAACTTTTCTTTGAGCAAAATTGTTTGAACTTGTTTTTGGTAAAAGAATCTAGACTTCATCAAATAGATTTTAATTTGGAAGAAAATAGCACGGTATAAAAACAAAGCCTTACAGAATTTGAATTGGAAGAAAATAGCACAGTATCAAAACCAAACCTTACAGAATTCCATTACTAGATCACTACTCGTGGTATTAATTATCCGGATAACTAACCACCAGACAAGTGGAAAATTCCTTTATCTAGCTTGGACTGTAATCAGGGTAGTTGGTACGTTTGATAACCACATCTCACACTCTACTTTAACTTCTGACAACTTCTTAATGGAGCAATACTTGTTTCCAGCTTCTCGTGGAGAAGATTCTGATTCCAGACAACCAGGCAGTACAGAAGCCAGAGATATTCCAATAGAGGGAAATCAAGGTCTCTACTACGCCTTTACTGATTTCCTGCAGTTTTGGAATTGTTTGAACTTGCTTTTGCTTAACAAATCTAAACTTTATGACATGCAGAACATGGAGGGAAGTAAATTTTGAATAATGGAAGAAATAAGTACAGTATAACAACAAAAAGTAACAGCAAAACCATTACAACCTCTTAGCATCAGTAGCCAAATGGTTGACAATTCACAGTGATACACGGCATAGGAGATATTTTCTGAGTCTCAACTTCTCCATGCCTTGTTCTATGCAATTCGATCAGCTAGCTGATTTCTGCACAAAAATATCATGCTAAGAACTGCTAAATTACTAAGATGCTAGACGCATACCACAGTAACAGTAATCACGGAGTTCAACACCCTTATGAGTTGCTTGTCTAGTATATTTTACCTCTGTTATGCTTAACTACTAAAAGGATCTGCATCAGTGCATCTGGTACTTACTTTCAAGAAGGAAAACATTATGTACTCATTTGTGGCCACTAGGGTGCGAACTGTGAAGATGGTATAGACTGGTTTGCTCTGTCAGCCTTGTGTCCTCCCCAGTTGTTTAAATTCATTGCAGCTCAACTAACAGGATGCATTATCTTCTGGAGAGCCATTAAATGAAATAAAACTTTTTGCAATTTAGCCACTATATATCTAATGAAACTATGAACATGTGAATTGGTCACATACTCTCAAAGTTTTCAAGGTCTCACATACTCTTAAAGGAAGAAGATCAAGGTCTCTACTATGCCTTTACTTATTTCCAAAGTTTTTAAAATGTTTGAACTTTTCTTTGAGCAAAATTGTTTGAACTTGTTTTTGGTAAAAGAATCTAGACTTCATCAAATAGATTTTAATTTGGAAGAAAATAGCACGGTATAAAAACAAAGCCTTACAGAATTTGAATTGGAAGAAAATAGCACAGTATCAAAACCAAACCTTACAGAATTCCATTACTAGATCACTACTCGTGGTATTAATTATCCGGATAACTAACCACCAGACAAGTGGAAAATTCCTTTATCTAGCTTGGACTGTAATCAGGGTAGTTGGTACGTTTGATAACCACATCTCACACTCTACTTTAACTTCTGACAACTTCTTAATGGAGCAATACTTGTTTCCAGCTTCTCGTGGAGAAGATTCTGATTCCAGACAACCAGGCAGTACAGAAGCCAGAGATATTCCAATAGAGGGAAATCAAGGTCTCTACTTCGCCTTTACTGATTTCCTGCAGTTTTGGAATTGTTTGAACTTGCTTTTGCTTAACAAATCTAAACTTTATGACATGCAGAACATGGAGGGAAGTAAATTTTGAATAATGGAAGAAATAAGTACAGTATAACAACAAAAAGTAACAGCAAAACCATTACAACCTCGTAGCATCAGTAGCCAAATGGTTGACAATTCACAGTGATACACGGCATAGGAGATATTTTCTGAGGCTCAACTTCTCCATGCCTTGTTCTATGCAATGCGATCAGCTAGCTGATTTCTGCACAAAAATATCATGCTATGAACTTCCAAATTACTAAGATGCTAGACGCATACCACAGTAACAGTAATCACAGAGTTCAACACCCTTATGAGTTGCTTGTCTGATATATTTTACTTCTGTGATGCTTAACTACTAAAGGATCTGCATCAGTGCATCTGGTACTTACTTTCAAAAAGGAAAACATTATGTACTCATTTGTGGCCACTAAGGTATCTATAGAAGGGTGGGAACTGTGAAGATGGTATAGACTGGTTTGCTCTGTCAGCCTTGTGTCCTCGCCACTTGTTTAAATTCATTGCTGCTCAACTAACAGGATGCATCATCTTCTGGAGAGCCATTAAATAAAATAAAACTTTTGCAATTTATCCACTATATATCTAATGAAACTATGAACTTGTGAATTGGGCACATACTCTACTGTTTAAAATTATTTTAAAAAAAATTAAGGTGCAACTTTATGTAAAGAGAGAAGATATATCACAATTCCTAAGAGATTCATTGAAACAAAAATATAGCACTTTTATTTGTTGTTCAAATACTATAATAGAGAATTGTTATAACAGCTAATGCTTCTACACAGGAGCCCTAGTACTTTCAGGGATATGGTTTGTTGCTGCAACCTTAGGGTTTCTTTTAACATTTTGATTTAAAATCATTCTAAAACATTTTGCTAGGAGAGGGAAGTCTGGTATTTGTGCCCATATGAATTGACATAATCCTTTTAACTTCAGAATCAAGGGGTAATGTTTTTCTTTTGCTTTTCACATCTCCTAGATGACCCAATTCTCCTTGAATCTTTATCTCTGGTTGACATGGTTTTAAACAAGTTCACTCTTTTCTTCATGAATTACTCATTTCATCTGAGTCACTTGCCTGAAAGATATCAGGGATCTCAAGAAGTCATCCATCTTTGCACAAGGCCAAATTTTTGTGATACTGTGTTCAGGTCTAATTGTACCTACCAGCGTTCTGGATTCCTGCGACTATGTTCACATTGCACAATTATTGTCATCTATGAATATATTGCTTTTGGCTTTGTGCTAAGGTTGCGACAAAACGTTCGGGAGTACACTAATTTTAGAAGTATTTGGCCTTTGGCTGCTTCTGATTTAGGAAGAGGACTACAAAACAATTTGCCAGATTATCAACTTAAATTATTTAATCTTTTCTAAACATGTATGTTCCACATGAACAATCATAGAATAGCTTACAAAGAATTATGAACAATGAAGGCTGGAAGTGATGTCATACCATGCTATACATGTTAATGCAGGTACATGATTTTATAGTTCGTAATTTGTTTTCTAAAATAATCACTTGGCAATTTCAAACAAGCAGGAGAAGAGCTCAACAATGAGACCAGGTTTCCAGCTAACTATGCTACCTGCATTCAGTTGTTCAAATTTGCAATCAACCTTGTACTAATTATTTTCGGAATCGGTAAGCCTCGCTCTACAGTTAATTCTAGTTCATTCAGGTTTCTGGATAGTTTTTGCCTTTGCATATTTTTCTGGATAGTTTCCTTCCCTGCCTCAAACTGAGAAAGAAGAAAAGCAAAGCAAGACATAGCAAAGGCATAGTTGTAGTTTGTAGGGGTATTTATGCTTGTAACATGTAAAAAGAAATGCAGCTCTTCCCATTCAATTTAAAGCTGTTTTGTTTAGTTTTGAGTGTCATAGATCAGCTGAGTTGAATTTATATTGTATCAGTTCATAGTCAATTACAAAGTTTCAATGCTATTCAGAAATCGCTGGTATTGTTTCTGCTCAAAAGAACAAAATCTTTTTTGTTTCTGAACATTTAACCAAATTCCAAAAAAAAAAAAAATGGTTTTAGGAAATTTCCATCTGTCTTGGTAAGTCTAATCATCAGGTATCGACTAATTACATTATGCAATAGATTGGTTCTCCATCTTTATATATAGTCTAACAATGTTTGGTTGATCTGCACAAATGTTTCCACGCATGCAGGCATTTGGAAGATCAGCAAGATTAGGGAGAAGAAACAGAGGCACAATTGGGCTGTTCGGATGATGGATAAATTGATTGAGAAAGAATCACGATATAAGTACAGTCACGATGGGCAAAATCCCATAAATGGTGCAGAACCGATGTATGAAGAAAGAATTGACATTCCAAAAGCAGCACCAGAAACACCTGATACTCCTCCAAGATCAGAAGACAACATCCCTGGAAGCGAATCCAAAGACGAGAAAAACAAAATTGAGAGTAAACCAGGTATGGTTTCGAGATAACAGTTTAGCTCTGTCCACCTCACGCGAACGACTAAAATTTAGAAGAGACTCGACTGTAATATGTAAAATTTACATGATATTTGTCTGCTTTAGTTGTATTGGTAAGGGCAATTATATTCGCAGCGTCTTTTACCCTTGTTGTGCATGCTTGTCATTTGGCCTAAAGAGCATTTAAAGTGTGCATATGAAGCTAAAATCTTAGTAGCACATCAAAGTAGCTGATAGGTAAGATAAGAATTTAGCTTGAAGCTGATGGATGCCAATTAATCCACTGACATGACATACCTGTACCAGATGCCAACCCCAAGGGTGCTAAAGAGACATCAATATTACTTGCAGCAAAGATGGGTATATTAGAAATGGTGGAAAAAATCCTGAAAACCTTTCCAGTGGCCATTCAAGACTTGGATGCAAAGGGGAAGAATGCCCTGCTCTTGGCCGTTGAGAACAGGCAAACCAAGGTATTTGATTTATTAATGAAAATGAACCTCCCGGAATTTGTGCTTTATCAAGTTGACAAAGAAGGAAACAGTGCAACGCATCTCGCTGCCAAGTTTCAAGAACATCAACCTTGGCGAATTCCAGGTATCGCATTGCAGATGCAGTGGGAACTCAAGTGGTTTAAGGTACATATTAGTCCTTAGTCAATTGTTCCAAGCTGAGATTATGTTCTGATAATACCTGACTGAAATCAATCTATGACAACTTCATTGGCTTTACGTTCTTGTTTCATTCTTTTATTATTAGAACTTCCTTTAGAATGCGGTAACCATCTCCAGTTCACTTTGTGTATTCTGTTAATTAGTCTCTCAGTACTAATAATGATAAAACCTGGAAAATGTTTCTCAATTAGCTATAACTTTTAGCTAGTACTTTTTAACTTCTTCATAAATGCACCTGGAGAGGAAGTTATTTTCCAAGGATCACCCCTCTTTACTGAAATATGTAAAAGAACTTGACAATGAGTTTTCCTTGTAAATATTTGTGCTAGTACTCTTTCTAGTTCAATATTTTTTGGCCTAACACGTTTTCTCCCATTCAAACCTTGCTCAAAAACATCAATATGCATCTTAACTATCTAATATCCAGAGATTAACCAAGGTGGTTTCCTACTGCAGCATGTGAAGACATCCATGCCACCACAATGTTTCATCCAGTACAACAGGAACTATGAGACTGCAAGAGAGATTTTCAGAAAGACGCATGAGAAACTAGCAAAAGAAGGAAGTGAGTGGATGATTAAAACCTCCGAATCATGCTCTGTGGTGGCAGCACTCATTGCAGCGGTGGCATTTGCTACAGCATCAACAATTCCAGGTGGTGTTAATCAAGACTCTGGTCATCCAGTTCTTGAAAAAGAGCCTATATTCAGAGTGTTTTCTGGCGCTTCAATAGTTGCTCTCTGCTTCTCCGTGACCGCTCTGGTATTTTTTCTTGCTATCCTTACCTCAAGATGCGAACAAAGGGATTTCAAAAGAAGTTTGCCAAGGAAGCTTTTAATTGGATTAAGCTCCCTATTCACCTCAATAGCTGCAATATTGGTATCGTTCTGTGCTGGACATTTCTTCGTTCTCCAAGATCAAGTGCGTAGGGGAGCATTTCCCATCTATGCTGTAGCATGTCTACCGATAACCTTTTTTGCGTTTGCACAGCTACCATTATACTTTGATCTCTTATGGTCTATCATCAGAAAGGTGCCCGTCCGTTGCTACAAGTTATATCACAACTAGTACGTCCTTGGCTAATCTCTTATAGTTTCTTCAGTTTCAAGGACATATCAATTACTTTTGAAGCTTGGATTGTATTTTTGCCCTAATTGTTTTGGAGCAATAAGTTTCGTGTGTGCAACTTTAATGTTTGATGTACTTGGATAAGACGATCTGTTTGAGTGTTCTTGGTACTCTGACCAGAGAAAACTGTTGAAAGACAATATATGTTTGCTTTGTGAAAAGAATTGATGCAATGATATGAGTGATTTTACCAAAATCTGATTTTGATTTTCTGCCACATGTTGAATTTTCTCCGAAGCAATGTTAAATTTGCTTGTTACAATTAATCATATCTTTAGAGGTGATCGATGGATCAACTCGAGGACTTGCAGCAAGCAGAGATGAAAATAATAATTATCACATTGATCTTTATGTTTAAATTTGATGACAAAAATAATAACTATTTGCAGTAGTATTTATCTTATCTTCTTATTATCGCTTGAGAACAACTTAACATTATTATAATTTCTCCAAAGGTAAAATACCAATAAACTCCTTATGATTTGGTAAATGTTCAATTTAACTCCCTCTGATTTAGAAACCCACAGTATAGCTCCTTGTGATTTCAACTAAATTGAAAATTGGATGAAAAACATCCAATCCAACGATTGTACGTGAAATGTCAATATTACCCCTGTATAAATGAACTCCTTATGGTTTGTTGACTATTCAATTTAACTCCTACTAGCTTGACAAACTACACTATAACTCCCTGTAGTTTCGACTAAATTGAAAACATCTCACGTATAGTAGGGACAATATTGACATTTCACATATAACCGTAAGATTGAATGCTTTCTGTCCAATTTTCAATTTAATTGAAACCATAAGGAGTTATAGTGTAGGTTTCTAAATCAGAGGACAGTTAAATTGAACATTCTACAATCCACAAGGAGTTTTTTGCTATTTTACCGTTTCTCCAAAATCCATAATGTGACGCCAGAAAAGGTGGACCAGAATGGATGGTGTCTACACCTGAGCATAGGAAAGTTTCCTTTTTCTAGACCAAGAAAGGGAATAAAAGAGCACAGAATATGTGCAAGACCTTACTTGACTCACAAATGAACCAGGCTGAAAGGAACATCAAACCTGCCCTTAAAGAGCAGCAGATGTAAGCTAAGAACTGTCAAGTTTCACTTTAAAGATCTTAAATTATCACACCCAACAAAAGAATATTAACTAGAAAGATCAACCTGGTTTCCCATTTTCATCATTAAATTCTGGCTTCCATCTAAACAAATTTCATCCCAGATTTACACACCAAGCTAAGGTGATCGAAACCATGCTTGTCCTTGGAACTAATTCCTTATTATATAACAATCCAACGAATGTGAAAGTGCCTAAGGACAAGGGTCAAAAGAGAATACTCAAAATAGAGTGCAAAGGGCAAATGATTTGTCAGCAGCATACAAGTCTGAAGTCATATATACAGGATGGTGAAACTTCTGGCGAACCTATAAACATCTGACTACCTTCTGTCACTTTGCGTCCTCCTTGCAGCTGATTTATACAATTCGCAGACAAGTAGCGTCACAGAACGATAAAAAGGTTCCAATCAGTTGAATGTGAGGAAATGTCTTCTGTAGCTAGCAGCAAATATTAGCAAAAATGCAAATTTTGCACAGAAGTGCGTGAGATCATCCTGGATACGTAATATGTAGGATTAACATCAATCTCCCATTGCAAATAAATAGCTGGAGGTGACAACAGAAGATATTTGTTTACCAGTTGTGATTTCCATAATTTATGAGCATGTCTGCAGTGAAGAGGAAAGACTTCTACACCGTCTTTTCCTCGAAATTCCCTGAATCATGATTTTGTAATATAAATATCCAATATAAAGAATTTAATTCAAGGAGTAAAAGATTAAAAGGAAAAGAACAGACTAGTTCATTGAAGCGTACGAGCTTTGCATGCATTTCAGCATGGTAAAATATCTCGCCTTGATGTCTGAATAGACAATAAAGCATTGGTTTCTCAACTATTTCCAACGTAATAACAAAGAATCAACAAAACTAGAATTCAAATTACATTTTAACCCGTGATTGGCAGTACAAATTTTAAGCTTCAATCTCAATGTCAATCAAAACACCAAAGCTTGATCAAATCTCTGATTACTAGTTTCTTGGATGCCAAGTTCTCCTTTTTAAGAATTATACCGTTCATTAAATATATGAAGTCAACAAATATTTTGTAACAGATTTGCACCAAGTTCTTTCCAAGCAACTCTACATTTCTTATGATAAAGTCAATAAATATCACTTGAAGAAAAGTCAATGCAGTCAACAGTTATATTCAACTTTTACCACATTGACAAGTAAAGAAGTGCCAGACCTTAGACGATGGAGTGGGTAAAGAAGCTTGTCGTACTGTCTTTCCAGTTTCAGTGAGCTGCCGAATCTCTTGAAGTGGGTGTGCCATATTCTCCAAAAGCTTCAACTGCATTTTCTCCCTTTCTCGGTGCTCCAAAGACAGGTTAAGTTTCCCTCTTCCTTCTTGCACTACCTTTAATCTTTCTTGAAGCCATCCGACTTCAAAATCAATCTTCAAGTGTTCATTGTTTACCACAGACAAGGAACTCCTCTGCAGATCAGAAAGCAGAGATTTGCCATTCAGGCACATTGGTGGGAGACTGCTAGTTACATCTGAACTACTTCTCCTAATGTCAACTCCAGCATCCAAACAGCTCGTACTTAGACAATCACTGGTAGCATTAATCATCTGACTGGCAGAAGCTTCTGATGGAACATTAATTTTCCTATCAATTTCTAAATCATCATTCACTGACATCGAGTCAAGGTTGCTGCCACTAATCCGATTACACAAGTTGGAGTTATCAACTATTACATGGACATCATGAACGTGAGGTTCTTTATCAAGTACATGACAAGAACTCTTGGACCACTGGGTACCCAGATTTGAATCATTTTCATACCGCTTTATATTCCCATTAAGATACGGAATATGCGAAGTTTCAACACAACTTTTTTCCATTTCTGCATGTATATTTGTATTATCACAGTACTCATGTCCTTTCACCAGTAGGAAAGTGGTTGTCTCTGGAAGTATCTCTTGAGAAGTGCCAGGTTTACATGTCTGAGAAGTTGACTCTAATCTCTGCAAATCCCCTGCAGAAGCATGTGATTTATCCATAGATATCGTTTTATACTGAAGATTCAACCTATCAACCATGCTGCATCCTGAAAACTGTGAAAGGTGCCCAGCAGGATGTCCTTGTTTTTTAACTGCAGAACTTTCATCCAATCTATGAACCAGCAACTCTTCTGGAGAAGCAAGTACAGCTTTTCCTTTCTCAACAGGAACAGCCTCTTCTGCTCTTTTAGTTTCAATCATTACCTTCTTGTCAACAGAGGCATTCAACTGCTGTAGTATCATTGCTGGATCCTTGTTTTGGTCAAATGAAGTATCAAATTCTTGTTGTTCACTGTTCGACATATCCACACCATCACCTGAAGATGGTTCCTTTCCAGTAAAGCTCATCTCCCGATATTCCTCAAATTCCTTTTCCAAAATATGCTTCTCCCTCTCCCTCCGGACAATGATTTCTTTGAGGATATTCATTTCTACTGCATCATAAGCAGACTTCTCTTCAGTCATCCTCTGATATTGCCGAGCTTCCATTTCAATTGATGCCTTCTCCTCTTGTAGACGTTGAATCATAGCCATGGCCTCATCTGCAGCACTTGCAGCAGCACTTCTCTCCATCTCGAGCTCAAGGCAAAGAGCTGCACGAGCAGCATGCTCTTCTTCAAGGGCTTGTTCCAACAGTCTTATTGTATTCCTATCCTCGCTGCCAACATGAAATACTGATTCTACATTAGGTTTTACCTCTTTAACGTGCTCATGCTCCATGTCGGATGATCCATATTCCAATCTCACTTTAGTTGGTGCCTCTTCTAAATCTAAAATGACGTACATACCACTTTAATGTTAGACTATACATGCAATAAATAGCAGAGACATCATATAACACAAACTACAATCCTCAAAGACATTCATTGAAGCCCTACAGAACAACTCAAAATAGAGTACGAATACTGATAACATCTTAAGAAAATGCATGTCAATGAATATTAAGATTAGCAGTAGTTAATTCAAGAACTGTATAAACAGCGATATGATGATTGAAAACAAAACAAGAAAATGACACTCACATTTAAAATGATGCCTATTTCCTCCATAACCCTGAAGCCCAATGCCATCATCAACCATTTTACTTCCTCCCTTATTGATGCTAGGAGGAGAATGAGGAGGATCACTCTGTAGCAGCTCTGCATACGGAGGATCATACAACGAAACTGATGAGTCTTTGCCATAATCAAGACCCCGTTTCCTCCCACGGCGGATCCCACTCCTTGGCCTCTGATCCATCAAACCCTTCCCCTTCAAATCAAACCTCCCATCTCGAAAACCTAACAAATTTCCAGCTCCCATCTCGTTTCTACCACTCTTCGACTCCCCATTAATGCTACAACTATTGTTAGGCCTCCCAGCATCTGATACTAATGAACTAGATGAACCCTCAGCTTCCAATTCAACAACATCCCTTTTTCCATCCTCTATGAGCCTCATATTCAAGTTGGAATTCCTATCCTTTCCCCAAACAGAATCATTGAAAGGGAACTTGGACATGACAGAAAGGTGAACATTGGAAAATTTCTCAGCTGGATACTCTATTAAGAGCTTTTGGAAGCACAAATACCTGTTGAAATTATCACCAAAAACCCCATAACAAGAAGGACAAGGCAAATACAAACCAAAAAACCCCAGAAACTTAGATGCCATAAATGCTACTGCAGATGCACATAACAAGAAGTAAGCTATAGCAAGATCAAGAAAAGCAGCCACTAAGCCAATTAAACTCCACCTACACATAGCTTGGCAAGCCATTTCCAGTAAACAAGAACGTTACTTTCTACCAAAGATTCAAACTTTATCAGAAAACATCAAAAGGGCCTTTTCTATTTTCTGGACATTTCAAAATTCTAACAAAAGAAAAATGAAAAGGGATTAAAAAAAAAACTGAATTTGACACCAAAAGAATAAGAACCCAAAAAAAAAGAAGAAAAATGAGTCACTTTGAGGCTTTTCTTGATGGGTTTTTTGAGGGGTGATTATGCAGAAAATTAGCGGAGTAGACGAGGTTTATTGCAGTGATTAGTGATGATTAGTAAGCGGCGGAAGGACAGAAACGGTTGATTTGTTTACTACAGCACTAAACGTGCAGATGTATCCATGTTTGTTCGGGCTGGCGGTGGACATCTGTGAATGATTACTGTGGCCCACTCAATACGACGTCGTCGACAAGTACATATATTCTTTCGCTATAACAGTATATTGAGACAGCGATGGACAGCAGATAATACTACTGAATAGGGAGATGAGACAATTGGACGTTTGTTGAATAGGACGCGACACATAAAAAATTGAGCTCCCCGAAGTGCCACCTACTCCTACGTAGGTCCCGGTGGCTGGCGGCCGAGTTGGTGTGTCATGTCCTATTTTTTCTTTTTCTTTTTTTCTAGTTTGTGCTTTTTTTTTTTTCATAAAAACAGTTTCAAGTGTTAATTTTTTAAAAAAAATATGTATTCCACCTGCCTCACTTTGATAACCTTTGTTTTTTTTTCCTCACACGAGTTAAGAAAAATTAGTTAATCTTATTAAAAAGATAAATATAGTCTAATGTTTTTTTCTAAAATACCCTTCTATTAATATTAGGAGTATCACTAATCACTATACATTTACATTAATTAGAATAGTAATATTGCACCATTCAAGATATATATTAAGGCAATAATTGGTGAAAAAGTTCGCTGTATTAAATAAGGTAGGTTATATTTGCTAATACCGAAATATATTAAATAAGGGTATTTTAGAGAAGTTAAAAATTAACTATATTTTTCAATTAGAATGTGGACTATAATTTAGAACGAATGAGAAAGAAAAACACGATTATCAAAATGGGACGAAGGGATTATAAATTAAGTGCAATTTAGATATATTAACGAGTTCTTTTGCTTCATTAAAGAAATCCTTTCTTTTATTAGAAGTATCTTTTCCAAAATAAAATTGGCATTGGTGCTCCCTTGATGCTCTCATTTCAAAAAGAAAAAACTACCTTTTTTTATTAAGTTTTGAATTATAATTTTTTAAAAATATGTTTCTTAAACTATTAACTTGACAAATCTCCCAATACTTTGCATTTTAAAAAGGTGATATAGTGTTATTTTTTTCAAAACCACTCAAAAAAATTTCTAAAGAAATGAATTTCATCGGGATACAAAATTTTGGCTTCTTTCTTATAGATAAAAATTTCCTTTTTCCTATTAGGTCATACTCGTAAGAAGAAACAAATATTTTTCTCTTTGGATTATATAACGAAATCATTTTATACTTTCGTTAAGATTGATGTACCGTAACAATTTGATTTATAGAAAATAAAAAAGTGATTGAGAACTATGTTCACCGAAAACATTAAAAAAAATTTCCGCCAGAAATCATAATCCAAGCAAGTTGGGATTTGGTTTCTGCTTTGCTGGTGGTGTCTCCATGATTTCTTATCAAATAAAATCTTCCTCCGCGCACGCTACCGTGAAGGCATATCGTTCTCATTGACTGCATGATTAGCTTTTTTAAAGTGTCGTCGTTTCCGTACTGATCTCTCTTCTGTTTTGGTCTTAGGTATGATGGATGACTTTGAAAAGTTATCTCAGTATAATATCCTCCTTGTCTTCATTGGTTTTTGGCGGTTCACATTTATGCGGATAAGTTCTCGGAAGCATATCTGTTGCCTCGGAAGTATAATGACATGAAACCACTATAACCTGCAACAACCATGCCAATGAGACTCTAGCATTATAGCAGATTACTTGAAAAAAAAATTTAGAATAATACTATAATATTTTTTGTAATATGATATATATAAAATAAAAAATTTTAAAAATATGCTTATAATATAAGTAAAATAATATTTGCAAATTTTTTTCCAAATCAGATAAGAACTGCATGAAAGGTTGAGAATTTTAGTTACCAAAAATTGTGCCCTGCATGCGGTTTTTTAATACAAGAGTAAAGTGACTTGAATGTTTTCATGGCAAATTACTCCCGTAGCCCTGTCTTGGAGTTCGGGCAACAACGATTACAAGTAGCGATGATTTAAAAAAATTAACGATCGTGATTTGATAAAAAAAAATGTAAGATTTAAATTACATTTTATACGTTGATTTTGATATTATTTGTGGGATTCATAAAAATTTATTCTGTACATATAAGTTGTTAAAAAAGAGCTACGTTCTAAACAAATGAAATTAAATCCTAAGAAAATTGAAACAAACTTGACCCAAACATCTGTCTGACAACTGTTTTGGGGCCCTGATCCCGTAGCCTTAATGAGGTCAAGGCCATTGACATGCTAATACCTTTGTGTACCACAAAAGAAAAAAACTCCGTTGTCGGCGGTGGAGTCAGATTCTAAGGTGGCTATGCCCTTTGTGCATCATTTGACTTGATCATATAAAATTAATTTGATATAGAAATCATAATGAATTTAACTTCACAAGTCACGTGGCTATGTACAAATATTTGCTATTGGCAGGAAGGCAAAACTCATGTGCTGGTATTTTGGCGACGATCATGAGCATAAATGTATGAAAGGGCATCATGCACGTTAGGGGTGCAAACGAGTCGAGTTGAGTCGAGTTTTTGTCTTATTGAATCGAGCCTTCAGTTAATTTCATGAAACTCGAATTCGAGCTCGAGCTCGACGAGCTCAAAATGTCAAACTCGAGCTCAACGAGTTCAAAATGTCAAACTCGAGCTCGAGTTTAAAAAATATAAAAAATAATTATTATTTTATTTTTAAAAAATAAAAAATATTTATTTTTTAAAATGAATAAAATAATAATTTTTTTAACAAATAATAAAATATTAGGAATATATATGTAATTTTACTATTAAAATAAAAAATAAAAAATATATATATAATTGAGCTCGCGAGCCAACGAGCTTAATGTTTTTGAACTCGAACTCGACCTCAAAATCGACTTAATTAGCTCGAAGCCTCGAACTCGACTCGAGTTCGATATTGATCGAGCTTGAGTCGAACTCGTATTCGACTCGCGAGCGGCTCGATTCGTGAACAGCCTTAATGCACATGCGCCTTATTCTTAGATTAAATCTCTACTTGCTGCGGCTTCAATGGGTGCCTCCCTTTGATTAGAAGTCAATAGGATAGCTTTTTAGAAATAGAAAAAAAAGAAAAAAAAAAAGCCTAGCAGAGAAGGGCTAGAATTTAAAAAGTGAGAAAGCCACCCAGGGAACCTAATGAGAATTGAACCGCCATCAGACCAGAAGCATGCATCACGCATTCATATGGATTTAGAACAAACCTCATATAGAGGCATATTGATAGGAAATAAGATTTGAATCATTGACCTTCCATCCCACAATTAATTTAGTGGTCAACCCCCTAGAGTAGGCTTTACTCCGGCCTCCCCTCCTTACCCCACAACACCACTCTCCCGATTAGGAGTAGGAATAAGTTAAACTACTCTAAATGTGCCGTTATGTTAAAAAAAAAAAAAAGCAGAGGGATTAGAACAAGAGTTGGATGTAGATTGCACCTGGAGATTAAGTGTTATGTCTACGAGCATTTTCTCACAAATCAACTGTATTTCTTTAAATAAATTGGGGTAATTCGACCAACAAGACACGGGATTAAAAACAACACAAAAACTTTTGTAATTTTACTGAGACATTTATGCTTCATGTTTTTCTTCCTATGATTGTACAATAATTTCATATATTGGCTCTAAGGGGCCAAAGAATCTGCTTATGAATTTTTACTGAGAAATATCAGGCGTTCTTTTTGCTAAAGAGTCCGAAGAAGGTTGCCCAACTTTGCACAACAGATCATTTTGCTTTTGTTTTCTCCTTTTTTTGATCTAATTCCAATTACACATAATACAATCATATTGTATTAACCGTAACATAATATAATTAATACAATCTGGACTATAAATCTAAAGTTTTACGTTTCACACAAGCCCATAACAAGGAAACAACTTTTTCACAGAAGCCCATAACTGGAATATAATCCAATTAAGTCCCAAGTATTTTCTTTGGGCCAACTGAAATCGTAGGACCAGCTGACAGCTGAGAAGTGAATTGTTGACACTTACCACATGCCTCAATCTCATATTTGCATAACTGGGCCCTTACAACAATTTGTAAAAAGACCGTTTCAGCCTCATAATTTTGAAAAGATATATTTCACTCCCCAACATTTTCAAAAGAATATATTTTGAAAGATATAATTTTGATCCCAAACATCAGTTTTTGTCACTTCTTTGCCTGAAAGGTTCGTGCTCACATGCCATAGAAATCCTATACATACATACATAGATACATATATGCATGTGTGTGCGTGTGTCTGTCAAATTTATTACTCAAATTTATACCATATATAAAAATGTTATTTTCCATATAAATAAAATTTATATGATAAGAATGATAGTGGGACTAGAAATAACATTTTTCATATATATATATATATATATATATATATATATATATATATATATATGTATGTATGTATGTATGTATGGATGTATATGTGAACTGTCAAATTTATTACTCAAATTGCTGTGATATCTTATTTTGACATCGTTTATGCTATAGATTATGCTCTTCAGTCAGAACCCTTATGCAACCTCAAGAAATGAAATGGAAATCTTCAACTTTAACATCTAAACTATAAATATATGAAGATAGTTTGAACCTTCTTCATGAATAAGTTTGGCTCCATTTTTTTTTCTTTTTTTTGTCAATGGTTTAATATGAATCCTGTACAACTAGTCAAAGTTGAGATATGAGAGGCGTGTGTGTGTTTTTCTCAAGCTAAACATGGACATTTTTTCGAGAAGAGCCAGCTTGCCCGTTGTTTTTTGCTTCTTCCTTTTGTCCATCTGAAGAAGAATGAATATGTTTTGACTCATGGAATGTTCTAACTCTTAATCCAATTTCTTTGACGAGTTGCTAGATAAGTAAGGCTGCGGCTGGTCCAAACTTCAGATGAATAAGAATTAATAACCATTCAAATAGTTTGAGTTTTTTGGAGGGTCACAATGCATACCTTTCCGTCATAAATCTAGATTTTTGATGCGTTGATAACTTGAACTCATTATTTTAAAATTTGCATAACACATGTAGTTAAGATTGAGGGGTGTGATCTAATTTGGATCTTTTTATTTTGAGTAAATCTTATATACACCGACAGTGTATACACTATTACCGTTGGATTCATGACATATGTGAAAAAATTAAATTTCAAATTTAAATTTTACATAGTTGTCATTCATTCAACGTTGACAGTGTATACATTGTCAGTGTATAAAAAATTAATTCTTTTATTTTGTTCTTTTTTTAAGAATAAATTTGATGTACAATCACATTATTCTGTATTTGAATATGCAGAACGTGTTATGCAATACACTAAATTTTCACCAATACAACAATATTATGCTTTTGCATGTACACCCGATAATATAAAAATTACACAAATATTATGATTTTGTACACCAGGAATCACATAATGCACAATTGAAACTGCCGCAAGACAAATACACATGCATAAAGAAAAAAATACATGTATTTCTAGAATGTTGGGCAGACTTGATCAAAGTTTAGCATTTAAACCAGCTGTTGATTAAGAACAAATATTTAGAACAACATATGTACTTCCCCTGCATGCAAGTTGACATCGTAAATGGATTAGAGTAATGCATTGATAAATTGACCTGGCAACTTATCTTATCTCTTGACTTTAATTCTTGGAATCTCAGTACTACAATAATTAGTCATCGGAATATTGTATTGGTTGTTTTGCTTTCAAGTTTTGCTATCATCAGCTTGCATGCCATCTTAATGAGTTGGCCAACTAGCTGCTTGTTTTTCAAAGTTTAAGGTGTCAATAGTTGAATAACTGCACTCCAATAATTCGAGAATCATTTTCACCTAAACCAAAAAAAAAAGAGGAAACAATAGGGTTTTTTTTTATTTTTTTTAAAGTTTTTTATAGATTTAAAATTTTGTCCAATCTAATTTTGTTTAGAATCTAGGTTAATGTTATATAACTGCCCTAGCACAATTTGCTTCATGATTAACTAAATTTCTCCTACTCAATCATCACCAAATTTGATTAGCAGCAGCTAGGAAAACTTCCAACAACCATCCTCTTAAGAGTCCTTTTAGGAAGTTTTTTTTGGAAAGTGCTAAATCTATTATTGAAACTTGTATATAATGTGTGTATTTAAGATGGAGGAGCGTGATTTAACCTCGACCTTTTAGCTTTATTTTAAGTAGTTTTCTTTTACTAAGTAAGTTATTTGAACCATAATGTGGATCAAAAAAAGGTTGCAACATAAGGAGAAAAAAAATCTACTGTTTGGAGATTTTAAATATGAATGCTACTTATTTATTCATTTATTTATTTAGATGTTTATGATTAGGAATGATATTTATGAGCATAACCACCCCATCTGTTTAAATCACCCTTCAACCCCCCCCCCCCCCATCTTAATAAGATGTGATTGCATTGCTGGGATGTAGGACCAACATAATAATCTAGGAAAACTGCATTTGATTCCATCAGCAATGTATTAATTAAAACCAGATCCATCAATACTAAACTTCCTTGTTTTGTCCAAATACCGGTTGCAATTTGAAGTCATGTAATTCAAAATTCAAGAAGGCAGAAATAATTGACCCTAGTAAAATCAAATATTGATTTAATCCAAATTGATTTGGTACAGGCACAATTGTGTCATGATCCGATTCCATTTGATTGCTATATTTGATATAATATCCTATGTGCAATCACATTAGTATATAAATGTATATTGAATATATTATTCGTTGCACTAATTTTACAACAATACAGCAATATTATACTTTGGTACACTAGATAATGCAGAAAACAAAATAAAGATGGGGAATTGCACAAAGCAAAACCAGAGTTGCCCCAAGTTCAAACGGATCAAGAGCCTCTGCTGTCACAAGTTTTAATTGTACAGTGCAAACCTAGACACTAACACAACAAATAAAAACACTCGTACAACAAGATGTGAAAACATTAAAAAAATTTAATATAATAAAATTTAGGGAAAATCACAAAAACTCCCCATAAGATTTATAGCGATTTTCACTTTATCCCCTAACGTTAAGTTGTTGGCACTTTTATCACCTTGACTGCTAATCAAAGCACTGAACTGGCAACGGAGTTGATGGCTGAAAGTTAAATGATAGTGGTATCCCTAAAAAAATGTTGGATAGACAAAATTACCCATAAATTTGATTTGGGTAAAAATAATTTTTCCAAAATTGCCTTGGTAGAATTGGAATGGGCGATGTTGCTAGTTCATTTTAGCTTCTCTATTTTTCCCAAAATACCCTTTGTTTATTTTAGCTTCTCTATTTTTCCCAAAAATAATTTTTCCCAAAATACCTTTTGTAAATACTTTAGCTTCTCTCTTTTTTTTTTCCCACAACTCTTGATTGTAATATAGTACAAATTTTTCTTCCATTGTCGCAAAGTTCGGGGTCGACCCACTTAAAATAATCACATGCTTGCCGATTCTAGAACAAAGGTAAAAATAATTTTTCCAAAATTGCCTTGGTAGAATTGGAATGGGCGATGTTGCTAGTTCATTTTAGCTTCTCTATTTTTCCCAAAAATATGCTTCTCCCTCTCCCTCCGGACAATGATTTCTTTGAGGATATTCATTTCTACTGCATCATAAGCAGACTTCTCTTCAGCCATCCTCTGATATTGCCGAGCTTCCATTTTAATTGATGCCTTCTCCTCTTGTAGACGTTGAATCATAGCCATGGTCTCATCTGCAGCACTTGCAGCAGCACTTCTCTCCATCTCGAGCTCAAGGCAAAGAGCTGCACGAGCAGCATGCTCTTCTTCAAAGGCTTGTTCCAAGAGTCTTGTTTTATTCTTCCTCGCTGCCAACATGAAATACTGATTCTACATTAGGTTTTACCTCTTTAGCGTGCTCATGCTGCCTGTCGGATGATCTATATCCCAATCTCACTTTAGTTGGTGCCTCTTCCAAATTTAAAATGACGTACATACCACTTTAATGTTAGACTATACATGCAATAAATAGCAGAGACATCATATAACACAAACTACAATCCTCAAAGACATTCATTGAAGCCCGACAGAACAACTCAAAATATATTACGAACACTGATAACATCTTAAGAAAATGCATGTCAATGAATATTAAGATTAGCAGTAGTTAATTCAAGAACTGTATAAACAGCGATATGATGATTGAAAACAAAACAAGAAAATGACACTCACATTCAAAATGATGCCTATTTCCTCCACAACCCTGAGGCTCAATGCCATCATCAACCATTTTACTCCCTCCCTTATTGATGCTGGGAGAAGAATGAGGAGGTTCACTCTGTAGCAGCTCTATTAAGAGCTTTTGGAAGCACAAATACCTGTTGAAATTATCACCAAAAACCCCATAACAAGAAGGACAAGGCAAATACAAACCAAAAAACCCCAGAAACTTAGATGCCATAAATGCTACTGCAGATGCACATAACAAGAAGTAAGCTATAGCAAGATCAAGAAAAGCAGCCACTAAGTCAATTAAACTCCACCTACACATAGCTTGGCAAGCCATTTCCAGTAAACAAGAACGTTACTTTCTACCAAAGATTCAAACTTTATCAGAAAACATCAAAAGGGCCTTTTCTATTTTCTGGACATTTCAAAATTCTAACAAAAGAAAAATGAAAAGGGATTAAAAAAAAAACTGAATTTGACACCAAAAGAATAAGAACCCAAAAAAAAAGAAAAAGAAAAATGAGTCACTTTGAGGCTTTTCTTGATGGGTTTTTGAGGGGTGATTATCGAGAAAATTAGCGGAGTAGACGAGGTTTATTGCAGTGATTAGTGATGATTAGTAAGCGGTGGAACGACAGAAACGGTTGATTTGTTTACTACAGCACTAAACGTGCAGATGTATGTTAGTTCCTGCTGGCGGTGGACATCTGTGAATGATAACTGTGGGCCACTCAATACGACGTCGTCGACAAGTAACATATATTCTTTCGCTATAACAGTACATTGAGACAGCGATGGATAGCAGATAATACTACTTAATAGGCAAATGAGACAGTTGGAGGGTTGTTGCATAGGACGCGACACATTAAAAATTGAGCTCCCCGAAGTGCCACCTACTCCCCACGTAGGTCCCGGTGGCTGGCAGCTGAGTTGGTGTGTCTTGTCCTATTTTTTCTTTTTCTTTTTTTCTAGTTTGTGCTTTTTTTCTTTTTTTCTTCATAAAAACAGTTTCAAGTGTTAATTTTTTTTTAAAAAATATGTATTCCACCTGCCTCACTTTGATAACCTTTGTTTTTTTCCTCACACGGGTTAAGAAAAATTAGTTAATTTGTTGAAAAGGTAAATATAGTCTAATTTTTTTTCTAAAATACCCTTCTATTAATATTAAAAGTATCGCTAATCACTATGCATTTACATTGATTAGAATAGTAATAATAATGTTATATTGCACCATTCAAGATATATATTAAGGCAATACTTGGTGAAAAATTTTAATGTATTAAATAAGGTATGTTATATTTGCTGATAACGAAGTATATTAAGTAAGGGTAATTTAGAGAAGTTAAAAATTAATTATATTTTTCAATTGAAATGTGGACTATAATTTAGGACGAATGAGAAAGGAAAACACGATTATCAAAATGGGACGAAGGGATTATAAATTAAGTGCAGTTTAGATATATTAACGAGTGCTTATGCTTCGATAAAGAAATCCTTTCTTTTATTAGAAGTATGTTTTTCCAAAATAAAATTGGCATTGGTGCTCCCTTGATGCTCTCATTTCAAAAAGAAAAAACTACCTTTTTTTATTAAGTTTTGAATTATAATTTTTTTAAAATATGTTTCTTAAATTATTAACTTAACAAATCTCCCAATACTTTGGCATTTTAAAAAGGTGATATAGTGTTATTTTTTCAAAACCACTCTAAAAAAATTTCTAAAGAAATGAATTTAAACGGAATACAAAATTTTGGCTTCTTTCCTATAGATAAAAATTTCCATTTTCCTATTAGGTTATGATCGCAAGAAGAAACAAATATTTTTCTCTTTGGATTATATAACGAAATCATTTCATACTTTCATTAAGATTAATATACCGTAGTAATTTGATTTATATAAAATAAAAAGATGATTGAAAATTATGTTGATAGAAAACATAAAAAAAAATTTCCGCGAAAAATCATAATCCAAGCAAGGTTGGGGTTTGGTTTCTGCTTTGCTGGTGGTGTCTCCATGATTTCTTATCAAATAAAATCTTCCTCCACGCACGCTACCGTGAAGGCATATCGTTCTCATTGACTGCATGATTAGCTTTTTTAAAGCGTCGTCGTTTGCGTACTGATCTTTCTTTTGTTTTGGTCTTAGGTATGATGGATGACTTTGAAAAGTTATCTCAGTATAATATCCTCATTGTCTTCATTGGTTTTTGGCAGTTCACATTTATGCGGATAAGTTCTCGGAAGCATATCTGTTTACTATTTGCCTCGGAAAGGTTTGATCCCTATTGACATGAAACCACTGTAGCCTGCAACAACCATGCCAATGAGACTGTAGCATTACAGCAGATTATTTGAAAAAAATGATTTAGAATAATACTATAATATTTTTTATGATATGATATATGTGAAATAAAAAAATAAAAAAATATATTTATAATATAAGTAAAATAATATTTGCAAATTTTTTTCCAAATCAAATAATAACTGCATGAAACGTTGAGAAATTTAGTTACCAAAAATTGTGCCCTGCATGCAGTTTTTTAATACACGAGTAAAGTGATTTGAATGTTTTCACGGGAAATTACTCCCGTAGCCCTGTCTTGGAGTTCGGGCAACAACGATTACAAGTAGCGATGATTTAAAAAAATTAACGATCGTGATTTGATAAAAAAAATGTAAGATTTAAATTACATTTTATACGTTGATTTTGATATTATTTGTGGGATTCATAAAAATTTATTCTGTACATATAAGTTGTTAAAAAAGAGCTACATTCTAAACAAATGAAATTAAATCCTAAGAAAATTGAAACAAAATTGACCCAAACATCTGTCTGACAACTGTTTTGGGGCCCTGATCCCGTAGCCTTAATGAGGTCAAGGCCATTGACGTGCTAATACGGTAATACCTTTGTGTACCACAAAAGAAAAAACTCCTTTGTCGGCGGTGGAGGCAGATTCTAAGGTGGCTATGCCCTTTGTGCATCATTTGACTTGATCATATATAAATTAATTTGATGTAGAAATCATAATGAATTTAACTTCACAAGTCACATGGCTATGTAGAAATATTTGCTATTGGCAGGAAGTCAAAACTCATGTGCTGGTATTTTGGCGACGATCATGAGCATAAATTTATGAAAGGGCATCATGCACATTAGGGGTGCAAACGAGCCAAGTTGAGTCGAATTTTTACCTTATTGAGTCGAGCCTTCAGTTAATTTCATGAAACTCGAATTTGAACTCGAGCTCGACGAGTTCAAAATGTCAAACTCGAGTTCGAGCTTAAAAAATATAAAAAATAAGAATTATTTTTATTTTTAATAAATAAAAAATAGTTATTTTATTTTTTTAAATGAATAAAATAATAATTTTTTAACAAATAATAAAATATTAGGAATATATATGTAATTTTACTATTAAAATAAAAAAAAATATATATATATATAATTGAGCTCGCGAGCCAACGAACTTAATGTTTTTGAGCTCAAGCTCGACCTCGAGATCGACTTGATTAGCTCGAACTTGATTCGAGTTCGATATTGACCGAGCTTGAGTCGAACTCGTATTCGGCTTACGAGCGACTCGATTCGTGAACAGCCCTAATGCACATGCACCTTATTCTTAGATTAAATCTCTACTTCTTGCGGCTTCAATGGGTGCCTCCCTTTGATTAGAAGTCAATAGGACAGCTTTTTAGAAATAGAAAAAAAAAAAAAAAAAAACCTAGCAGAGAAGGGCTAGAATTTAAAAAGTGAGAAAGCCACCCAGGAACCTAATGAGAATTGAACCGCCATCATACTAGAAGCATGCATCACGCATTCATATGGATTTAGAACAAACCTCATATAGAGGCATATTGATAGGAAACAAGATTTGAATTATTGACCTTCCATCCCACAATTAATGTGGTGGCCAACCCCCTAGAGTAGGCTTTCCTCCGTCCTCCCCTCCTCCCCCCACAACACCACTCTCCCGATTAGGAGTAGGAGCAAGTTAAACTACTCTAAATGTGCCATTACGATTAAAACAAAAAAACAAAAAAGCAGAGGGATTAGAACAAGAGTTGGATGTAGATTGCACCTGGAGATTAAGTGTTATGTCTAAGTTACGAGCATTTTCTCACAAATCAACTGTTTTTCTTTAAATTAATTGGGGTAATTCGACCAACAAGACACGGGATTAAAAACAACACAAAAAATTTTGTAATTTTACTGAGACATTTATGCTTCATGTTTTTCTTCCTATGATTTTACAATAATTTCATATATTGGCTCTACTGGGCCAAAGAATCTGCTTACATTTTTGCTGAGAAATATCAGACGTTCTTTTTGCTAAAGAGTCTGAAGAAGGTTGCCCAACTTTGCACAACAGATCATTTTGCTTTTGTTTTCTCCTTTTTTTGATCTAATTCCAATTACACATAATACAATCATATTGTATTAACCGTAACATAATATAATTAATACAATCTGGACTATAAATCTAAAGTTTTACGTTTCACACAAGCCCATAACAAGGAAACAACTTTTTCACAGAAGCCCATATCTGGAATATAATCCAATTAAGTCCCAAGTATTTTCTTTGGGCCAACTGATATCGTAGGACCAGCTGACAGCTGAGAAGTGAATTGTTGACACTTACCACATGCCTCAATCTCATATTTGCATAACTGGGCCCTTACAACAATTTGTAAAAAGACCGTTTCAGCCTCATAATTTTGAAAAGATATATTTCACTCCCCAACATTTTCAAAATAATATATTTTGAAAAGATATAATTTTGATCCCAAACCTCTGTTTTTGTCACTTCTTTGCCCGAAAGGTTCGTGCTCACATGCCATAGAAATCCTATACATACATACATAGATACATATATGCGTGTGTGTGCGTGTGTCTGTCAAATTTATTACTCAAATTTATACCATATATAAAAATGTTATTTTCCATATAAATAAAATTTATATGATAAGAATGATAGTGGGATTAGAAATAACATTTTTCATATATATATATGTATGTATGTATGTATTTATGTATGTATGTATGTATATGTGAACTGTCAAATTTATTACTCAAATTGCTGTGATATCTTATTTTGACATCGTTTATGCTATAGATTATGCTCTTCAGTCAGAACCCTTATGCAACCTCAAGAAATGAAATGGAAATCTTCAACTATAACATCTGAACTATAAATATATGAAGATAGTTTGAACCTTCTTCATGAATAAGTTTGGCTCCATTTTTTTTTTCTTTTTGTCAATGGTTTAATATGAATCCTGTACAACTAGTCAAAGTTGAGATATGAGAGGCGTGTGTGTGTGTTTCTCAAGCTAAACATGGACATTTTTTCGAGAAGAGCCAGCTTGCCCGTTGTTTTTTGCTTCTTCCTTTTGTCCATCTGAAGAAGAATGAATATGTTTTGACTCATGGAATGTTCTAACTCTTAATCCAATTTCTTTGACGAGTTGCTAGATAAGTAAGGCTGCGGCTGGTCCAAACTTCAGATGAATAAGAATTAATAACCATTCAAATAGTTTGAGCTTTTTGGAGGGTCAAAATGCATACCTTTCCGTCATAAATCTAGATTTTTGATGCCTTGATAACTTGAACTCATTATTTTAAAATTTGCATAACACATGTAGTTAAGATTGAGGGGTGTGATTTAGTTTCGACCTTTTTTATTTTGAGTAAATCTTATATATACCGACAGTGTATACACTATCACCGTTGGATTCATGACATATGTGCAAAAGTTAAATTTCAAATTCAAATTTTACATAGTTGTCATTCATCCAACGTTGACAGTGTATACACTGTCAGTGTATAAAAGATTAATTTTTTTATTTTGTTCATTTTTTTAAGAATAAATTTGATGCAGAACGTGTTATGCATTACACCAATTTTTCACCGATACAACAATATTATGCTTTTGCATGTACACCCGATAATATAAAAATTACACAAATATTATGCTTTTGTACACCAGGAATCACATAATGCACAACTAAAACTGCCACAAGACAAATTCACATGCATAAAAAAAATACATGTATTTCTATAATGATGGGTAGACTTGATCAAAGTTTAGCTGTTGATTAAGAACAAATATTTAGAACAACATATGTACTTCCCCTGCATGCAAGTTGACATCGTAAATGGATTAGAGTAATGCATTGATAAATTGACCTGGCAACTTATCTTATCTCTTGACTTTAATTCTTGGAATCTCAGTACTACAATAATTAGTCATCGGAATATTGTATTGGTTGTTTTGCTTTCAAGTTTTGCTATCATCAGCTTGCATGCCATCTTAATGAGTTGGCCAACTAGCTGCTTGTTTTTCAAAGTTTAAGGTGTCAATAGTTGAATAACTGCACTCCAATAATTCGAGAATCATTTTCACCTAAACCAAAAAAAAAAGAGGAAACAATAGGGTTTTTTTTTATTTTTTTTAAAGTTTTTTATAGATTTAAAATTTTGTCCAATCTAATTTTGTTTAGAATCTAGGTTAATGTTATATAACTGCCCTAGCACAATTTGCTTCATGATTAACTAAATTTCTCCTACTCAATCATCACCAAATTTGATTAGCAGCAGCTAGGAAAACTTCCAACAACCATCCTCTTAAGAGTCCTTTTAGGAAGTTTTTTTTGGAAAGTGCTAAATCTATTATTGAAACTTGTATATAATGTGTGTATTTAAGATGGAGGAGCGTGATTTAACCTCGACCTTTTAGCTTTATTTTAAGTAGTTTTCTTTTACTAAGTAAGTTATTTGAACCATAATGTGGATCAAAAAAAGGTTGCAACATAAGGAGAAAAAAAATCTACTGTTTGGAGATTTTAAATATGAATGCTACTTATTTATTCATTTATTTATTTAGATGTTTATGATTAGGAATGATATTTATGAGCATAACCACCCCATCTGTTTAAATCACCCTTCAACCCCCCCCCCCCCATCTTAATAAGATGTGATTGCATTGCTGGGATGTAGGACCAACATAATAATCTAGGAAAACTGCATTTGATTCCATCAGCAATGTATTAATTAAAACCAGATCCATCAATACTAAACTTCCTTGTTTTGTCCAAATACCGGTTGCAATTTGAAGTCATGTAATTCAAAATTCAAGAAGGCAGAAATAATTGACCCTAGTAAAATCAAATATTGATTTAATCCAAATTGATTTGGTACAGGCACAATTGTGTCATGATCCGATTCCATTTGATTGCTATATTTGATATAATATCCTATGTGCAATCACATTAGTATATAAATGTATATTGAATATATTATTCGTTGCACTAATTTTACAACAATACAGCAATATTATACTTTGGTACACTAGATAATGCAGAAAACAAAATAAAGATGGGGAATTGCACAAAGCAAAACCAGAGTTGCCCCAAGTTCAAACGGATCAAGAGCCTCTGCTGTCACAAGTTTTAATTGTACAGTGCAAACCTAGACACTAACACAACAAATAAAAACACTCGTACAACAAGATGTGAAAACATTAAAAAAATTTAATATAATAAAATTTAGGGAAAATCACAAAAACTCCCCATAAGATTTATAGCGATTTTCACTTTATCCCCTAACGTTAAGTTGTTGGCACTTTTATCACCTTGACTGCTAATCAAAGCACTGAACTGGCAACGGAGTTGATGGCTGAAAGTTAAATGATAGTGGTATCCCTAAAAAAATGTTGGATAGACAAAATTACCCATAAATTTGATTTGGGTAAAAATAATTTTTCCAAAATTGCCTTGGTAGAATTGGAATGGGCGATGTTGCTAGTTCATTTTAGCTTCTCTATTTTTCCCAAAATACCCTTTGTTTATTTTAGCTTCTCTATTTTTCCCAAAAATAATTTTTCCAAAATACCTTTTGTAAATACTTTAGCTTCTCTCTTTTTTTTTTCCCACAACTCTTGATTGTAATATAGTACAAATTTTTCTTCCATTGTCGCAAAGTTCGGGGTCGACCCACTTAAAATAATCACATGCTTGCCGATTCTAGAACAAAACAAAAAAATTTTTCCTCAAATTATTTTCTCTAAAAGTTAACAAAAAAACATTATTTATCATACAATTCATACCTTATAATTTGAGCATCCAAGAAATTTCCTTTCAGGATTTTCCGGTGTTCATGACCTTCTTAACGGTGCTAGTTTATCGCATCCATATGTTTCTTGGCTTGGTTCTTGTACATATTGTGATGAACAACATCTGGATGAAGAGCAGCAAAATGAATTTGAAGAAGTTTGGGACATTTTTTTTTGCAAATATAGGATTGGGAAGTTTGAAAACTGATGAAATGAGAACAAAAAAAATTTTGATCTTCTAGTGAGGCTTCCCTTTATATACAATGGACGGGGGCATTTTGTCACAAAATTATAACATTTAACCTTGGATCATTTTCGTCAAACTGAAGTATTTCAACGGATCTTTGCTAAGCTGAATTATCAAAGGGGATAAAGTGCCAACAAGTTAACGTTAGGGGGTAAAGAGAAAATCGCTATAAACCTTATGAGGAGTTTTTTGTGATTTTCCCTAAAATTTATGCTACATCTAGATTGATTACACAACACTACATCTATCATCCTCAACTGCACCTGCAATCAATATTGATTACAGCGCATTTGAATCCAACCCAAACCAACTGCATAAATACATGTACTTCTAGATTGTTGGGCATATTTGATAGTTTAGCATTCAGTCGAGCAGTTAAAGAGCGAACCATTTGGTACAATTTATGTTCTTCTTGACTTATGGATCAAAAAGTACTTCCACAGTATGTAAATTTACATCGTAAATGGATTAGAACAATGCTTTGATAAACCAACCAACCTATTATCTCTTGGCCTCACTTCTTAGGATATGAAAAAAAATGGCTCAAATGATACGATCCCTCCGTCAGCCCAGAATGAAAGGGGTGATCTCGTAGTTTTTGGTCTGTGAAGATGCATTTTTAGGTGCTTCATTTTATCCCATTGAGGCCGAACCTAAACTTCTGCTCGAGAGATAGCTGTCCATACACTGATAAGGGATGTATGGATTCTTGAGAAGAGAGGAGCCACGTTGGTCCCCCCGGATCGCCCGGATCCCACGAGTGAATCGAAAGTTGGATCTACATTGGATCTCACCCGAATCGCCCCATCTATCCTCCCAAGGAGAGGTTTGGTTTCAAACCCCGGTTCGAACAGGAGGAGTACGCCTATAATACAGTAGTTTGGTTGTTTTGCATTCAATTGTTGTTAACATCAGCTTGTATGTCATTTTAATTGGTTAACTAAATTCAAATTGAAGGTATTAATTACTTGAATAATACCACTCCAAAGATTAAAGAACCATTTTCACCTAAACCAAAAGCAAAAAGAAATAATAGGGTTCTTTTTATTTTCTTCCTTTTTTCCCTATGGAGTTGACAATAAGTGGAAAAGATGTCCAGAAAGTAAGCGGCATCTAGGTCCTACCTATTCAATTCTGCTTCAGAATCTACCTTAATGTGATATAACTGCCCTAGTACAATTTGCTACATGATTAACTAAAATTTTCAATCATCACCAAATTTGATTAGCAGCAACTTGGAAAATTTTCACCAACCATCCCTTTTAAGAATCCAACTGTTCTACACCAAATCCACTTTGTGAGGTTGATATTTGGTGCGTCAAATCTAAAGCGATTGTCAGAAAATGCCTGTATGCTGATCTCTTATAAACTGAGTTTGACAATTTTCCCATAAATGTTTAGTTTATTAATTTTGGAAGTAAATGTAAATCCTAAAAAAAATAAATGGTTGCTATGAAAAATAATCTGCGACAAGAAACTGTTTCTTTTTTTTTTTTTGGGTTTTTTGCCCCCATTTTATGCAGAGTAAGGAGGTGGAGCACAGCAAGCTAATTAATTAAAAAGATGGGTCACTAGTAAGGTTCATGGAAATCTAAAGGCTTAATAGACGTTTATATTTTCTTTTTAACCAATTAATTTTACATTTTTTCTTTTTATTCGTTTAAACAAGGAAATTCAATCTCCTTATTTGCTCTCAATTTGGTTTTGAACCAATTATACACGGCCAGAATTGTAAAGGAGAACAAGTTTTGTCTGATCTTTTTCTTTCTAATTTTCGGTTGGATAAGATACAAATTTGAGCTCTTAATATGTGTGCCATATAGATAGTTGGATAACACTATCACAATGATTTCTAAACCTTCTTTTTTTTTTGCAAAGAAAACAGAATTAAATTTACATAAATAATTATTGGCTGAGTTTGCTAGTCTATGAGCACAAAGCAACAACAATCCCACAAATTTTAGTTATCCCAATATTATTGAAAAGTCTAACTAAATATATTAGAATTTCTTAAAAATTTTGTTTTTATAATTTGGGGGGCCAAAATTGAACTAATGTTTTTAATTTTCTTTTGCTGAAAACGAAGTGAATTGTATCAGACATATCTTATCAAGAAACCGCCCATATTAATGAGACAAACAAGTACAACTCTCATCTCCCATCTACCTCAATCGCGGCAATGAAATTCAGCAAAAGGCGCCCAACATTTTTGGAGTAGGCTACCAAACACAGCCAAATTCCGGCCAGGTGGTTCCCAAGATTACATATTGTTGTGCCTCATTGCTTTTTGATAGATGGCCACCTCTCATACTTTCATATCTTGGATTTGATAGTTTCAAAATTTGCACTTCAAATAGTGGCACATATGAATTTATCTTAGTCACATATAGTAGTGGATCTGGTAGTTAAGCTTGTGTTCTATCTAGTTTAGCCACATATAGTAGTGGATTTGGTAATTAGGCTTGTGTTCTATCCAATTATTATATTTATTACAATAATTTGATTAACGGTGCTCGTTGAGTGTATGATAAGAAGAGTTTCAGGTGTTTGCTTTTCAATATATATATATATAATTAATTCGAAAAAGTATCACAATTTGAGGGAACGTAATAATTATGAATGTGTGCGTATGAAATAATTTATGGGTTAAAAACAAAAAAACCCCATATAATATATCTAATACACAGAAAAATCCCCCATAGTTTTAAAACATACAAAAAGACACCTCATGTTTTGAATTAAATTGTAAACTAATAGAATTCGTTAAATTTATTGAATTAAATTGTAAACTAATAAAATTTGTTAAATTTAACGGAATCTGTTAAACTTAATGGAAAACTTAACGGAATCTGGTAAATTTAACGGTAAATTTAACGGAATCCGGTAAGTTTAACGGCCGAAACCGTCATTTTCGTTAAGTTTAACGAATTCTGTTAGTTTACAATTTAGTTCAAAATATAAGGTGTCGTTTTGTATGTTTTGAAAGTACGGATGGCTTTTATGTATATTAGGTATATCACAGGGTTTTTTTTTTGTTTTTAACCCATAATTTATTTATGTACATCAATTTTTTTAATAAAATAATGTCGTGTTTCGCCCCAAATCCATATATAAAAGGAAGGAATTTACTTCATGTAGTTTAAAAAACTGAATAAACACATCAATGAATAACTTGTCCTAAAACCCATTTAGATTGTGGAATCATGTTACATGATTGTCCTCTTAAACAGTGCATATCAAACACTTTTTAACAATATCATGTAGGGAATTATAATTCAAATCTGTAATACAATCTGTCTTTTTCCAAAATTGTTTTGTGTCTCTTTGTGCTTCCCCACCACAATTTTGAGTGATTTTGCGCCTAAACTTGCGCCATAAATGATTGTCAATAAATTTAGGTCACATAACAATTCTATCCAGGCTGTAGGAAGCAATATTGTTAATCTTTGTCACTTTTCATCAAGCAGTCATTGTCCTCATCTCCTTGTGCAAATTTCTTGAGCTGTTTTAGGTGGAGAAGTCCATTCGACAGCAACAGCAACCAAATACTTCTTGGATGTATTATTCAGATCGATACAGTATTTTTGTATAAAAACTTCAAAAAAAAGCAATCCAGATGGGATCTTAATCTGCAATGTTTGATTCAAAGAAGAGTAAAAATGAACTCTGGCCAAAAGGGTTGCTCTATTGTGAGATCTTACCTAATTTATGCTGAATTACTTCATAGGAGTATGAGATGAGACACTTTGCTCAATGAATTCATACCTTTTGACAAAACCAAACAACCAACCAAAACATAAAGTAAATAGTTGTAACTCGCACTAGACTATAAAAACATCAATTAATACATAGGTTATTCATAACCATTCAAGATTTATGTCATGAAAGTCAACAAACATTCTAGAGCAGTTAACTATTTAGGCTTCAACTCAGACAAGGAATAAACTTAGATTATCTGGTGGTGCACAGAAAAGGAAAATCTCGTTTTTATTTTTATTTTTTACCTTCTTTAATTATATTAATATATTTTGGTTCATTTACATTTCTTCTTGCAAAGTCCTATTACCCTCAAATTTACACCTTTAATTCCCCTTTAAACCCTAAAGGTTGATAAAATCTTAAGCTCAAAATCTAAGGCCTAAATTTGACAATGGAAAAAGATATGTTTCTTTAGTGGAAAAACTTTAGATATCACATGCCTTTGCTCTCGAGGTGGCAACTTTGAGAAGTATGAAAGGTTTCATACGTTAGGATGGTTTCCAATGAGGATTTTCTCCTTTTTAGTGATGCCTAGAAACTTGTTTCATGTGCATTTGTTTGCCTTGTTTCTTCTATCAGCTTGTAGAAATTATTGATAACTTCAAACGATTAGGAAACCAAAACTGACAGCAAAGCTGGCTGCAAAATTATGCCACTGCTTATTAGTATCATTCAGGGACCACATTTCTTGTGCATTAAAATTGTGGGACTAATGTATGGAAGCCATATTTGATTATTTGATACACATCCCATAATTTTCTGTGCAAGTTATTCAAAGATAAGGTTTAAACTAGTGTTCTAGATAATTGAAACCGGTTCAATTGTTTTCTTTAAATGATTATACAAGACCATTGCTTTTGTTCTTTTTGTGTAAGTGTTTGTGTAACGATTGATTGTTATTAAGGTTCAATTATGTAGGGTTATTTGAAAAGTGTTTAATTTTTAAAGAAGGCGATAAATATAAATGTGTACAACAAGATGAAAATGTTTTGTGAATTAAGTATTAAACGAGTGTTCTAACACACGCGTTAGAAGAAAAAGAAAGACACGGGTTGCAGAAGTTTTTTGAGAAATCTACTCTGTTAAGATAAATAAGATCGTTCAGAATATTTAGGGGTTTTAAAAGTTTGATTGTGGATCTATACATTCCCCAAATATATATAAGAAGTTTGCTTACCTAGAACCTGGATCTTTCAGAAATAATAAATGTTTATGTCCAAAATAATTCCTATGGCCATGCACAGGAAAGCAGAAGTCAATCTGAGGTCTTTGCAGATGGGCTAAATATCCATATATAGCCAAAGTTTTGAGTCCCCACCTCTTTCTGTTGTTTCTAGAGAAACATAAAGGTAAAACCCTCAACGCGGTATGAAATTTAAAAAAGCGGCTATGGAAAAATTAGCCCTCTTAAAAGTGCGAACAACTGATATGGATGATGTGATCCATGATGTGTTTCCAGAGAACCAAATCAACTAAAGAATCAGAATTTTCTTTAGCAAACATCATACAGGGGTTGGTTCTTGTTGGCCAGTTTTATCTTCATAGCCATACAATTCAAACATGCAACCTAACCATGTTTGAATATAAGCCCCCAAATACATAACCAGGTTCAAAACTTTCATACAAGAACCTGCTTTTGTTCATTGTTGGAGCCTTCACTACTCTTATCTGCATTCTCTCTATTCATGTCCAACTTTTGCAGTTCAAGCCATTAACCATCTCATCAATATCAGCTGAACCATGCATCTGAACCGCCTTTGTTTCATTCTGCCAGCAGATGTTGATGAAATTGAACCAATTGATCACAAAAAAGTCCAGAAAACACAGGAAAAAGAACCGTCTCCTCGCCACTGTGGCTCACAAGTTGTGAATCTCCTTCGTACATCACTGCATCGATTCTTTGACTCAAAATGGATCAACTTCTGCCACCAAGAAGCCCCAGAGAAGCATTTCTCTGGTACGTTGTTCCAGGATATGGCAGGAGTGAAGATGTCTGAGGAAGTAGGGGGCGAAAATGCCAGAATATTCAGCTATTCTGAGCTCTACATAGGGTCCAAAGGATTTAGTGAAGATGAAATACTCGGAAGTGGAGGCTTTGGCAAAGTCTATAGAGCAGTTTTACCCAGTGATGGAACAACAGTAGCTGTTAAATGCTTGGCTGAGAGAGGCGAGCAATTCGAGAAGACATTTGCTGCAGAATTGGTAGCCGTTGCTCATCTTCGCCACAGGAACCTTGTAAAGCTCAGGGGATGGTGTGTTCATGATGATCAGTTGTTTCTTGTCTATGATTACATGCCTAACCGAAGTCTTGACAGAATACTCTTTAAAAGGCCTGAGAAGAATGGTTCATCACCTCTTGATTGGGAGCGTAGGAAGAAGATAGTCAATGGCTTGGCTGCTGCGTTGTTTTACCTCCATGAACAATTGGAGACTCAGATCATACACAGAGATGTGAAGACGAGTAATGTGATGCTTGATTCACATTTTAATGCCCGTCTTGGTGACTTTGGCTTGGCTAGGTGGCTAGAACATAAGATTGAGTACCAATCAAGGACACCTTCAATGAAGAATCAGCAATTTCGGCTAGCAGAAACAACCAGAATTGGTGGAACCATTGGCTATTTGCCACCGGAGAGCTTCCAGAAGAGAAGTTTCGCCACTGCAAAATCTGATGTATTCAGCTTTGGAATTGTGGTCCTGGAGGTTGTTTCAGGAAGGCGTGCTGTTGATCTCACATACCCGGATGATCAGATCATCTTGCTTGATTGGACCAGGAAGCTTTCCGATGAAGGAATACTTCTACAAGCAGGGGATACTAGGCTCCCAGATGGGTCTTTCAAGCTTTCAGACATGGAACAAATGATACATGTTGGACTTCTCTGCACACTTCATGATCCTCAATCGCGGCCTAACATGAAATGGGCTGTGGATGTACTTTCTGGCAACATATATGGTAAATTACCAGATCTTCCTTCATTCAAGAGTCACCCCCTTTACATATCTTTGTCGTCTCCAAGCAACAGTAGTTCTAGCTACACGATCACAACAGGGTCTTCTACAACAAGATCCACAACCAGCATCAGCACTTCTGCTCTAAACTCATCAAACTTTGTCACAGCCACTGGAGAAACCATGTACGTAACAGCAGAGGTTGAGAACAGTAATATTGTCTCTTCCCATAGTAGCCACCCTCCGCCATGTACTTTCCCAGTGGTTGAAACTCCAAGGGTGATAACATACAAGGAAATCATTGCTGCCACAAACAATTTTGCAGATTCACGGAGAGTAGCCGAGCTTGACTTTGGAACAGCCTATCATGGTTTCCTTGACAATCATTACCACGTTCTGGTAAAGAGGCTTGGCATGAAGACTTGTCCTGCATTGCGAGTAAGATTCTCAAATGAACTCCAAAACTTGGGAAGGCTTCGCCACAGAAATCTGGTACAGCTTCGTGGATGGTGCACTGAACAAGGGGAGATGCTTGTTGTGTATGATTATTCTGCACAATGCCTCCTAAGTCATGTCTTATTCCATCATACAAGCAGAATCTTGCAATGGCATCATCGATATAGCATAATCAAATCGCTTGCTTCTGCCATTCGGTACCTCCATGAAGAATGGGATGAGCAGGTTATTCACAGAAGCATCACATCTTCTGCCGTAATTCTGGATGCAGACATGAATCCTAGACTCGGTTGTTTTGCTCTAGCTGAATTCTTGACACGGAATGAACATGGCCATCATGTCGTTATTGACAAGAATAGATCAGCTTGTGGAATCTTTGGATACATGTCGCCAGAGTATATTAAATCTGGAGAAGCAACTACAATGGCTGATGTTTATAGCTTCGGTGTAGTGTTGCTTGAGGTGGTATGTGGGCAGATGGCAGTTGATTTTAGGAGGCCCGAAGTGCTACTAGTGAGAAGAATTCAAGAATTTGATGCGCAGAAAAGACCATATGAAGAACTGGCAGACATGAGGTTAGATGGAAAGTACAACCGCAGGGAATTGTTGAGGCTGATCAAATTAGGCATGGCATGCACCAGCTCCAACCCAGAATCAAGACCAAGCATGAAGCAGATAGTAAGCATACTTGATGGTCATGATCAATGGTTGATGGACAATTGGCGCAAGGAGGAGGAAATAGAACAATGGAAACAAAGAAATGCATCTTCTTTGTCACTTATTAGAAGAATTCAAGCTCTTAGCATACAATGAAACTTGCCTATAATGTAAACAATTAGATATGCTTATATTTACAGCAACCTGTGTTATAAAATTAATTATCTTTTGCCTTTTGTTCTTTGACGTCATCTGAAGGGAGTTGTAATGTGTTTTACCATTTAAGGGTGCAGAACGCTACAATCTTTAGCATAGATAACATTGACGTTTTCCAGCTGCTATAAATAGTCCATATCACATGCAAAGAATGGAAACAAATAAACACCGGGAAACAGTTCAATTCATTGATACAAAGTATAGACTACAGATCTTAAGAAATCTTATGGGGAAAGAAACAGCAAAACACACAAAAGTATGAAACAGAAGTGAGATTTCAGCTTTTTCAGCTGAAAGTAATAAACATACGTGTAATTGGCCACTTATGCACACTGATATGCAACGCGCTTTATGTCACGTGTACACATCAATCAACTCTGACCTCCTGCAGATTGTATCTTGCTTTCTGTCTTGCAGACCTGAATCCAGCTAATCTTCTATCTCAATAGCCTCATCATCTGAGTCCATTCCAACCCAGTCGATGAAAGCAAAGAGAAACTCCCTGAAGCCAACCTTGCCTTTTCTGTTCCAGTCCATTTCTTCTGCAATCATTAATAGGATCACATGAGCTCTAAAACATGGTCCTACTTGCTGCTGATCAATGATATAAATAACATTAGAGAGTATGAATATACTGAATCGAGTGTGAGTCACGTGAGAGGGTGATCTCTCCAAAGAAGAGGCCTCATTCAGTGCCTTGACAACATCTTTCCTGTTCAGTTTCCCTTTGCCATTTTTATCAAGGAACAAGAATGCTTCAATTATAATATTAAAAGTAGCTTGAAGCTGTGGTGAAAGAATATCTGATGCCTGAAACAAAATTCAACTGTGAGGGACTACATTTGTTCACAAAAGGATAAAAGAGCATTCAAAATTGTGAAAAACGAAGGTGATGTTGATAAATGTACAGTATGAGAAGGGATGGAATAATCCGTTAGGAAATATATGAGACACAGAAGAACAATAAACTCATTGAGTTGTATGCCTTCATTTTCATTTATATCACAATAGTAGAAAAGGTCATCAATTTCCTCCTCTCTGATTGTTAACTGCAATTCCTGAGAGCATTTTTTTAGTTCTTCACGTTCAATGGTTGCATTGTTATCTTCATCTGCATTGATGATTCAAGAAATCGAGAGAGAGAGAGAGAGAGATTTCAGTATCCTTAAGACTTTCAGTTTCAAATTAAAAACTTCCAGACACAAAAAAGACTCACCGTACTGTCGGAAAATGTCTCTTATCTCTTTCAATCCCTCTTTGAACTGGGGGAATTTCATGATTATGCTATTGATTGATCTGAAGTTGCATTGTCCTGAGGCACTTTTCTTAATCTCAATCATCCTCTTTTCAAGCTTACGATCCAGCCTCTCATACTTGCTTTGTGGTTTATGACAACAGAACATCCCTACCACCTTACCTGACAACAGCTTCAGATCAGCATAACGGCGAAAGGTGCCTTCAAGATAGCCAGCAGTAGGTAAATCACTAACTGTTGATTAAAACATAATAAATAAGGTCATCTGATCGTCAACATGGAATCGTAACGTTATCGTTCAAATAACACACAAATTAATGGAGATCATGTTCATCCATATGATTAGATGTGAGATATCTCAGAACATTAATCACCCCTGAATGCAGAAGCACATGTCATCAGCACAAACTTATAATGGAATATCTTGCCAGCAATACTAAACATAACTTTTTAAGTTAGTTCGATGGTGGTTGTTGTCCGAAGCAGTCAGATAGTGATAACACTTCTAAGCAATTCAAGAAATTGGCAAAAAGAATTAATTGCTTGCCATCACGTTACTGTACAGGTTTCCCAATACTCCAGTTAAGTATCTTTATTTCTTTTTTCTATATTGTGGAATATATCAATCAGATTCCAAGCATGTAACAAGGAAACGTAAGATCTTTCATAATTCAAGATAATAACCGAAGGTTGTATCAGGAACCTACCAATCATATGCTGAAGTTAATGAACACCTACCTGACTTCATCATATTAAACAGAACTAATGTGGCAATGGAAATCTCCTAAAAAACAACCGATCATGCCTCGTACGTCTTGTTGCTCTCAAATGGTTGTAACATAGTCAGCAGAGTAATTTTGTGAAGGAATGAAGAGTGAGTATATGGACTCCAACCCATGAAACCAAAGCAGCAATAGCAAATTAAAGAAATATAACAAAGGAGAAAATATGTTGCTGGGAAGCACAAGCGAACATATAGAAATTGATGTCAGACGCCTGTAGTGCTCTTGCCAGACAAAAAATTTGTATTCATCTTCGAGGATTAGCAGTAAAGTTCTTTAATATTTTCATCTTTAGCAGCAAATTACGATTTAGAGGCTCGAACCCATAATTTGTCGAGGCATAAAGTAAAGAAGCTAGTACTAGTAAATGCATAAACCCACAAAAAAAAAAAATTGATTACTCTGGAACAAGAAAAGAGTCAACAACATTGAGGCATTCCCATTAATACAGTCAGTAAAGATTCTCATAAAACCACAACTGATAAAGCTTATTCTACTTTACATATTTAATCTTGTAATGTATAAGGAGCCATGACTCTTATTGCACTTTAACATGACAGAAGTACCAAATATCCTAGCTTGTTCCTTTATACAAAAGGCCGAAACTGTAAGGTTATGCTATACACAAGTTGAATTCCTTTATGCATTTTAACAAACATGTAAGGATAAAAGGAATAATGATATTGAAGTTGTAGTACAGTTTGAGAAACTGGGAATAAATCCAATGCTCCTGAACAAGAAAGACAAGAAATGGTGTGGTATACCTGGTGAATCTTTCATGGGTTTGGAGTCTGGAAGAACAAAGAAAGAAATTGCTGCTTAGCTCCTAGAATCTATCTGTATATGATAGAAAGGGAAGAGAGACCCATCAATGGTACAAGCTGCAAAACTAGTCCTATAAAGAAAGAAAAACAAAGGGTTCAGTGGGGAAGGAGGGAATGGGGTCATGGAAAAGTAAAGTATATATACCATCGTCATCATGTCTTTGAATGGAAAATTCTCTCTCTCTCTCTCTCTCTCGCTTCCCCAAGTGGATATGCCATCATAGCTTTGACTACAAGCCTTCCTCACTTTCTTTCCTCTCCTCTGCCAACTTCATCAACCTGAAAGAGTTTGAACAAGCTCTTATTTATGGATAGTTTAACTTTCAATTCCATTTCTTGATGTCAATTTGATAAGGAAACTGTAGATTTCCATTCCAGAATTTTGCCCATTGGCATTGACTAATGCTTCCAACATTTCGCTACATACATCATCATGAATTCATTTTCGACTATCAGACCCCCTCTTCCACGAAAACCTCAAATGTCAACTTGACACTGCATTAAATATTTTCCCCTTTTCATGTCAAAATGCTTTCCATGCACTTCTATTACTTAATTTTAGTACGAACATGAGTCAGTTTTCAAGTTAGTTACAATTTAAACAAGATATTACACGTTAGATTTCTTTGCCCCAAAGGGAAAATGGAAAAACACACACACAAGAGCACATATGAGAGGGTGCATTTCATTTTGGTCATATAATTGTGATCAAGTTTGAGCAAGGCCCCAAGGCTAAATTAATCTCCACCCTGTTTACAGATTGATACATACTAGACAATGATGAAAACCACTTATCACCTGCAAAAGTCGATAGTGGAAGACAACGAAGTAGTATTATTGAAATCAACACGTTTGAATGGTCATATGTCGTTGATTAAAAAGAGATTCATGAAATCCAAAAATGTAAAATATCTTTTGTGAAAGTCTAACATGGCTATCATCCAAGTCAAATTTAGGCCCTTCTACCCTTGTTCTATCATTCGGAATATCATTTCTGAATGCCGATATTTGTTGGTTTGAATAATAAAAGGGAGGGGAAAAAAGGGGTATAGTTGATACATGGGTTGAATGTGCAATGTACATCTTGACTGCAAGAGGGGAAAAAAAAAAAAAGAAACAGAAGCTAGAACTGTTTCTTGGTGATTACTCTTGACGCAAAGAATTGTTGTATATTTCGATCTTGTATATAATGTAGAATGATTAAGCACGAAGTTACTACAGATATATTGATCAATAAATGAAAAACTTGTTGCAGGGGCAACCACTCTTAGGCAAATGATTTTTCTCCTCTAATCCATTTCAATATTGCATCCAAATATTCTTAAGAAACCACAGATAACATCTAAAATGTGGGTAATCTGTTTCTTAACAACTTCATTCAGCAAGAAATTTGTCAGCAAGGTCAGTTAAAGTTATTTAGAAGTCAAAGTACAGGAGGAGGCACCTTCAAATTCAAGTACTCCCAAATCAATCTTCCTAAGTAATTTACAAAGGGCATGCATAAGACTGTTGCAAGATAAGCTGATCTCTTAGATCAACAAGATAGGAATCACAATGCGATGAAACAAGCAAAGAACAGATGATTTATCACTCATATATAAATCATCAGAAACTCATCCAATGTTGGTCATCATCCACTCCACTTGTCGCATGGAGTTGTCAAAATGCAGAGACTCTCCGTTGCCAAACACCAGGCGTGCCCGTTTCTTCAATGCAGCAGCCTGTGAACCAGATACAGGGCTTTCATTTGACGTCAAGCAGCTATCTATGGAGCAGTCGCCAATTCGAGCAGGCAAATTGGAAGGGGTTTTGTTTTCCATTCCTGGAGGCAACTTCAGATAGAGGAGGAACAGATGTCATACCCTGACAATCTGAAGCAACCTTGATTGCCAACTCAGATAGCTCCTCCCTAGCTGCTTCTAGCCCTGCGGAGGCCACAGCATGATCATTAAGGGCTTTACAAGCTTTTTCAAGGATTGACTGCAGGTATTTTCCCTGTGCTTCAATGCGTAACTGAAGACGCTGCTGAACCTGATTGAACAGGTTAAAGTTAAAAAGACATCTAGAATCAGAAACCAAGTTTTACGAAATAGAAATTGCCAAAAGAATTATGCGCATATGTGCTTATCTATGGTATTGAGTATATAATGCATTTAGCCTATTGCATTATCCTAAAGAGAAGTAATTATGAAACTCCAATAGCATTAATCAATTTTCTGAAAAGGGTGCAAAGAAGGAAATTCTCACATGCAATTAGCATGCGAGTGCAATAGGAAGCAACTGTTTTAACAAATGGAAGTAAATGTATCAGGTTAATGGTGTAGATACAGAACAAAACCTCTGACTAACCTCGAGCTGTTCATGCAGTCTTCGCTGCACTTCCATCTGCACACGCAAAGCCTCCGTAACCTGGTAGCCACTGATCAAAGAGACGGAAGACTGGTGAAACATGATGTAGTACGTAAAACTGGTGGAAGAAAGGAGTAAGAAATGCAACATACTCATTGATATCTTGCGCATTCATTCTTGATGAAGCACATGTGGAAGAACCAGTGTCCTGACTTTCAGCAACGCAAGATGCTGCAAAACCAACAATTTAATATCAACACTTGGACCACTTAAAGTGCTTTTTCTGAGACAAATGATAATATGTATTATCAAGATTATCCAAGTTCATTTCCTTAAAGTTATCCATTCTAACAATTTTCATTTGCTGCTAAATAGCGTATTTGCTTAGTAGACACCATTTATCAAAGTCTATCCCAGACCACAAATCCAGTACAAAGAGGCAGAGGAGCAGTGGACTTCCAGAGCATGAAATTTATGATTATGACACAAGTTCAGTGTTAGAAATCCTACAAGTTATAGACCTACCCTTTTTATGGTACCATAGCTCACTAAATAATCCTAAAACAGGGTTTTCAAGAACTCTTTCAAATATTTTCCTTCCTTAGAAATAAAAAGTTGGATAATCCTGTGGATTTGAATAAAAATATGTAGAACAGTAGTTTTAGCCTTCTGATCTCTTTGATCTGTAAGGTATCATTGTTGGGAGAGTTCTTTAGTCACACACCTCCCCCCCCCGCCCCCCAAAAAAAACAAAAAAAGCCACCCCCAAGAAAAATCCCACAGCAGTCAAACAAACTCACAGACATACAAGTCAGAAAGTTTTCGAAGAACATAATACTGTTGAATGAACAAATAATCTGAAGGGGAAGATAAAAAGCAGCCAAACCCAACAGAGATTGATAATGGAACTTCTTTGTAAAACCACTTAATTCCCTTTTATTTTATATACTTTTGTAGGTTTGACATCCTGACCGCTGGCCTCCGATGCCAACATAGTAGTTTGTCTAAAATACACTTTATTGGTATGTTTTAACAGTATATCTATTATAATACACATCATGCTGCAAAAGCAGGATAGAGAATTTCAAAAGAGATTCAGGTTAAAAAGGGTCAAAGTTCAACCATTACCATCTTTAGAGTTTTCAGTTGTCTCCTTGCAAGCTTGCTTTCCGAGGCGGTATTTCTGCAAAAAAGAAAAAATAGAAAACAGGATTCCATGAGAAATTGACAGGGAAAACTCTTAAACTTCTCCCTTCAAAGATCAGGTAGGATTCCAATGTTGTATTGCCTAAAAGAACTGTATATGTATTAGATCAATTTTTGAAATGCACATAGGAAGTCTTAGAAGTTTTTCCTTTTTACATTCTCATTTCTTTCCTTTTTTTTTCAGTGGGATCGGAGAGGGAAGCGACAGATCCATACCTGAAGATGAGACTTCAAATGATACAGCGTAAGGCCTTTGACTCCCATTGTTCTCATAATTGTTTTTGGTGTGGCCTCTGGAAAGTGGAATGGATTAATATCAAGACGAGCTTATTCATGCAGAAAAATGTTTTTGAACAAAAATTAACCATCAGACAAGGAAGTTAATGCCACCCACAGATGAAGAACAACAAAACATGCCATCATAAGGTATAACTTTTATTGATATATCCATGTAAGGGTACATATAAGGCCATAGAGTCAGCTTGGGGGAAGTAATGGATACAATACTTGAAAGTATTATAGCTACACAAAATAGTCTACAGCTTTTAGACAATTGCTTGGGATTATTCAGCTTATATTTCAAGGTGTGTAAATATTCCAAGAGCTACTTTCTATCTTTCAAAATCCAAATTCACAGCTATTAGAATCCTTAAAGACAGTTCAAATCACTTGTAGCATTCCTTTTTTGACACTATAATAAATGTTCTATATTGAGACATTCAAACTATATACCAATACAAGCCACTTCTCAGAAAAATATCCACAGCATATCAGTTCCATTTCCATTGCTTCTAATCAGACAAGAATCTTCACATAATACAATTCTGTGAAAAGTATTCTCAAGTTTTCAGGTTAAGCGACAGAAAGCTGTAGGAAGATTTGTCTAAGTGTGGATTATTATCCAATGATTAGTTTATCAAATTTTAATTGGCTAAAATGAAAATCAGGTTTACTAGCACTGGCAGCTCTATAAGGTTTCTTATGATGGAAGCAAACATCTATAGTTGCAATCGTACCAGGGACTCTAATACAGCCACAGCCACAGCTACAGCCACAATCTGTTTATAAACCTTTTGATTGACCATATATTCAACTTACAGCACCAGAATATTCTTCAAGTGCAATGACAAAGTCCAGCTGTCATACTAATTTGTCTACTAATAGAACCCAAATAGAATTACATATGCATTACATGGAGACAACATAATTTGCCCATTTGACTAACTTCTGTTTCTTTTGTGTCCACTCCACAAATTCATAGGAAGTGACCACTCTTAGAAATGCTACGAAAAATATTTTAAGACAATATATTTTAACGGTCCATTGAGGAATAAAAAAGATAATCTGGTGGGACATTTTGAATGATTTTTCCTACTAGTAACAAGGGGAGGCCAAGAGAAAACTTATTTTATGATTCCATAATTATGATCTTGACACGAGTCAAAAGAAAATGTCAAAATTAAGAAAAACAAAATGGATATGGAAGAAATTGATAGGTAATCATGAAGTCCATAGCTATGTCTTGTCCTAATCATACTTATAAAAAACAAATGCCACTAATCAGAGAAAAAGAGAAGTTTGACCCCAACTTAGTGAATATAGGACATCAATCAACATCAACCACTATAGTGACAATAATGAAGACAATCATATTTAAGTGTAATTTACCGAACTTGAACCCACACTTTATGAGTTTCAAGGTCATTAAAAAGATAAGTTCTTTATCACCTTAAAGGCATCCCATAAGACAATTGTTTTACCATTTCTTGAATAGTTAATCACAAATTTACCGCACAACTAAAGGTAGCATTAAGATCATACAGTCATAAGATTATGCCCAGAATAACAAAATGCACAGCACACACGTATTATCAGAAATTCATTATATTTGACTAAGTACAACACCTCATGCACGAATTACCACATATTTCAGAAAGCCGTTCCTACTCATATCAAGATAAACTCTTAAAAAAAAAGAGTTTTTTTGAAACACAAAAAATTCATTTCTAAAAAATGTTCTCAGTAAAAGAAAAAACCAGTAACAGAATTTTAAGCAAAGAAAGGCAAGGGGACGGTACGGACTATCAGGGCCACCGAGCTGAGTGACGGCGTCAACAAATCTTTCATGGAGCTCCGCGGTCCATCGGAGGCGGGGCTTGGGGTCAGTGGTGAGCACAAGGCACGCATCCCCAGGCAAGTTGGTCCCATCTAAAGACATGCCGGGCCCTCCGTGATGGTGATGATGATGGATGTGATAGTCCCCGCCTCCTGCTCCAGCTCCAGCTCCACCGGCGCCACCGCCGCTAGCCGCCTCCAACGGCAGCGTCTGTACTATCGGCATCCTAGCCGAAGAGTACATTTTTTTCCACGAAATGAGAAATGGAAACCACTAGGAAGGACCCTTTTAGCCAAAGTTCAAAACCCAGAAAAGATATTTCAGGTGAGTTTGAGAAGTGGAAGATTGGAGTTGGTGTGTGTTGTCTGTGAGAGAGAAAGAAGGGGAGGAATGGGAAGAAGAAGAAGAAGAAGAAGGAGAAGAGAAGAAGGGAAGAGGGAGAAGGTGAAAGAGGAGAGGAAGGAGTCAGGACAGGACAGCGAAGTATTGTTGGGTACTGTTTTCTTTGCTTTTGGAGTTCGGTATTTTTTTAACTCATAACTCATCAGTTTCTGCTTTTTGGGGGGTTACTATGTGACTATGTGTTGTTTCTTTGTCTGTACTTGTCTGTGGCTGTTAGGAACTAGGCATGGCAGGACATGCTGGCATTATTTCTTTTCTTATTATTATTGTAAAAAAAAATGGGGCTATGATGAGATATCAAAACAAACGAGTAGTTTCTTTGGATAGTAAGTTATTTATACATTATTTACACATATTGATTTACTTACATCAGATATCAATACATTTTTAATTATTTTTTTTATTTAATATATATACTACATCAAAAAATTGTTACAGTATTTTTTTCAAAAAATTATCCAAAATAATCTCCTATCCAAACACAAAACACTAGAAAAAAATTTCAAGAAAAGAAAAATAAATATTTAAAAATAGTAAAAAAAAAAAGAAGAACAATAGGATTTACCAAAAAAGAAAGAAGTATTCAAAGCGCTATGCAACAAATTCAATGAGAAATCAGAGTTAAATAGACTGTGTTTTGTTTTGTAAGAACTCACATTGTTTCGTTGTAATATACAAGGCGACAGTTTAATCAAAGGTTGATAGGTCAATTATGGCTGAATTAAGTATCACTCAAAATGGAACACTTTTTTTTCATCATACAACCAAAATGCTTGCCTTTTTATGCATTAGAGTATGTGAGAAATAGAGAGAGAAGTAAAAAATGGAGAACTAGGAGAAAAGTAGAAGAGAGGGTTTTTTTTTTTGGATGACAAGTAGAAGAGAGTGATTTGATAGTACTAATTGCATGATTAACAAATGGGTATTGTTTAGAGAGGAATATAGAACCTTATCTCTATGAATGAGACCTCATGTGAAGAAGGAACCTATGAGCTAGAGTGCTTGACCTTTTTGGTAAAATGATGCTATGATTAGCTCAATTATGCAGTACTAAACAAATTTGTGTGTACATAGTACTCCTAGAAGCACTAATTATTTAGTTCTAGGGATGGGTATTTTAAACTTAAGTTTCACCAGTAATCTAAACTGCAATTATCAAAATGAAATCTAAACAAATCATTTGCAGATCACGAATTTTAGTTGTTTATGACTTGGCTAACCTTTGTTATTTTCTTCCCTATTTGATAACTCAATTCAATGTTTAAACTTAACAAATTTAGATTTTAACGTATTTAGACGTGCATTTGATAATGAAAAATAGAACATTTGAATTAACTAAGTTAGAATGAATTATTTAGGCAAAATTTGCTCTAAAAAAATAAGTAATAAGTTTTCACTTATCACTTAATATGATATACACTCAAATGTATCAAATTTAGTATTTAACAATTCAATAATTTAACGAATTCAGATTATAAATTTTAGATTTCAGACTTTAGTTCTCACGCTTCAATTTCATCCGCGCACCGTAATTCCAAAGAAAGGGATTAGTCATACGACCAAACCCTACAAGAGCCCCCTTCCCCCCCTAGCGAAGTAGCCAATCAATATGGAAACAGTACGAAAGTTAGTATGAATGGTGGGCACTTTCAACAGTTTTGCCTTTAACTCCGACTATGAAATAATTTAAGCAATAACATGCTATTTATCGGTTAATGGCCTAAATCTAAACTGCAATTATCAATGAAATCTAAACAAACCATTTGCAAACCATGAAATATTACTAGTATAGATGTTAATTACACTTAAACCTGGGGTACTTAATCAAGTTATGATAAGAAATTGGGCCTGTGCTTATATTGCTTGATAAGCCGAAAACAAAAATGAGGAAAACTGGTGCATTTGCAGATTTTGATTAGATCACTCTCACCTCTTTTTTTCCAACATAGTTGACAATCTGTACGTATAGAATGAAACTAGCTTTTTGCAAATTTTAAGGCCCCTAAATGTACAGACTCACTTGAATTGGTGTTATTTTAAAAAATAATGGTCCAATATATTCCAGAATTAGTCCAATCTTCTTACTATGCATCTATGGAATTGAACTATTTTTTGTCTAAGCTTCGCAAAGGCTTTTTCTTCCATCTTCTCTTCAGAGAATTTGGAGGCTACTAAACTAAATTTTCTTCTTTCTTCTCTTTAGAGAATTTGGAGGCTACTAAACTAATAATCTGTTTGGAATTCAAGTTTTTCTTTTACAAGTTTTTTAACAACTTTAATTATAGTAATCTCAAAAACCTCACCAAAATTTTTTAAATATCCACCTCAAATACCCAAACACACAAAAAAATTTTCCCTTCTTCTTCCCATACCTCAGTTTACCACCACTTGCACCGCCAGCACCGTTGCTTGCCACCGTAATGGTGTCGGCAATAGTTTTTTTTCTTTTTCTTTTCTTTCTTTCCTCCCTCCCTCCTCCTCCTCTCCTCTCCCCCCCTCCTCCTTCCTTCCCTCGGAACCTCCCCTCCCCCTCCCCTGCTCGTCGCGTAACCTCCCCTCCCCCTCCCTGCTGATCACGCGACGAGCAGGGGAGGGGGGAGGAGGAGGGGGAAAGGAGAGGAGGGAGAGGGAGGAAAAAGAAAGAGGGAGGAATGAAAGAAAGGAAAAAAAAAAAAGAGTTGCCGGCATCGGTCGTCGGCACTGACGAGGAGTGTGAGGCGGTGGCAGTTGGGAGGGAGAAAGAAGAAAGCGAAAAAGAAAAGGAAAAGGACAAAAAAAAGAAAATTTATTTTTTCAATTCTCAAATACATAAAAAAAAATTTTACTGACTCTACAGTAAATTACAGTAAAACTTTATATTAACATCCAAAAAACACACCTTTCAAATAAACCCAACTTCTCCATGTGTAAAAGTAGTTTGATAGCGCTTGCTGATCCTAGAGGGCGTTAGTAAAATACATGCAACAAAATAAAGGCCTTGCTTGAAAAGGAAGGACAAGAAAGAAACAAGAATTAAGACACAAAAGGTGCACGAAGGAACCAAATGGTCAAATGAATTTGGAAAATCCCTGACAGGTTGTTGTTGTTTTTGTAATAGTTTGTATCAGATCATCGAATGGTAACAGTGTTAACGCAATTGTAATATAGGCTAGTGTAAAAAATGACGTGCAAAAATAAAAAAAAAAGTTCGACGATAAACAATACCAACTTGAAAAAGTTTGATATAAAAAATACCAACTTGAGCATTGAAGCAACCTCATGAGCAATCCTCGCCATTTTTTGTGTTTTGAGCTTTGCCGATGCAGGTACTTTTATGGCTTGGTTCGGTTTCCGATTACTCAGAACTCAACGATTCTTTTAGTAGTCGAACTATAGCTTAGAAATTGGATTTGTGTGGTAACTATTATTTTATAGTCATTCTTGCGCAGAGGCCAAGCTAATCTTCTCTGTATTGTTCCAATTTTATCAGATGTCCCCCGAAGGGATATTTTCTAGTCAATTTGTAGCTTAGACAGGATAGGTTATCTAGTACGGGAGAAGCGAGCAAATACAGCAGAAACCTTGCAAGGACATTGCATCTTGCAGAAGTGGCATAGCTCATGACTTAAGAATCAAGATTATTGCATTCTTCCTCAGCTTGTGCGATTACTTTTGAACATTTGTCCTCTTCTTCTTCTTCTTCTTCTTTTTTTTTTATTTATTTATTCAGTTCTTTGATGATTGATCCCTCTCTCAATTTTTTCAAATTACGTTTTCCCTTTTCAATAGTTTAAACAACAAATTCTTGCTTTGTTAGAAGGCATGTAGGACAAAAGCATTACCTAAATCAACAAAATTTTTAATGGTTTTTATTACTCATTTTTTTAATTTTTCATATTTTTTGGCCCTATGGTTGCAGCAAATTGAGGATATCCACAGTGGTTTGCACTCTTTAGAGTGTAATCTACATACCATGTCAGCATTCTACAACCTCCACTTTTATTATACTTTTACTCACAATGGATTACACTTAACAGAGTATAATAACATGACCCCACAATCAAATCAAACATTTATTTTTATAATGCATATCTCTAATCTCTCATAAATAAATAAGATTAATTTTTTAAAATAATTACAATTTTTTGAAAAATAAATTATTAACTTTTATTAAATTTTTTACCTTTCGGATTTTTTATTTTCTAAAAACTAATATCATTAATTTGTGATTTTCAATAATATATATTTTTCTATCCCTAAAAAATATTAATATTTTTACGTAATTATTAAACAAATGTGTGACACCTTAAATGTGAAAATATCATCATAATTCATACTTAATTAATAATACTCTATCGAATTAATTTAACTCCATGACATAATATTACATATTTTTGCCATCAGATTCTTCCATCGACTCGTTGGTGGGAGTAATATTTTCAACCCCACCTTGTGTTGAATAAGTCGAAAATTGAGAATCTGAAATTGACTCCGTTGGTGTTGTATTTTCTTGTGGGCAGCCGAAACCGGAATCCTTCCTTGCTTTTGACAGGGTCTTTGAGCCTCCACAACCTATACCAAGGTTATAATATTTTGATGTATATTGATTTCCCATCGACGAATTAAAATAACCAATCCGCGGATACATGTGAAATGGATATGGAAAACTTGGTGGATTTTGATAATTGGATGGATGATTGGAATTGGGCAAATTTGGTGGATATGCATAATTTGGTGGAATACCAGAAAATGAAAAATTGGGGTAATTTTGAAAATTTTGTTGGTTTTGATTTTGGGAAGAGAATGAATTTTCTATATTTGGATCATTAAACATATTCCCAAAACTATTAAAATTTTCATCCATAATGAGAAAATAAGAGCACTTTGAGGAATTGTACAAGTGGTTGAAGGAAATGAGTAATAGCATATGAGAAATGAAGAAATATGAGGGTGAGAAATGAAAAAAAAAAAGGTATCCCTTATTTATAGAAAAAATTTAGGACTTCGGGTAACGGTACAATTTTTTTTTAATGAAAAGAAAAACAAAAGAGCAACAGTCATTAAACAACGGTTCAATTGGTTTGATAAAAAAAAAGGTCCACAGTTAGGTCCATCAACAGAGCATATGATGCGTGTAATGTTCATTGAATGGAATCTCATTGAATGTAGCGTACATGCTCCATTCAACGCGATTGGAGCCATCCTTATAAAACTTGATTCGAACGCTTAATGATTCAGGAGTTGCAAAGTTTCATGAATATTATAAATTTTAGTGCTTAAAATGAAGGCAAACATTTCTACAAAAATTTAAACTAACTTTTTTTAAAACAATTTAAACTAATCAAACACTAGAATATAATTATGTGCTTGGAGATACTATAGACAATTATTATGTCTCCAACTCTTTTCTTTTTTAACGAAGAGAATTTTAATAGCCCTTCACTGGGGAAATCTCCAACTTCTTTTTAGTTGTTATTTAGAAAATTGACACACAATGATTCTATCTCAAAAACAAATAAAGCAAAATTTTTAGTACCTTCTAGTTTCCCATATCATTGTACTCGTGTATTCATTGTCTTCAAAATTGAATCTTTTCTTTGAAATCAAATTAACAATTGGATATTTGACGTCATCATATAGCATAAATTAATAGCAAAATCATATTTACGTAATAATTCGGTATATCTCCATCTTCTTCTTTGTTAAAATCTCAAAAGCCTTCCACTTAATCTTTCTTTTTGATATATTAATGGAATTCTATTTTCAAGAAAAACAGGCCTGACTGATGGAGAAGAATTGTTAAATATCTTAATTTTTGGATTGTATTAAAGATATAATAAAATCGACCACATTTAATAACATTGAATAAAATTGACCACATTTAATAAAATCGACTAGTAGTGAAGAACGTTAAATAAGTTTTGGATTCTACTAAAAATATAATAAAATCGACCATATTTAATACTATCATCTTTATTCTTCTGCAAATTCAGAATTTTTTTCTTTGGAAATTGGCTCTTTTATTTTGATTTTGAATTACTCACAAATTAGTAATAGATGATGATGATGCATGACAAAAACGACATCGTCTAGCCTACTGTTTACTTAGGATGTGCCATCCCGGAAACCCCTTCTAAAACCCTGCACCCCACATCACAAAACTCCCTCCTTCGTTCCTACTCCTCAGGAAGATCATTTCATTTTCATTTTCAAGAGATTTTGAAGAACCAAGAAAAGCAGTAGCAGATTGAGCAATGGCCATTAGACGTTCTGTCATCCCCGGATATCTTTCCTCTCTTTTCCATTCATCAAAAGGTACCCTTTAGCTTCAAGTTCCTTTAATCTTTCTGTTCTGGCTTTTTCTTTTTTGGGAGTCACCATTTCTTTCTATTGTCTTTGCTTTTCTGCTAATTTCTCTTTGAATTCACTTCCACGGTTTTCTTGTGGTAGTGATTTCATGCGGGACCCTTTTGCCTCTCCAGTCTTCTGCTTCATTCTCCACTCATCATTTTGTTGGTGATACCCCAATGCTAGTAATCTCTCAACTTCGAATGTACTTTCTTCTTTGTTTGCATGTTTTTTGGCATAAGGATTATTATATATTTTTTTTCTGAAATGGGATATCTAAAGATGGTTGCTTTTTAATTGTGGCTGAGTTTGAAGGTTAGAGATTTTATTCATGCTGCATTGTATGATCCAAAGCACGGCTATTTTTCGCAAAGATCGAGGTCTGTTGGGGTGCTTGAGAGCAGCATTAATTTCAATAAACTGGAAGGTACAGAAGCCTCTTTCTTGATTAGTTTGTTGATTAGCTTGAAGCGATTTTTTTGAGATTCTGGTGTATGGTGTTGATAATCTGGTCATGATTTTGAGTTGGAATTTAGTGACTTATCAGCCTTTTGTGCTGATAATGGCACTTTCTTGTGGTTGTTTTATTGTTTTTACTGATGATTGGATGTCCAACACGTTGAATAGAAAAACAATAAGGGTGTAGAAGGTTAAAAATAAGGAGTGATTACAAGATAAACCTGAAGTTTTTTGTTTTTGATCACAGTGGAAACATTTTCTATTAGGCGTTAGATTAATGAACCAGAGTCCTTATAGTGGTTCAAGGACAAGGAAAATGGAGTATTAAAGAAACATAGGCATGTAGAAGGAGGTCAGGTGTAGTGGGATTGATGTTTAAATCACTTAAGCTTCCCATCATTAGAGGAAAATTCTTTTCTTTTGTTGGTTTGCTCTTAAAATTCATCTCTTTCCAAACTTGTCAGTTTAAAGTTACTTAATGATCGATAACAAAATGTTGTGACTGATCTTTCATTCTTAGACTCTGATAAGAAATTATCAGTATGTGATGATCCTGTCACTCGTTTCAATAGACATCAGAAGAGTTGCAACAGTAGCCTCTGTTGCTGTGAGTGACATTGACTCTGTGCTTTCTGGCTGAGCATTGGTTTTGCTTTATTTCATGACGTAGTGTTTTCATCCTGTCTTCTAAAATTTTAGGCTGTTTAGATTTAAGAAAATCATATAGTTGTTCTGTCTGCACCACAATTTAACGAGCCTTCTATCAAATGTCTTGTATATATACAAACTTGCATGAAATTATGAGCTCTGAAATGTTTCAGGACAAAAAGCTTATATGCAGCTTTTGGATAAAGTTTACAAGCAGAATGAGGTATCATGGTTCACGCCAGTGGAGCTTTTTAAGGTATATATCTGTCTCAAATTTCCAACAGTCTTTCTGACTACAGAATTTGATTCATGTCTTGAAATGTTTGTCTTTGTAGCCTTGGTATGCCCATGGAATTGCTGAAGCTATTCTTCGTACTGCTAACCTTTCAGTTCCTCTAAAAGTAAGTTCCTTAGTGTTTGACTTCTGATTAGTCAATACCATCACTTAATGGCACCAGTGTTTATTATTATTCATTTGTTCTTCTGTAAATGTTGGTACTTTGTTTAGGATGCCTACTTTTATTTAAATTTGGTCTACCAGTTGATTCATTTATGGGATCCAGCTGGACCTATTAGGATTTCTGAGATTTCACATCTTGATAAGTCTTTGGCAAAGAATAAAAAGGATCAGTATTATTTGAAAGGCCATTTAGTGCTGATGATCTGTATGTCCAGCTGCTTTCCCGGGAAGCCATTCCATTCTTATATGATTCAGCTTGGTATTTTCTCATGGATACCAATCCTCGTTTACAATCTAATTTTTGTCATTACCTCCAGTAGTGGTCTAGTTTGAACTATTTGGTTTACTTCATTTGGTCTAAAACTACTCACTTGTTGCCCGGCAGCCTGAGTACGTAGATTCTATTATGGTACCTTTCTAGTTATCTTGTTTGTAGCTTGGTACCCAAGCTATGGAAAGCTGTGGGTCAAGGGAGTATCAGGTGCAGCAATATGTTAGCTTGCAAATTTTTTCTTGTACTGATGATAACGTCACACAATGCTGTATTGTACAATTCAGATGAATTCAAATTGGTATAATATATTTGTTGTTGCACATATCTAAGTAACCTTCAATTTGTAATAATTGTCTTGCTTCCGTCTTATGAGTTCCTTACTGTTATGCTTATTGTGTTATTTGAAATGGAAGTGACATCTCCAGTCTACCTAACATATGCTTAAACAATAATTCCACAATCTCTCTCTTTCTCTCTCTCTCTCTCTTCCTTTTTTCCTTCTTTTGAGTTCCTTGCTAAATTTTCAATCTGCCTGTAAGTTCTGAATGATTGATAAATATCTTTGCTTATGGCTCTGGACTACTTCTATGCATCAATTCGTCAACTTCTCTTTCAGTAGTTAGACAGATATTTTATGTATCAGTTTCAGTTTGTTTTAATCCACTTCAAGGATTTGCTTTAAGACCTTTTCTGTCTGTCTTTTTCTGTAGATATATGAAATTGGAGGGGGATCAGGGACCTGTGCCAAAGGCATTATGGATTATCTCAAGTTGAATGCACCTACAAGAGTCTACAATAGTTTGACATATATGTATGTGATGATGGCAGAGAAAAGTTATTGAAATCATAACTTGTATGCTTACTGAGCTTATTATGTTGGAAGTCCTTTTATTTGAGTTGGGATGTATGCTTGAGAGGTGTGTTTGGTCCTAGTAGAATCATTCTTGCTAAATGATTAAATAATGTATTATTTCGTAGTTAATACTTAAAGTTTGTTTACTGTCTTCAGTTCTGTAGAAATTAGTTCTTCACTGGCTAAGAAGCAGATGGAAACCGTTGGAGAAGTTCAAAGTCATTTGTCAAGGTTTAGAGTAGAGTGTCGCGATGCTGCTAACCGTAGTGAATGGGGTACTAACTCTGCTTGTTATTTCTTTTATCTCACTTTCATCTATCAATGCATGGGATAAATCTGAGATTGTTAATTGGGTGTGTAGTATCCTTCGTCTGTCTGTAAATGGTATATAATCAATTATTGGTGGTTGTTTTTTGGTTGAAACAGGGGAAGCAGATCAACAACCTTGTTGGGTTATTATGTTAGAGGTCTCTTTACCATGACTATCTCAATCCTCTTGATGCCTTCACATGTTGACACTGGAAGCTGCCTAGCACAATTAGAATTGAATTATGCTTTAGCTCTTTTATGTTGATTCAAGCAAACAGTTATCTATATTTCTCTCTCTTCCCTGTCACTGAAATGAAGCAAAGGAAGAGTGGAGATAATAGAAACAGAAACTGAACATGGGTCATACTGTTTCAGCTATCCTTTTTAATTTGGTTACTTTAAGTCTGAAATATGCTTGGCCCGGAAGATTCTTACCATGAATACTTTTACCATCAAAGTGCATGTTATTACTGAAATATTTTGATGATTTTCCAGGTTCTTGATAATCTACCACATGATATTATCTATTCTAGAGATCAGTTTTCGCCATGGATGGAAGTGTGGGTTGAAAAGCAGCCAGAAAGGTGTGAAATGTACTTTTAAGTATTTGGATGCATATGCATACACTACCTTGTGTTGTTTGTACCATGCAAATATGTCAGGTTGTGACCACATTTTTTTTTCCTTCATAATAGGAACATTTGGCCAGCTGAAGGCTGCAAGTGGATATCACTAGAAAGGGGAATAGATATTGGCAGTCGATAAAAACTTAAAAGTGATAATATGGGTTTTCCTTAGGTGCTTGTGCTTATTTTGGAGATACCTATGTCTTATCCTCCAAAGTTTTCTTTGACTTTATTAGAGTCCAGTTTCTATACATGTATGCGTAGAGGCATGTTACTTACTAACATAATATGATGTGGAGTTTTATCTTTTGTGATAGCTAACTTGATTAAAAAGCATTAAACCTCTTTTGTTTGGAAGAAATGATTCTTTTCCTGTTTTTTGACCACATTAGAATTATGATAGTCAGCTATAGATTGTTACATGTTAATTTTCTTTTTGAAAATAGTGACATCTATTTTTCTCTCTGCCCCCATAGCCTAGTCTTCTTACTTTCCTTCACATTTGTAATTTGAGTAGGTACCCCATGTATTCTCTCTGCTTCTTCCTACTTTGAAAATCAATGAATAGCTTGCTGGATCTTGATCCTTTCACTAATTATCACTCTAGTTAATGAGATGTTAAAAAGTATTTGTATATGTTTTAGATATGCCCTGCTATAATGAAATGTGCTCATATTGCCTAGCACCTAAGCCTAGGAGGCCTTGGCTGTTTGTATCTTCATGTCATGCCTTCACAACTGTTATCAGCCATTCAGAATTTGATTTTCTTGGTCTTCTATATTAACAGGTCAGAACTCTGTGAGTTATATAAGCCCATAGGAGATCGACTAATATCTAGCTGCATGGAGATCTTGGATTTAGAGAAAGAATCTGATGGAAGAACGTCAGCTTCATTGGTTAGAAATGTCTGGGCTAAAGTTTTCCCCAAGCCTCGGCGATGTTGGCTACCTACTGGTTGCTTGGTTATTATGCCAAAACTAATTGACAAAGTTTGTTTTTCCTTCTATCTTTCTCCTGCACAATTTGCTCATGTTTACCGTTTATCTGTAATATTCAGAAACTTTTGGAGGTTTTACATGGAGCTTTGCCAAAGATGTCTTTAATTGCTTCAGATTTCAGTTACTTACCTGATGTTATAGTTCCTGGTGAGAGAGCTCCATTGGTTTCCAGTAAGGTAATTCATTATGTGTCTTCCAGTCACTACTCTGTTTTAGTCCCTTTCTCATTATTTGCTTCATGTGTCTAATGATCTTCCATGATAGAAGGCACATTTGAAGTCACATGTTATGATTAAGCCATTTCAATTACAATGCTGTAAAGGAAACAACAATAATTCGGGAATAGGCTGATGCTAATATCCTGTCAAGTACAATTTTTGATGCATTAAGTCTTGTTTGGCTCCAGAATTTGATGCTTTTCTTTTCTGAAAAAACTTTTTGTTGTTTGGTATTCATTTTTTCTTTCACTAATTTTATACTTAGATTCTCATCTCAAAAGGATTTGGTAAAGAAGAACATGCCTAGTGATTTGTTCTTAGACAATATGCAAAATGTGATCTATTCTCATGCAAAACAAAGATGTAAAGAATCAAATCAGAATCGTACTTTACTAGTTCATTTGACCTTAAGCCATTTTTTGCAGAGAGACGGTAAGAGTTTCGATCATAAAAGCTATATGGATGCAAAGGTAATAACTTTTTTGCTGCCCTCTCTTTGCTTCGTGGTTGTAATCTTACCATTGGCTAACTCTAGTTTTGTTGTTATTGCAAAATGTAACACGACATGCATTATTGAAAAATGATTTGGCAATCTAAGCACAAAAGTTTTGGTGCATATATAAAAGAAATGATGAATAAATGGAATATGATCACAGATGAACTCATGAAATCAGTTTAACGGAATTATTGCGGTACAGTGACATATAAAAGACCTGGTACTTGATTTATGATCCTTCTCTAGGTAGACTTGTTGTTATTTGTTTGAGTTAAAGTTGCCTAGTTGATACATATGATGATGCTAAAATGCATGGAAGGCTGAGGAGTGAAATTCATCATGAAAAAAATCCTTATTGTAAGTTGCTCTAATTAGATATAACTTTGATTTGTCTTGAAATGTTTTTGGCTCTGTGCTTGACTGTTTTATCTGTAACGTTTGAGGCACCAAGCTTGTAACTGAGGTCTTAAAATGATAACTTCTTTTTGTTTTCTTCCTCTAGGTAATTTTAAATGTTTCAGCTATTGGGGAATTATTCCTCAGAACTCTGTCTCTGTGCTGTTGTTAAAAGAGGTTGGCCGAAGCAAAACTTCTAGGCACTAAAATTCTAGTTCTTACTGTTTCGTAACTTTTTCACTAGTATAATTATAAACTTTGGGTAGAGTTTTTCTGGACTATTCAGTGATAAGCCCTTGAATTGTTTCAATTCACATTCTGGAATTCGGCTGCTTCATTAATAAGTATTGGACAAACTGTTTAGTCTTCTACACATCTAAAAGAAGATATTCAGTTATAAACAATTCTGCAAAATAAAGAGATTTAATTGGCAAATGGAATGTGTGTTTACAGTGTCTTTCGGATTGGATGATGTCCAACTATTGCTAGTCTTCCTTTCTTAATTACATTAGGTCTATCATGATACTAACCTTGTCTAGTATTATTATCTTTGACCTTGCAGTTTAAGTTTATTGACTATTGTTTATCTGCAGGGTGATGCGGATATATTTTTCCCGACAGACTTTTGGCTTTTGGAACGGATGGACCATCATTGCTCTGGATGGCTTAAGCCAGACCAAGATAAATCATCGAAGAAAGGAAAGAAAAGACGGACACTCATGGTAATTCCTGTTTTTCCTGATTCTGCACTTCTTTAGCTGCATTTGGTGTGACACATGATTATTAAGCCTAAAGATCTTATCAGTGAGTTGCAATAGAATTTAAAGATGTTTTGTTTTGGTATCTTATCTTAGCGGCATTGAATGCAGAATGAGTAGCCTGGTCCTTTTCGGAGTAGTTCCATAATGGTTATGGTCAAGTGTCAAAAGTCAGCTTGGAAAGTTCAAGTAGGTGAAAGTTCAAGTAGATGATATTCATAGAGGGGGAAAGGGTGGATGGAAGATGGACTGATGATAGCTCATCTGACCAGGGAGTCAGATATAATAAAGGCACAAGTGATTTGAGTTTCTGGTATAACAGTGTCAGGCTGAGATCTTGCATAAAACTGAAACTTTGGGAAGTTTTCTTTGCACAGGGTAATGAAAAAGTTGAGGTCACATAGTAGGAATGCTAACTTAGAGAAAATTGAGACTGTCATATTGGTGTCAGACTAGATTTATGATGACAGTGTCTATGTCTTGAGGTCTGTTGGATCCTAATTGATGCATTTTTTTTTGTGGGAGCTGGATTTTGTTACTACCCATCACCAAATATACGATTAACACATGCAATTTGCAGCTAGCATATTACCTATGAATTAACCAATTCTATAAATTTGTAAAGAGTTGTCAAACATGGAGCCAAGCTAGTACCCGAATAAGATACTAGATCAAACTAGTACTAAGCAACTAATTTAGTTGGGCAAAGGATGATTACATTTGGAAGCCTCCCATGTTCATTACTTCAAAATTTATGCACCAGAAGATGCTCTTTTGTAGACGAAGCTTGCAAGCTATACAGGATTTTTTTTTTTTTGGTCTCTTTCTCTGTTTTATGGTTAAATATGTTATCAGAAAAGGGACTGGAGTTCACTTTACCTTTTTGTTTGTGTGGTGGAAAAGTTAATGCTTAGAATTACTATTTACATGTAACATTGGCTGAACTTTCACAGATTCACGAGTTCTTGAAGGAACATAAAACACTCCATGATTTGATGTAATTACATGATCTGCAAATAATTTTGGACACACACAAATTGGATTAAAATAAATATAGGGGTATCATGTCTTTGATTGGAAAAACTGATAACGCAGCTCTTTTGCTCATCTGTTTCACTCTTGATGTAGCTTGATACTTCATCTTTCATGGAAGAATTCGGTCTTCCCTCAAAGACGAGAACAAAAGATGGAAACAATCCTCTGTTGGATGACTTCAAGAATACCAAAATATATCTGAGTGTTCCAACTCATAATACAAAGTAGACATCTGACATTGGATAAAAGTCAAATCTTTTGAGGAGGCATTCTCTCGTGGGTTCAAGGAGGAAGTTTACTGATTATGCAGCTTCCAATCCTTGCGTCCAATCAGCTTCTGAGTCAAATTGTTACATTGGGAATCATGTTTCATATTTGCTAATCCAGTTGACAAGTCACTGGCCATAACGTAAATGCTACATTAAATGCTTCTTGTTAGGAAAATGATGGAGGTTTTGTACAGTTTGGTGGAACTTCAAAATTTTGATTATGCATTGATTTAGTAATGTGAACTTTAACTATACAACATAACTTCATGATTTATTTTGTCATCACGTTTGAAATGGATGTTTTGTATGAACTCTTTGCCTTCATGTACTTTCAATAGCTATATGACACATGAAAAACAGGCAAAGAAATGGTCATTTTGGTCCAATAATTACTAGCAGAAGTTGGTATGACAACTACATAATTATCTTATCTTGGCACAAGTTTGTTTTGGACTTCTTATCTTGCCTTTCCACACCACCTTTTCCGAAGATTGGCAAGAAAAAAAAAAATTACTCCCATACTTTAGGTATTCTACCAACTGAACGGCTGAGAGTTCTAAAGTAGATTTGAACTTTGGGGAGTTAAAATTTTCATCAATGAAGAAGAAATCAGACAGCCAACTAAGAGCATGAGAGTCAAATTACTAATTACCAGTGTTCTGAAAAATCCTAGACAAATGGTACACTTGAAGAAAGATAGAAATGTCAAAAGAAGCATAAATTGGTGCACATCTATGCAGACAAGTGGTTTAATTCACCATGTTGAAAGGTTGCAGGCTGATCCAACCATCATTATCAATGAATGTCAAGTCAGTTAACTTCTTCACCATTTCATCACTCAATTTGTGCTCCCAACCCACCCGTCCAGAAGTGTTTGCTCCTATTCCATGGCAATCATGCTCAGCAAAGGTCAGTTGGTACCTGCAGGTTAATGGCATTATAATTATTAAGAAGATACTTGGATTGGATCCCATAATGAAAAGGTATTGGCGCTAGATAACCAAAGAAGATGGAAAAGTACAAATTCTTGTAATACTTGAAAATTTAAGCAAAGCCCACAAAGGATAAAGCCATCAGAAAGATATAACTAACAACCAGGATACCAGATTTTAGAACAATAAAAAGTGCTCTCAAATTATGTAATGGAGAAAGGGATATTTGATTACTCATGGCCAGTGAACCCCCAGGCATTCCATCCTTGAGGAACAACAACGTTTGACATAGCAGTGTTGTAGAAGATGACTCTGGCATAGTCTCTCCAGGGTCTTCCCAAGTATGTTGTTCCATCTCCAATCACATTGCAGTCTTTGAATATGAATCCACTTGGATCAGTAGGACTATTTCTTCCCTGTGCTGTGATGAAGCCTGTCAATCCGCGCAAGGCTCCAGCAACTACTGATACTGTACATCTCTACAGTGCAACAAAGATGACAACATTCATTACTTTATTTGATTTCTGCATTAACTTTGGCGTATTATATTTATAAGTTATTTTCTTTCCTGCACTGTCGGTATAAATTAATAAATTAATCTTTTTGATGGTAACAGGCCTTTTTGACTCATAACCCTTATTAAAAATCTAAATTATCTTTATGGAAATGTGGCGTATATAGATACTAATTTGAAAAGATCTACTGAGTGCAGAAAAGCTCAATTTATTTTTTCTGTATATTTTTCATGCATAAACAATATAGAAAATCAGCAGATTGTAATGATATCTAGGGCAAAAGAAAGAAAAACTTCTTGTGTTTAAAACAAGAGAGAAGGGTATGGTTTGTCTAGGATAATTGATCCATCTAGGATTTGTAATTCAGCCGTCCAAAATGAAGTGTACCCCAAAGTAGATGAGTAATTAGTGATAAAACGGGATCAACGTAAATGGCATGAAGGAAAATATCTCAACATACAATAAATTTCTTGACAAAATATACCACGGTAAAAGATAAAGATACAGAGAGAGAAATTAACAGCCAAGATACCATGATTTTTGCTCGTTAATGAAACCAGGAAATAATGAAAAAGTTGTATCAGATCATATCATTATCCCATTAAAGAAAAAGTATTTTAAAGCAAAATCAATGATGCCGAATCATGTTGTACAATTTACCATAAAAATTTTTATGTAAATTATACGGATTTCCCCTTGAGTTTAAGAGAATATATTGACACACATAAAATTTTAATTCAATATCAAATTTTGGATTCGATTGTCGAAATTATTATTGCGAAAATTGACTTGCAAGACCGATGAGCTTTTAGCTTAGTAGTATGGGAGTCATCCCCAAGACTATTGAGGTTTTGAGTTTGAACCAAATCAAAGCTAAAGCCAAATGTACCCAAATTTTTTTTTTTTGAACCATGAGGTCGGTATGAGAACATTTGTTTCTAAGGCCTTTTCCAAATCACACTTAACTCAATCAAGTTGCATTTTAGTTACAAAGTTATCCTTGTAAAGATCATGCAAAGAAAGAACCATTACAGTACTTAATGCTGATTTTGCATGGAAAACTAAAATTAATCTTGGAAGGTTTAAATTTTTTGTTACTAACAAAGCCCCTTGGAGAAAAGGAAGAGAATAGAGAAAAAAGAGGAAGAAAAGAAAGCAAGAGTAACTTGTTGTAATTGTACCTCATATATCGATTGGCCATCACCGAAGATAAAATCAACTGCTCCTTGTATGGTACAAAGCTTGAAGTAGTGTCTTCCTTGATCATCCCAAAGGGTGTCTTGAAATCCCAAGAATGCACATCTATAGAACGCAGATTTGTCCCCAGATATCATAGCAGCCACTGCAGCTTTTATTTGATTCTTGTTACTCCCCGGTGGGTGGTTGTAAGAATTCTGTTTTGTAAATTAGGACAGAATCAATATATATATGTTCAAATTGTGTATTACAAATCATGTAGCTAGCAAACCTGTTACCATCTCCTTGAACCATTTACCTAAATAGTAGATATAATAGTAAGGTAGAACTTACAGTGAAGGAAACACTTTTGATAACAATATTATCAGCTTGGGAGATCAAAGTAGCGCATGTGATAATTGGACCAGAACCACCCCAAATAACACGAGTTTTCCACTTCCCTTCTCCTTGAATATAGATGAAAGGTTTGTCCGAGGGAATGAGAATCTGTTCGCTGCATGAAATCAAACAAAAATGGTAGGTATTTCTTGAACTCCAATCCTCATTATTCTAACCCAAAAAAGAGAGAGAGAAAGAACTTCAAAAACATACTTGTATATACCGGCCTTGATGTATATCCGAACCCATTGTTCATTGTCTGAAGGAATATGATCAATAGCAGACTGAATGCTTGAGAAATGTCCATAGCCTGATGGATCAACATACAATGTTGTGTAGTTTACTGCCTTCATATGGAACCTTCTTAGTGGCTCAGCGTCTCCACATGCAGCCAGAACCAGGAAAAGTGCAAGCAAGGAAGACAAGGATGGTTGAAGAAACAGCATCTTGTTAGAAGTGGAAAACATTCCAGCCCAAAATTGAGGGAAAGAGTAGTAGCAGAAGATTAGATATATGAAAAAGATTAGCTTTCACTCCATATAGGACTCATAATGAGTCATTAAATTTTGAAGCGGAGATTAGGAAGTCAATGTTCTCTAAATGGAAGTATATAATGAGAAAATCATTAACCAAATCTGCAAAATCCTTGATGATGTAGAAGCTGCTGCTTTTGCTTTTCTTTCCTTCATTTTTTTTCCTTTTTGACTTTTGAAGGTGAGAACTGCGAAGACATTCCTAGTTCCCTTTGCGAAATTTTGGTATGGTATATGGCAAACTGCATGTGGCATTATTCTTACCCAAAATGAAAAATGCATACATATATGGCATTATTTTATAGTAAAATTATTTAGAGAATGTGGTGCATAATTGGAGAAATGTTCAGCCCGGAAATGTTGATATATGGCTTCATTAGTGCGAATTGGAAGCAATGTGATTCAGAGATTCTTAATTGATGGAACATTAACGAGGTGATTGAATTCGATCCTCGAATATTTCTCATTCTCCCTTCCTTCTTATAAAACTTAAGGGTCTCCCTTGACCAAAAGAGAAAGTGAAGCAATGTCCAGCCACCAGTATTCTAAGTAATAACAGTGATCATTCATCTAGTTTCATTTAATTTGGAAACTTTGATGTGCTTGCATGTAGAGGTGTTCATATTTCGGAAAAAAAAATTCAAAAAATCCAATTTAGATTGGATTTCGGTAAAACAGAATTCGAAGAAATCGAATTATAATGTTCGGTAAAATTGTTTGGGAATAGATATTAAAAATACAATAACGAAATATTGATTACCGACTGAATTATCAAAATTTTTATAATATAATGATGTGTATATATATATATATTACTAATTATAGGAGTAAATCTGAATCCTATTGTTAAATACTAATTACTAATTACTAATTGGATTTTTCGAATCGGTGCCTATAGGACACCCGTTAACACACACTTAATATTCACCTAACCTACCATATATATGCACATACTAACAATTATTACCCTCTCTTGCATTTATATACTTTCTCTATTTAATTTTACTTACCATCCCTTGTATTTATTTACTTTCCTTAATTAATCTATATTTTTTACTGACCGAATTATCAAAATTTTATAATATAATGATATATATATATATTACCAAATATAAGAGTATATCTTAATCCTATTACTAAATACTAATTAGTAATTACTAATTGGATTTTTTTAACGGGCACTTGTTAACACACACCTAATATTCATCTAACCTACCATGTATATATATATATATATATATATTAATAATTATTACCCTCCCTTACAATTATATATCTTTCCTATTTAATGTTACCTACCCTCTCTGGTACGGTAAGATACAATAAAGTGAAATATGGCTGCGCTAAACTTAAACCGATCCTGTAACATGTAGCATGTACTACATTTTTCGGATTTTCCGTTCTTCTTCTTGATACAGAAATCATACTTGATAGACACAGTATCTACTCTACAGGCTACGCCTGGTGATCGGACATGCCAATCTTGAAAAATATAGTCCCCTCCACGGTAAAATTTTAACTCTCTTTTAAGTGTCTTCCAGAGAGAAATGGAGGGGAGGCAACACATGAAAAATTGAAAGGCTACTACCAATTTGAGGCTTGCACATTAATAATTGTCGAGGGCTCAGAAGGCTGGTCATTGTTTATTGGCTTTCCAGAAAAGGTGACCGCACAAAGTGGTATATTCTTGTTTAAATGTTCAGAAAAAAGCAAAAATAAACTTCATTCTTGTCTACTTGATAACTTCTACGAAAGAAAATTTCAAGGATGTATCCGGTCTGAAATTTTTGAACTGGGGATCCAGATCAAATAATTTTCTGGTCCAAAAAGATGTTTGAGAAAAAACACGAGCCTTCTCTCATTTCACAACGTGATAGTCTACACAACTGGGGCAAATCAACATGCAAAAATAAATAGAAAATTTATAGCAAAAATCTCCAAAGAAACACCAAATATAAACCACCCAGAGTAGGGATAGTATTTGACAAAAACATATCGAAATAAATCATCGTTTTCCAACAAAATTGTCAATGCTGGTAAATTATCTCTAGTACTTGATAGGAGCAATAACTTCAAGTTGGGGGCCAAGCTTTTCCTCAGCAGCCTTCTCAGCTTTAATCCTCAGTTGTGTTAACTGTTTCTTCCTCTGATATGCTACCTGAGCTCGCTCTTTCCTCTTCTTCTCAAGCTCCTGCAGGAGAAGAAACAAGACGATTTTTCACGATTCTGTAGCCATCAAATAAAAGGAAAAAGCTAACAAACCCAAAAATCTAGCCAGTATTGACTATAAGAGCCACTTGTTTTCACAAAAAGTGGATACAGTGACCATTGTTTAACAGATATCAATAAACACAAGCAGCAGGCGTGCAGAAACATGCTTTATGGGAGTAAGAAAAGAATAGTAGTAGATGACTAGCTGTCCACAGAGAATGCGAATCGAAAACAACAAAGTTATCAACAAGACTTTTAAAAGGAACAGTTTCCTCAAATCCATTGCCCCCAGTTAACGAGCTGCAAATGGAATGGCGCTTCTAGGCAACTAGAAAGTGGAAATCAAACAACAAACAGGAAAGCAGAAACATTTGAACAAAGAATAAAAACTCCACCCCTGATAGTATCATAGTGGTTCCATCCAACCTCGGACGAAAGCTTGCCCAACAAACAGTATTTTGGTGTCCAGCTTGTTAGCCTCAGAACCCTAGCCATCAAACAAGAAACAAACTTTACAGATGCTAAGACAAATTCTCAAAGTACCTTGGCCATGTCTAGAAAATTAATTAGTGCGCTTACTTAAGAGCATCAGGGATGACCATCCTTTTTATCTTGTCATATGGTGGTGGGATCCCCTCAAAAACCTTCAAACGAGCAAGTGCAAGCTGCCTCCTCGCTTGTCTTGTGAGGAATCATGCTACAATAAATGACAATAACAGCAACAATCAAGTTTCAATAACCATAACTGGCGACATAAATAAACTTCAATTAAGGCTCTCAGATTGGTTAAGAAAGCAGTGTTACAGGACCTAAACTGTTCCCAACAGCAGACAAAAAAGAGGAACAAGAAGAACAAGAGAAGGCAAGGGAAAACCAAAACCTTATGACAAAGTAGAATTCTATCAATGGGGACCGCCACTGCTCAAAAAGAACATGAAACACCAACCAAAAAGGCTTACAAGGAAAAAAATTTCCTAATTAACTTACCAATAAAAAGGGATTCTAATTGTACAAGATATGGGAGGGGCATGTGGAAGTTATAACTCAACTTCCAAGCTTCAACATTCAATATCAGTCCTCCTGTTCCAGGCAAGTTAAATCTTTCTTCCATAACATAAAGACTTCGTTAGTCAACCAATTTGGGTACCAATCTTGCCACCTACATGCAACTGAAATTATATAACCATGCATGTCGCATCACAATAGACAATTTAGCTAAATTTGTTTTGCTTATTAGATAAGTCATTGTAAGTCAGGTTTGCCGCATCTTCTATTATCCACTGAGGGCTCATGAAACTGAATATAAGTAATTGTTTGTCAAATTACAACGAACTTTGTTCCAAAATAAAACTATAAATGCACCCGTTTAATGTTTGCAAACTTCCCATAAAAAAGGGTGGCACCAGTAGGACGGTCAGCTAAAATGAAGACACAAGACTGTCTCTGATGGCTTCAAATCATGGGACATGTTTCCAAAAATTGCATTTAAAATACATAACCCATCATCACCTACACAAACTCCTACGGACAAAAGTCTTAATAAAGAATTTTGTGAAACACTCGTAATTCTCGTCATACAGAGTAACAAAGAAGATAGGAATCTTTAATTCACTAATCCCCAAAAAATTAGCCTTGTAATCAAATTTCCAAAAGGCATTTCTCCAATCAATCCAAATTCAGAAACATAAATCCAAGTACAGAACTCACACTGAAGATAAATGTTTAATCTTTCCTCGACCACGAATACATAAAATTGTACCCAAATAAAAACCCCAAATTCCCAAAGACGCCAAATGAAAGTGAAAAGCAACCAAAGCCAAGCAAGCAATTCAAAAGACATAACGTCGAACACATGACGTCATAGCAAATAACAAGTAAACTCACCCACGAATGGTGCGCCAGAGGATTTTAGAAGGAGCTCGGAAGTGAATGGGACCATGAGAAGGCTTTGGTGTTCATCCTTTTACGGAGAAACCTATGGTATTTCATTTTTCTGACGAACTAAGCCACCGGAAAGGCAAATTTCCTCGCATCTAACCACCACAACTTTCTGGCATTCAGCAATTCCTTAGCCAAAATGGAGGCCAGCCGCCCCAACATGTGGTGCCTAGCATCCACCACCACCCGCTTGGCGCAGAATCCCTGACCCGGAAACCATCCCTTTTCTCTCTTTTTTCTTGAGAAATTTCTGCTGCTGTCTAATGCGGTGGGGTTTGTGAGAAATGGGGGTGGAGGAGGGGGAAAGAAGCATAAGGTGTTTTAGGGTTTTGGCAGGGTTATCGTTTTATTGGGTTTTGGGCTTGGATGCTTTTTATTTTGTTATTGTTACTCGGAGAGAAACAAGCTGGGCTTTGTGGTGCTCTTAACAGATGGAGCTTGATGAGCGATCCAAATACAGATTGTGCAGTGAATTTAAAAGCTAAGTCGAAAGTCCAATGACTGTCCTCTTACTCTTTTTCTTTTACTTTCTTTTTAAGTGATAAATATATGGAATTTCTCTTTTTCGTTTTAATTTTCTTAGTTTCTTTTAGAAAGGAGGAGGGAATAAATAAATGAAACAAGCAAGAAAAAAGATCTGTAATTAACCACGAGTTATATTTCATTGTTACTTTATGAATTTACTTATGTTAAGAAAGTTTTATGACGATATTCTTAAGGATTATACTGCATAATTGCGCTAACAGCCACTAATTTGTGATTGTAAATATCCAAAAAATATTCCAATTCATGCATAATAAATGTAAGAATGCTAATTTATTTTTTTTTAAAAAATCTATTATTTTCAATGTAAGTTTAGTTTTTCTTTTTTTTTCAATTAGTAACTTGCCTTCATGTGTTTATTATATGGGTCGGATATTTTTTATGTTTTTAATTTTATTAAATGATTTGTAATGTGTAACGATAGCGTAACCACCACAAGATGCTTGTGGGATCAATACGATTAGCATCACCCAAAAACTATGCAGTAATGGGATGGAGAAAAGCCAATAATCCAAGAAAATTAAATTGATCAAGAAGATGCTATTAAACAATTGAGAGGCCACACTAAATGATTTTACTAATGGCTTTAGCTTAAATTTGTTAAAAATTATGTTTGTTTTGCGTGTTTAACAGCAATGGAAGAGCAAAACTGCAAAAGACATCAAATGCTTTGACAAAATGGCCTTCGTACTTCCGTCACCATTAATGCTTTGTGTTTGTTTTTCCCATGCACGTACATCCTACCATGTTGCTGAGGACAAAAAGTACAAACGTTCTGTCACATTAGGTCCACTTTGGTAGCTACTAGAATGGCCATACAAGAACTTCGGACTTGGGCAGAACGGTTGTCAGAACTTCGGACTTGGGCAGAACTTCGGACTTGAGGTCCACATTGGGTCAACCAATCGACATTTAGTGATGTAAATCCCTCTAAACATGTAATTCTGCCATAAATTACTCGTAACTTTATTACGTATGAAATTCATATGAATAATAGTAAAATGTATAAACAGGTTAAAAAGAGTTACAATTTGTATAAACAGTGTTACACTATTCAAGAGTGATTAACGTTTTTGACATTCCCGCCTTAAGTGCAAGAAAGTTCATTATGAATAATTGTAAAAATGTATAACATAATTAAGAAAGGAGTTACAATTTGTATAGACAGTATTACACCATTTCAAGTGTGATCGACGTTCTTGATGTCCCGACCTCAAGTGCAAGAAGTTCATATAAGCATTCATAGCATTGGTAGAATCACGTGTGAAAGCAAAGGAAAACATGCTAAATGGAAACAGTAAATTTAAGCTCATTTGACACCTTCCATCATAGTAGGTTAGGCATATACTTCCTTGGTGATCAATGTAGTTTACTCCATTAACTATCAAAAATCTGCCTTGATAAGAAATTCTCTGTGAACTTGTCAAAGAAGAAGAAAAATCTCTTTGAAAGAAAGCAAGGACTGGGCATCTTCAAATTAATATTTGTACTTGTACTGTTGTACATTATACATCAGTCAAAATCCATCTCAATCTGGGTTGAGGAACAAAGCATTGCATTAAGGAAATTTTCATGGATGTAATCTGATGCCTCCCTCTATGGGTTCAACTTTTTATTGCTGTGTAAATCAATTAATGGCAAAACCATCAATATATTTTCACCATGAGTATATTCTTTTTAATCAGTTATTGGCAAGTGATTTATTGAGCAAAATTTACGAGCATTCCTTCTAAGGACAAGAGACCTTGAAAGGTACATATCAAATCAAATCAAAATCAAATCAGATGGCACCCTAATACATCCAAGGATCTAATTCTGTGTTCTGACAAGTCAACCCTACGGAAATGGCACCAAGGGCTTGTGGGGTAAGTTGACTTTTTTGTATGAACTACAATCTTTTAATCCATGTTCTATCATTGGGACATCCTTGCAGATTTTGTCACCATAAGTACATAGATTCCTCCTTCCACGCAAATTCCTATTCCTAATCACATCACAGCAGATAACAGCTGCGAGTCAATGTCACTTTCTCACCCAAATACCGCCAAGATTTGATAATACAGGGAACACGTTCATCATCCTGATCAGATACAGATGACCATATACAATAAGGAGCAAAATTTGAGAACAGAAAAAAAGTTATAATGTTACATACAAGTATACAAATCAATATCCAAACCAAAGTACAAAAAAAATTGTAAAAAAGGAAGTAACTTGTAGCGGAAAAAAAAAAAAGGGAAGGAACTTATAACTCAAAAAATAGGCTACATTTGTAAGTGATAAAGTGGCTCAAACAGTAAAACTTGGCAAAGATTTTGGCTTCTTTACAAAAAGTACAGAGTGGTGCGCTGAAAAATTTTGAGAAAGAGTTTCAAGTTTCAACTGTGTATGATAAGACCAAAAAATTTCATTTTAACACAAAGTTATCGCCATTTGAAGTATAAATTGCTTAAATTCAACTTGGAAGCAGCATATATGAAAACTCAAGAACTCATAGCATGTTTACGTACTTATGAATTACATATATTTCCAATAAGAAGTTGGCATTTTCGAGTAAGTGATGGAAAATTAGTTGTGCAAAGAATTCATGGTTCTTTTTACTGTCTGAAAAGTTAAGTTTAATAAGAGAAAAAAAAATAATGAATTCATCTTCACCCATCAAATCAATTCAAGGTACTGTATCTTGTAATTTGTACCAATAGAGGTACTACACACTCCTAGCCAGTTTTTAGCAGAGCCCACAAAGGAAAACCGGAAACATGTTCAATACATCGTACAAGCTACAGAGAAAAATCATTCAACTCTAGTCACATATAAATTAAAGGCCATCATCATATGCTGCTGTTTGCGTGGATAAAACTGAAAATTTGTTGAATGGAATTTGCTATATCTTCAGCTGTGAACCTTGCTTCGCTTGCTACCTACACATAGAATATCAAAAGTAAATCACATATGTTACAACACCGATTCAAAATGAAGTTCTTGAATCAAATTTCTAATTTATATTTAACAATGAATAAGACTTGTGTTGCATGTCAAATTCATGGAAATTATATATAAGAGAATGGAAACTCTAGAGGGTTTTCACATATGTACCTTGACATTGAAAGAATATAGAACAGTCTGTTCAATTGTGGTTATGTTGGTATGAAGAATATTGAGCTGCAAATCCTCAAGGGCAGCAATGGTCTTAATAAGCTGTCCAGGTCTTCTTCTAGACAATATCTTGATCAATGCATCAAACCCTAAGAGCTTCACCTCAACATCAGCCAAGCATGACTTGCTCTCAGCTGTTTCTTCATGTAGTCCAGTTTCCAATTCAACAAGCTTCATTTGATCACTAGAAAGGGGCATGCCCGGAAAAAATGGTGGTTGAGGTTGCTGAATTGGAATTGATGATGATGAATCTCCTATTGGTCTTGGACCATCTCCATATAGCCTCCTCCTTTTTTGTGATTCTAGACATTGAAGAAGTTGCTCCAATTCTCTTACGAACTCAATCGCCCCGCCAATTATTGATGCTTGATCTCCCTATTAATTTGAAAAAATCCCTTGTCAAATTTCTAATTTGTTTCAAACTAACAACTCGACATGTATATACCATAGGTTTAAATAATAATTACTCTTTATATATATGAAGTTGGACTAGATCTTTTGCAAATATATAGTTATTAGACTGTGCTACATATATACGTGACAATAATGTAGACTCAACTGCCTGCGTATGTAAGATTTATACTGCCAAGAAATATCAATCTAAAAATTGTTATACATACAAATATTCACATAGTTTTATGAGTATGCATGAAGAGTTTCATACCCTTTGCACGTATGAGCCAGGCATGAGCGACCTAAGAACTCGAAGATGTTCATTCATTTGCTTCCTACGGTTTTCTTTCTACTGCTATGTGAGTCATCCGCTGGCTCTCAACTTCTTCACTCGTCTTGATAGATCTAGGTCTTTTTCTCTTGTTCTTAGTTTCTGTTGTTAAAGGACTCTTTTCTCGGTTATCACCAAGAAATTGCAGTTGAACTGATGTGTTTCCGAAACCCCGGGCTTGATCTTGATCAGGTCTTTGATCACCTTCTTCCCGTACTTTGGAGTTATTTTCTTCATTGATATGCCGAGGAATCAAAGGGCTTGATGATCAGGGTCATCCTGCAACTTCTCATTCAAGACCGGAAATTTAAGGAAGTAAACTGAATCATTCAAGACAGTGTCCTCCTCTGGAGTTTTTGCCTGATTCAAGGCTAACTTTGGACCAAAATCGGCAAATTGCATCACATCAGCAAAGCTCAACTTATCTAAAGAAGTTGAACCACAAAAGCCAGAAGACATAGGCTGTTGCTGAGTAGTGTTATGGAGCATGTAATCCACCATTTGATTACTGCCATCGTCACCCGATGCTTCTCCAATCTGTGGCTTCATCAGCTGTGGATGCTGATTCTGCTGATGATGTTCTAGTGTGTAGTCAAGTCCTGTGAAATTTCCAGGAATGGAACCCTGCAACATTTCAGGTTGAAAGAAAAACAGCATAGTCATGTAATGACGCGTCAACAAGAAAATACAGTATAACAAACAATGAAGATAAAGGTTTTCTTGGATTTTGCGTACTGAGTAGTTTTCTTCTTTCTCCATATTATACATGCACTAGGTTTACCGTGAAACCCTTAGTGAGCTCAAATCATGTAATAGTAAAAAAAAACCTCTTGAAATTTCACTCTGGTCCACCTCCTGCCAAAAAAACAAAAATTAAAAATGAAATACATGAGTTTTAAGTTTTAACCACTATCAAAGCAAGATGAAGTAATTTAATGCAAAATATTATGCCATCTCAAATCACAATATGGACAAAACCAATGTTTGTTGGTGTTTGTCTTTGTGTAACAATTACTAATATAAACAAGAAACTAGAAGTTGTATAGACTAACCTTGGGAGATTGAAGAAAATAGTAATTCAGATAGATAAAAGTTAAAATAAGTGGGGTTTTAGTGTATGAGAGATCAGAAACATAGGGTACAACTGTACAAAAATGAGCTTTCTTATATGGTCTAGAAACAATTGATGAAGGTGGAGATTACTGTCTATATATAAAGGATATGGGATGCTTGCTGGAGCTGCCTTTGACTTCATATGTCTTCATGTGTAGAGAGAGAGAGAGAGGAGCCTGTGGAGTAATTTCCACCCCACAAATTCATGATGATGATACTTTTTTTCACCTCCCATTAATATGAATCACAAGGGAAAATAACTTTACCACCTCTTCTCATGACTTTAATTAATAAATCCAAGCGCTGAAGATTAGGACTTTTGAACTTTGAATCTTGAAATTGGTGATAATATGCACAATTTGGAGCTTGATTTGTATTTACTATGTAGCAAGTAGCAACACCGGATGTAGGGATAAGCCACACCGGCATGGTTGTAGTAAATATCTAGGGACAATTTCATAAATCTCCCCTGATGTTTTTAGCAATTACAGAGTGCTCCCCTAAAGTTTTAAAAATTACATGTACCTCCCCTATTTTTACTATTTAGTAACAATGTAGGTCCAACAAGCTAAATTTCTCTCAAAAATTTTAAATTGTCCTTTTGTACAAAATTAATAAAGAAAATATAGTATATTCAATCATGTTCTTCCACACGTTGCACAAATCAACAAACATAATCCCTAACAACCATCCAAACATAAGTTTCTAAAATCAAGTGACTATCCAAAAGATCCCAAATTGCATATACATTATCAATACTTGCCACACAAAAAAGAAAAAAAACACACAAGCCCCATTGACAACCAATTTTATACCCCAAAATTAAATATTAATGTTCAAATACCTTTTCAATACAAGCTAATCTAACCTAGAACCACCCTTGCAACCCTCATATAGCTTTAAAAATATTAATATCTCAAAAGTAGAGAATAAATTCTATCACCACAATAAAAATCATAATAAAAATTTATAATTCAATGTAAAAGATCCTTATGTAATTATTGACATCTTATAAAAGTTTTTTTTTTACAACAAACAAAATATGACAAATTCCACATATTTAGTTTTCTTCCTATTTCAATCATCAATTTCAAAATCATAATAAAAAATTTCTAATTCAATGTAAAAGATCCTTATGTAATTATTGACATCTTATAAAAGTTTTTTTTACAACAAACAAAATATGTTAAATTCCACATATTTAGTTTTCTTCCTATTTCAATCATCAATTTCACTATTTATTGCTCTATCATTGCGAGTTTCTTCATTTCCTTCTAGTTAGGCACATAATCTGCTTCCTCTGTGATTTGTAATTTCAATTTGCTAATATCCACAAAATTGAAGATAATAAAAATAAGTTATATTAACTAGAAAAGAAAGGAGCGAACATAGACAAGAGACAGAAAAATAAATTATTTCTTTTGGGTTTTGTAAATATGTTGTCTTAAGTTTAAAATTGTCTATGAAGTGGAGGGTATTACAGGTATTTTACTATGTTAAGGGAGGAAAGTGTAATTTCTTAAACCTGAGGGGAATCGAGTGAAATTGTTAGAAATCTTAAGGGAGGTTGTTGAAATTATCCCAAATATCTAAGTCATAAAGTAATAGCACTTTTACACTTGTCAAACTGATCTAGGAATCAGAATTCAGGGAGCAGAACCACCTTTGGCTGAGGGTGGAAATTGCCTGCCCTCAACTTTGAAAAATTAAGAATGTGACTACTAAATATCCTTAACTTTATTAATTTATCTTACATTTACACCCACTGAATTTTATAAAACTCTCTTTAACTTTTATATAGCCACCCCAAATTTTTTCAAATCTCCTTCATTCTTTATATTGCCCCTCATAGAGATAAAACCTTTAACTGATTTTCAGCAAGTTCTTCTCCAAGTGGACAAGAAATGGTTTGTGCTGTACAACTTTGAGTTGAGGTCATCCACGTTATTCAGTTTTCCTTCTCTCCTGTATCCCAATGCCTATGTCTGCTTTGGCAGGCCCCCTTCAACCACAGAGAGAGAGAGAAACAACTGAGGAAGAAAGGAAGAGAGGTAGCAAGAGATGTGCTATAAAATTAGGGGAAACCATCAAGAATGCTAAAATTAGTTGATAGAATTACACATGTTTGATTAACTAGAAAAAAAATTATACCTAAAAATTAGATAAAATTATGCTTATTATCTGCTGTTTATGTTCGCATCTCATTGGGCTTATTACCATTGTACTAGCAAGAGTCTATGCAAATTTTAGATATCATAACACGGAACCGTAGGTAAGAATTTTTTGTTTATCCTTCAAATTGTGCTTATTAAGATGACTCAATATTTTGAGCTTTGTCACTTCAAATTAACTCACTGGACATTAAATTTAAACACACTAGAAGGTTTCTTGAGATCATTTACCAAGTCAATAACTTCATCCTAATTCCTAAATTACTTACACATATCCAAAATTTCGAAACGCCTACTGATCTCTTTGGTCGATGACAAACTGTTGGTTGTATCTTGCAAGGAAAGAAGCTTTCAGCAAACAGAGTTTTCAGGTAAAACAATTCTCAACTACGTTCAGGATTCGATGTCGAAAGTTTGATACTCCAAATTTGCTTAAGACAGGAGGATGGATCAAGTATTCTTAAAACATTTCCACAGCTCATGATAGATAGATTACCAATTCAAATTACACGCTTACCTCAAGTTCAGGTGCAAAGGATGCTCCATAAATCAAAATCTTCTTAGGAGTACAACCACGAATCACGAACCTGTAAACAAGTTTAAGTACATCTCATCTGTTTATCCTGTTGAAAAGGCTCCCGGAATGACTTTTTACAGAATCAATCCAATAGCTTGTAAGAAATTATGCCAAAGTGGCGTTACAATATCCCCTTGTTGGTACGTAGGAATGACCTAGAAAGGAAAGGCCTTTCCAACTTGTCTGTTGCATTTCGGTGTTTGCTGCGATTTAAGTGAGGAAAACTCATTCCTCCTGGAATTACTCGTTCCAACTTTTTATTGGAATCCCATTTCCCACCTTTATCCTAGAATACCTAAATAGAACAATGTCAAATTTATCCTCATAAATCTATTGCATCACCATATTTAGGGTAGTTGTATGTTCAATAAGTATTTGAATGTAATTTCTTATAATAATTAATTTTCCTTGTATTTAGAATAATTTTTTCATTTATCCTAGGAAACAACTATTTTATGATACTTTATTCTTCGACTTTTGAGCACTTGTTCAAGATTTGCAACGGTTGAAAATATATACACTGCCAGTGTATAAAATATGAGCAAGGATCAACTCCAAAGTCAGCCATGCTTAGTGAGGGAGTACACTGACTTTAAGAACTGTGGAAGACCCATCCTGAAGAGGTTCAACACTTGATCTTATTGTTTCCCATTCTTCGAGTCAAGGTCACTTGGAGAGGAAGGCAAAGGTACCAGAATGGTGCAAAATGGAACACATTCAAATCCAAAGTAATGGAGATGAACAATGAAGCTGCCAACGTAAGTTAATACCAAACACAAAATTGGAGAGGATTGCAACTAAAATGCCCGCAGAGGATTGCGAAACGGCACGGCGGGCGGGGTATGGTCGGTACTAGCGGGGAAGGGATCTTTGCGTTGGTATGTTTTGTGTCTTTTGGGTGTTTTTTTTTCCTGTGATTTTAGGTATTTTTGGGTGTTCTAAAATATTTTTAGTGTGGTTACCTCACTCTGTATTTCATTTATATGTTTTTTTTCTTCCAAAATATGCAATCCAAACAGATTTTCATGAATCCATTTGAGTTTCAACGAAAAGCACAACACAAAAACAGTAAAAAAGGCTATAAGTTGCCAACGCCAATCAAAACTGGCTCCAAATATTTTCGTATTAACCAGAACAAAAATGGTACGAGACCATCAAAACCTTGTTACAAATGAAAAAAAAAAAAAAAAAGGAGCGTGCGCGCACCACGCCCAAACCGGAAAATTCTGAAGGTGATACTTTCTGCAACTTTCATTTAACTTAATTCAACAAATACAAGTTCACATCCTGTGTCTGCATTAAAAGACGAAAGCAACTCATCGGTGCTAATTCCTTACACAAGCTGCTAAACTGAAACTTTGAAGAGAGAAATCGACAATGTTGTGGCAATTGAACCCTTGGAGCCGAGCTGGAATCTTGAAGAGAATAAATCAAGCTGTGTATTCAAAAGGCTTGAGGTGGCTGAGGTTCCTCATCAACCGCCATTGGCAGATCCAGTACCCTGTTGTGCTGTTGCTGATGCACCAGCATTCGACGTCGTTGATGAGGGTGAATCGGTTAAAGACAACACCTCCGGTTCAGTTGGGCGCAGATCTTTCAGGAAGCACAAACCCTGAAGGTGCTAATTTCACCGGCACGTATCTACTATCTTCCTTGAATTTGATGAACTTCTCTTGGGCAGGAAACAACTCTTGCAGGGTTGGTCAAAACCTCAAATTAGGCTCTGGTTCAGATTTCTTTTCTGCAGCACCATCAAACCTGCCAATCACATAATCGTCTGTCAGTAGAGCTTCTAACACCCAAAAAAACGTCCAACATAGAGCATTATCAATGAAAACATTTTTTTATTCTACAATAAAGAGATCATGCATCTATTGCAACTAAATGTTAAATGAAAAATGGGTGTGGTTCTCAATCTTCATTACACCAAGGAGGCAAGTTTTTAGTCGAAGTAACAACAGGTGGGTTGGCCATGTGGAGAAGGTATGAGTATAATAGCATAGAGGTAGTAATAGATGGGGAAAACACTGACATCCATATGCTGATGCAATCTAAAATGGATTCAGCAGAAGAAAGAAGAGTCTGTAAACTTCTAATGCAGGGAAGAGAATGGAACAAAAACATTAATAAGCATACCTGCATGGATTCGCCATCCTTATCACCAGATTTAGCCTTCCCAGAAGTTCCACTTCCAGATGGTAACTCTGCTCCAACAGCCTTGTCAGCAATTGCCTTCTGCTCTGCCTCTCTCTTACTCGCTCTGGCCTTTGCTCTGGCTGATGTGGATAAAACGGCTGTAGGAAGCTTGACAGCTGAAGTGGTAGTGGCTACAGTTGTGGGCTTGGGATATTCGAACAATGATGGTTTTGCATGAGATAGGAACTCAAATTTCGGAACTTTAAGGTCATAATTGAGACCAATGAAAGCCGTCGGTGAGAATGACAAGCTAACAAAGTATATGAGCGGATACCAGTACCAAAATTGGCTAAAAACAGCAAGACCAACAACTGCAGTTACTTTGTCATGCTTTGTCTTTGAAAGCAACTTTATTGTCACATTCCTTCCACCAGCATCCAAGATTCCTGTTGCCAAAATTGCACCCATCTTGCTCATAGTGTCTTCATGCTTATCCAGAATAATTTTCTCCAATTGCCTCCTGTTAAATGAGGCAAAAATATCAGCTTAACTGAAATGACATAGATAGTCAAGTAAGTGCACACACAGCTAACAGGGAAAAAAAACTACCTGAATGCACCAACACGGGAATCACTGGCTTCACTGATCTGAACCATTACCATGGCCATCGCCATGAGAGCTCCTTGACGAACAAAATCAACTACATCTGATGTCAAAGGCTCCAGCAATGATATGGCCTCACTCAGGCCAGTACCAGCACATGATATGCCAACGGCAAGAGCTGCACCATAACGAACATGTGGATTGTATGATTCAGAGAGCAAGGAGACGATCCGAGGAGTCTGCATTTTAAGGTTAGCAACTCAATTAGATGGATTGTTCAACATCTGCATTTCTATCGATTCTCGTACAAGGGCAGAAAAAATTAAGAGCAAACACATCATATGAAAAGTTGCTTGGAGAAACAAAGCCTCGGTATCAAATTCTTATAGCCCAGAACATAAACCATAAGCATCGTAACATAAAAACAGAAGGGTGCACAAGCACTGAACGTAAGAGAAACCAACCTGTTCTGGATCATTGTACATAACAAAACCAAGTGCCAAAACTGCAGTGCGCCTAACATCGTCGCTCACATCTGATACAGCAAAATGCAGCAGCTGTCGAATGGCCTTGTTGTTTGCAGTTCCACTGTAAGCCAACGCCAATGCATACATTCCTCCATAACGTAGTATGGGATCTTGATCCCGAGTCATCTGCTCAATCAGTGTATCAGCTCCTTCTTCTCTTCCATAAACTGTCAGAGCTATCCCCAATGCCAAACCCCTACAACAGTCGATAAAAGATGAAAAAAAAAATCTCCAACTGACTTTTGCTTTCTCTTTCTCACAAAAGGAGAGAGAGAAGAAATGGCGGAAAGAATTCATTAAGGTTTTAAATCTAGAGATAGATTATAGACGTTAAGCACACCTGATAATTTTCTCATGCTGTGTCTCATGTGCATAAGCAAGCATTTCACTTGCCTTCTCACTTGCAGTCCCAACCATCAGTAAACCCATACTGATTCCAGCAGCTTCACCAGCAACAGCACTGTCCGTGTAGAGGACATTCTTTATATCATCAAAAATATCTTCATCAGCAGTTCCCAATGCTGCCAAACCAAGACCAAGGCAGGCACCATGCTGAATAACCTGCAGGAGACAATTTTTTAAACAGGTGGAAAAGTGCAAAGATAAAAATAGGTACTTTTTTACCTAATACAACAAGGCAAATACCTCAACATTAGTGCTCCTCAGGCTATCACGTAGGAACTGTTTGATGCCCTCCCCATGATTAGCATGAATCAAACCCAGAGCATACAAGGCACCTCCTTCTGAATATGGGCTGCCACCACCACCAGCTCCACTCTGTGGCAAGTAAGGAGCCATTAGTGATCTTCCCTGCTGTAGATGGCCTCTGTGAATAACTCCTAGTCCTGCTGTTGCACTAAACTTAGGCCCAATTTGTAGGCCCGGCCTAGCCCAGTCCTGACAGGTTTAAACAAATACCAAAACTGTTAGATACGAAATCACTACTTTATCATTATGCAACACATACAAATCCAATGAGGGAAATGTAGGCGGCACAGTAACCTGACCAAATTTCTCCCCATGATGGAAATGGTCGTCGACCAGTTGTCCCAGCATGCATAGGGGCATTAGCGTCATATAGTTGCCACTATGACAAACACTCATTTCTCATCTCAAACAGATTGCTTATTGTCTTGAGAATTAGGAGATCCCGATCTAATCATGTAAAAAACCAACAATTAGGTCAAATTCTTCAAAGGAAACTCCAGTAAACATGAAAAACTATCTTGGGAAGAGAAGAAAACGAAAACAGGAAAATGTGCCCTACTTAATATGACCTATATAAGAATTGCAATGTCACACATGTACTGGGAAGTCTCTCCAGACAGATTTCCTTTTATTTTTGATAACCTTCTCTGCATAAATAGCTTCCTTTGGATCTGCATGGGACACATTTCCTTCAGAATCTTGACTACCTTCTGTCATCTGAGCATCCTCTGATGTGGTATTTACCCGCGAAGAATGCAGCTCAGCAGATCCAGACTGTGCAGGCACTGAGGTTCTCCCTTGGGAATGGAAAGTCGCGTCCCTCACTTTCAAAAGAAAAGCTTGGTGTTCATTCTCTACAAGGTCAAAAGCTATTTGAAATCCCAGTAAGGCATCATCTTTGTTTCTGATCTCAAGAGTTTCTCAAATACACCAGCAAACATCCTCTGGCTCCATCCAAACACATGAGAAGCTGACATATGCTCAAATAATCAGGTGATGGCATTTTTGGAATACTCTAACCAAGAAGACGTTGCACCTGCATTAAAGTAGTGGAGGGTCAGAATTTCTCAAATTTGACATCTGATATACTCAGGCCAACATTCTCTAGAATTAGGAATACGGTTAACAAGAATGAATTAGATAGACATAATCACCTCACGCCGATATTCTCTAGAGTTGACAAAATTGTGAGAGACATCAGTACAATAGGATAGGGTTGCTTGATATTGTCACTTCGTTATAACTGCTTCCTCAAGCTTATCCAGTCTTCGGCATTCTAATGGCCATTCCCACAGCTTTGTTGCATATCTTCCATCAGTTATACACCTACAGGGAGGTCCAAAAATGAGATAATGAGAAAAATTCCAAATCTATAGTCTAATCTAGCATTCCAGAAGTTTACATACTTATCAAGCATTCTTTCAACAATGGCCTCCAATCTTGGATCTATCTTTTGCTGCTTCATTTGAGCTCAGCAGCCTTGTTCTTGGGTCAGCATATTCATCCTATAGCTTTAGCTTGAGGACAGCAAAGAGCTATTATCATTAGAGAAATACGTTAAGACGTGCATATTCAATGGTTAACGAGAAATGCCATAGTTAAGTTATGTAATTACCCAGTGCCAGCTGTTAACACCTCGCCAAAATCATTATTATCCAACCTATCGATTCATTGTTCTTATAAACGTGCAATGCATAGAAATACTACAACAAATCTTTTTACAAGACAGGAATGACCAACAATTAACATCCTACGCTAGGAATTACGTCCGGACGATAATCTGAATCTTCTGATACATCGAATAGAGGGGCCACGCCCAAGGGCATAAGACAATGAGCTCAATTGAGTTGCACGCCAAATAACAAAAGACCTGAGAGAGAACACAGAGATATGTTACCAAAAATATGAACCCGATATCGAAATGCATAAAACAAACTTATCGGTTCCTCTTCTCTGAAATGCCATTTTACCATGAAATCGGTTAAAATGAAATACTAATAGTGGAACTCAAGGAGATGAGCACTCTGTAGAAGTTAGGCTTGAAAACGAAAAACTTCAAACAAACCTATTGTTTAGAAACAATCCGAGTTTCTTTAACTGTAAAACTTCAAAGTAAGGCAGGTCATTATTTCGTATAATCCAATTTATTATAATAAAACAGACAGGAAGAGAATAAGAGACAACAGGAAAAACATCTTTGAAACCTTTGAGGCCAGCAATGCAGCTAGTTGTCTCTGGGTCTCATCAAACTCCTCATCTTCATATACAGCTCTCACTGCAAAACCATAAACACTCAGTCATTTCTGATGGCTAAAAGTGATAAAAATACATAATCAATTTTCTGAACATACAACTACAAGAATGAGTAACATTAATACAAAATCAATTTTCTGTACATACAACTACAAGAATGTGTAATATTCAGATCTATAAAACAACAAGAAGCTCTTTGATGTTTGTTTTATGCTCCATTAGTCGCCATGAGAGTTCAGCAATAAACTAACCTTTATTGAGAGAGTTGTGCTGTACAACATAAGACAAGGACTTCCTAAGTTTTCCACCCTAATGGTGCAAATGATGGCCAAGTTGTGCAGAAGAATTTTCTCATAGCTAGCATGCGAGTCCTATAAATTCTCCACAATACTAGAATGGCTCAATTGAAATGGGAATTTCAATTATCAGTGTTCTAAGAAGATGCCAGATTCCAACTAACTATAAAAGAGAAGTGGAAAACTACAAGATTTTTGACTTATCCTCTCCACCTAATAACATGTCCCTCTAAACCCTTTTTTTTTTTGGTATGTCCCTCTCCACTTAGGTCACTAACACATTTGAAATTATCATTACTTAGAAAGATTCTGTTGTCTCTTCCACTGGATCAAGAAAACCCAGTTCTCTCTTCCTCAAGTCTTCAGTTTGTATATACTACAGTTTGTATGTACTAAGCTCTAAATATTTGTTGTCTATTTTATCTCAAGCAAGGGCATCTAGCAATCTAAAAATTCCCATAATAACTTCAGCCTTAATAAAAAACATGCTCATAATAGGAACAAGGCTAACGAATTAATTATAAGCAGGAATACCTTACAAGGTTATAATTTAATTGTTTGTTAACCATTTAGGGTTTCAGATAGAAGGACCAGTTTGTTTTGCCTTCAAAAGGAGTTGGCTAGAGAGCTCCAGAACAAGTTATTTAGTTTGTCAGTTAAAGGCTTTTATTAGGTTGATCATAAATCTTGGATCTGTATCAAAGGAAAATAGGGAACAGAAATTCTGTATTATTTGTTCCCTGAAGGTTTTTTATCATCATCCTCCATCAACTATTCTCTATCTACTTTGCTTTTCAGCTAAAGCACATAAAGTATCCAACAGATATCATTTCTTCCAATCCCAAAACCAAATTTCCATCAAACATCATATGTATACGTTCTAAATTCCGTCAATTCTTAACTGCCCATGATTAATAAATTATCCCACCTCTCTACCCACTCCAACCCCACCCCTAACAGAGAAGGCCTTTAAAAATAAAGTTGTTTTATCCCTGTCCTATCTCCTTATCTCACTAAATATAAATCATTAAAGCATCCATACCACAAAAATAAGCATTCATAATCAGCCCAATTTACCACACAAGTCACAAAAGAAACAAACAGGGAAAAAAATCAGCCTGAACTGCAACATAATTAAGTTGAACTCACTTTTTCACGCTCTAAACACAGAACTGACGTAAAAAACCAATCCCAACATGTCCATCCCTATCTAGACCAAAAATCACAATAGATTAAAAAAAAGGCTGAACTTGTCCATAAATATAGGGACTCAGATAATCATCATATTTTTCCTCCTGAGCTAGAAAAATCTAACTTGTGATTCAGTTTTCATGTTTGCAGTTCTTACAATACAATACAAAAAAACCCTGACTCCAGCTCACATACAGAAACATATATTGGCCATAAACACGAACAGACAAAGAAAAGGCTCAGAAGTTTTTGAAATTTTGCTCATTTGAAAAGCACATCAAGAAGTCGCATCTTTTCACATTATCCTCAGTTCCCACTGCAATTCTAACAAGAACTAATCCAGGTGAACAATCACACCAATGAACTCCTGCATAGGCATAATATATCATAAATTAACACTGTAAAACACAAAAAAATACTACTTTTCCACACTAAAGTTTCACCAAATTAGCTGTCCCTTACAACTGACCGGTTCAGAACAACAAAAAGTAGGCATCTTCTCAGTTTTTCCATCCTTAGTTTCTCCCACCAATACAGCAACTCAACAAATTCATACAAAAAGAAACAGAAAAAAGACCAAGAGAAGTTCAGATTCAAGAATTTTACATGACGGGAACGGAGGTAGATATCTCCGGCCAATAGAAGTCCACAAAGGCATTTAAATTAGAAAGCGCGTGTTGCTTAAGCTGCGGGTGGCTCTCATTAAGCATCGCCAATAACATCCCGCCGAGCTGACCATCGTCGCCGCCTGCCGCCATGCTGACGCCGCTGCCCAATTTCTCTCAATTCCGATTTCGAATTTCACTAAAAACAATAAATCAACAAGTACCAACTTTCAACGTGAATGCAGAAGATTATAATCTATGATTATCAATTGATTGGATCGACAGGAAAGAGAAGATCAAAGGGAATTAGGGTTTTGGAGTTCGAAGCGGAGAAGAACAGGAGAAGACTCTTCTGTTTTCTCTTTCTTGGTTTCTTCAGAAGTTGGGAGGGGGTCTTTTTCCGATTTCTTATAAATCTTGGGTTTCTTGAGGAATGAGTAAGCTAATATAACCTTTTTTTATTTTTTTTTGTTGGGAGCTAATGTGCTACTGCTTATAAAGTAGTACTAATAGCTGCTTTTTCAGATTCCATTCTTTAGATATCCAGTTACAAAAAGGAAAAGGATTAATGGAAAATTAAATTTGAGTAGCTTCATTTTGGATTAGGTAATTAAATTGTACCCTTTTAAGCTTTTTTTTCAAATTTTTTCTAGCACTGAAAAAATGATAAATAAATTGTAGCCTTTTATGCTTTGATTTGATATTGGCTTGTAAACATAAATGACAAAACTTAGAATTTGCACAATAATAAAATTAAATTGCTCTGATTCATTTTTTGGAATCAATAACAGCCGTTTGAGTACGCATGTGAAAAATACAATCGTAAACAAAATCACACTTTTAAGCTTGATTTGATATTGGCTACTTAAAATTTATGTATAATGAAATTCGCGTGCTCTAATTTAGTGTTTGGAATCAATAATAACAATCTGATCTTAGCTTAGAAAAATATGATTAGGCTAAATTAATCTAAAGTGATACTATTTCAAAACTTCATACTCTTTTCTGCTTGATTTGATATTGATTCCTAAACTTAAATAATAAAAAATAAAATTTACTTGGAATAAGAATAATGTGCTCTAACTCATTAGGTAAATGTACATATTTATGTGTGTATATCTAGGTTTATATATATATATATATATATAATGTGACTTACACTAGCCCGCCTCCATTTTATTGTATTTGTAACACTTTCCTATTTCTTCATTGACAAAACATTTCTTCCTTAAACAATTTGCAATTTTCTTAAAAAAGAATAGCAATAGCAGAAAATTGAAGTTTTGAGAGAGAAGGAGGGGGGGGGGGGGGGGGGGAGGGCTTACACTTTTACCTATTTACCTTTCTCTTTCTTTCTATTTTTCATTATTTTCTTTTCTAATGGGATAGGGGGCAAGGCCGATCTCAATGGCACCAATGAAAATAGCGAGAGTATTTGCGCCATTAACTTTTCAAAATACTCCCAAAATATCCATAAACTTATAAATTTAATCTATATTGCCTGTCAAGTCAAGTTTTATTTTTTATCATCTAGATTTTTTTTTAGGAGAGAATGGGGGAGATTTAAGATTTGAGAAGGGAGAAGAGGAAATCTTAAGTCACTAGTTATAATTCCATAAACTCAACACCAATTATTAGACCATGGACTCTTCGACAATTTAGATTTCTTCTATCACTTAACCTTGATCAATACAAAACAAATATGCATTTTCCTTGGCCTTGGACTAGTTTATCATTGAACCATTTTAAATGCTCATGATTCTAAGAAAATAGTGATACAAGACCAAATGAGAGTCGGTTAAATGAAAGTAATCTTTAGAATTCCTACTGCTTAGCTTTTAATTTGCTCTGACCATCGAATGAAATATGAATACCCCGTCCTCCTTTGTTTGTAGTCGAAATCAATTTTCACCTCTATGGACTTTGACCTAAATTGGGATCAAATTGAGTTCATCAAACCGAATTGATTTAAATAAAAATCGAAAGTTTGATTTGAGTTATTAGTTAATCGATTTTGTTCATTTTCTTATTAGGTATAAAACCCAAGAATTTTTTTTTATATAAAAATCATACTTTCATTAAATCTGCACTAATGACAAAAATTATATCACACATAATTAAAAATTGGTTTGTGGTCAATTTCTTCTATTGTCACAAATTAAGTTAATATCTAAAAGTTACATCACCTGACTTATTAAGTTAATTTATTAGAATTGAATTTGGAACAAGGCTGCACCAAGTTCTCTAAAGACGATCCTGCATAAACATCCTATTATCATCTCGGTCCAGGTCCTCCCTCTCTTTAGATTAGATCTTTGATTAAAAAAAAGATTTTTTTTTTAAATGTGATAGACCATTTTGATCATTCTCCCTTACATATATATATATATAATATATATATATATAACTTTTTACAATTTTTAAATATTTCGTTTACTTTTATTATGTTTATGTATTTTGAGATTATTCAATGATTTTGTTACTCCTTGTGTGCAACATTAGGAACCACTTCAACCCAAATTGATTACATTATTTTAGAATGAAATTTTCTCAGCTTGCATCATTTGGGATCCAATTGACTAAAATTTAAATATTTTGAGGACTATTTATATTTCTGTGGAATTATGGGGGACCAAATTTGTTTTAACCTGAATCATGGAGCAGTAAAATTCCATTTTTCTCAATAATATATTCTTTTCTTAAAATTCCCACCACTATAATGCTCTAATAGGAAACTACACTATTAATTCGCTTCACTCATATTTGGAAACAGGGTTGATTTTACCAAATTTCGCCCCAACAGGATTCTAAATCCACTAAATCTAAAATTAACTAGTGCTGAATTGGTGATGAAGCAAGACAAGGATGATATCATGAGAACCAAAACTTTGACTTTCAAAGAACAGGAAAGTAGTATAAAGAAGAAAACTATGGAACTCTCAATTCTGTGCAATATCAAGACATGTATCATTGTTTTAGACTCAAACGGGAAGGTTGATTTTACTTGATCTGAAAAAACCCACATGAACTTCGAGAAATCATCAAGACTAGTGAAGATTTCAGCAGCAAAAATCACTACAATATGAGGGTGTCTGAACCAACTGGACAAGTTGAAAACTTGCATTGAGAACCCCGATCATAATGTGCAAGAAATCAAGAAGTTTATTATGAATCCATCAAGATGCTTTGCTTGAAGAAATCTCCTCAGAGGACTGTATTCAAGGTTTGCTGAGAGGGATCCATTTGAACCTTGAAGTTTGTGGTCAAGAGAATTGATTTCTTGAAGAGAGACTTCATTTGAATCTTGATCATAGTTTCTGGTTTGATTGACCTCTAATTGTGAAACTTTTTTTGGTTTGCATCTAACTCTGAGTTGATGGAGGCAGTAATGTAGTTTTTTCTTTTTGTTTCAATTTTGACGTGCAGTTTTTGTGTATTTATGCTCTTAAGTAAGGAAACATTAAACTATAAACAGTCTTGTTTTCAAATTTATTTGGCAAATTTGGTTTAATAAAACTTTGCTCGTACCAGTAGTTCTATTGTTCATCGTCCATTCTAGTAGTTGTTTTTTTTTTTGAATAAGCAGGGAATTTATTAATGAGATTGTTGAAATTCGTCCAACACCTGTTGCTTTATAAAAGGTCGAAAGGGTATTTCATGGAGTTCTAGTAGTAGTTAAATAAGCGTCAACTGCGCTATTACCATTCCTTGTCTTGGTTAAAACAAAAAACTTAAGCACGGTCTTGTGTTTTATTTTGATTAAATAGTTTGAAGCAATTAGCATTGCGACTAACCATACTTCTAGATGTAAATCTCTAACCTACCATGGTGTTTATCCATTTACGAAAGAAATTTGTAGTTAATTTCCATCACAAGCATCATCGATAAATAACGACGACTTGGACAGGATTTCAACTATTGATCATACCCCTTCTTCCTGCAAAAGATCTGAGACAAAAATCAAAGAAAAACCGAGAACACTAGTGATTAAAAATGAGAAGTTTATATTTGGAAGTACGAAGAAGAAGGCCACCAAAAAAAAAAAAGTTTCTCTGGTATTTTTTACTTTTTGTTTAACTTTCGAGCTGAGTCGAAATTATTTGTCACTTCCAACTTATCATTGCATGACTGCAAGCAAAATGAATGGTTGGGTACCTATTATAGCTGTGCTACCTACTTTAAGCTCTGAGGAACGAAATTATTTTACTAAATATTTTTTTTTTGTAATTGGTAATTGGTAATTGGTATATGCTCACACCAAGGGTGGGCTTTTGGAAATATTTCTTCTTTTCTTCTTCTATTCTTATGCTCTGTTTAGCCAGTAAAATTATTGAACATTCAATATTGACCCTAATCTTTGTCCTAAACCAAAATATCAAATTAGTGACATTTTATGGAAAGTTGACTTCAAATGTGATCCTTTTTTTTCTAATCTTGTTTCACATCAAAATCAACAATAACTCATAAAAAATACCCAAAACTAGTAGTAATGTAAAGGCAATTCTACCACTTGAAAATCGACAAACTCTTAAACAATCAATGCAACAAATTTTTAGGGTATTCCCAGTAACATACATCCACAATAAAGCTTGAAAAACTCGACATTCGTTCCTACTAATTGTGCTAAATTATTTTATAATTGTTTTGGCAAGTAAATTAGACTGATTGAATTTTTGGGGAATTCATATAAATTGCAACTGTTGCCTATCCAATACTATTTTGTATGGGAAAGGGTTGAATTGGGTGATAAGATGGAAGAGATTGTAAATAGAAGGTCTCGGATTCATGACTTTCCACTTACAAAAAGGAAGAAAAACTAATTTGTATTTTGTTTTGATAAAATACTCATACTATTCTTGAGTTTTTGCAGTAAAACACCACTCTTGAGTCTTGAGAATTCAATTAAAGGTCCATAGGCTGTCCATGAAACAGCACCAACGTTTTCTAGGCAGCATACTATGTAAAATAGGAAACTATAGTATTTCTATTTAATTATTTTTGGAAACTAAGGAAAAATACCTATTCGCTAATGATAAATCTACACCCTTCCCATTATTTGCACTACTAGTTATAATGACTTGTACTTAATACTCCAATTGCACTTCAAGCATTCTCACATTCCCAAAATAGCTCCACCCTTACTGTTGAAATCCAAAGACCATCTTTGCTTTAAACTCAATTTTATATAGTATAAAGAAACTTAACTAGTGCTAGAAGAATGAAGAATAGGTGATGAAGGAAAAAAATGAAGAATAGGTGATGAAGCAAGAAAGGCTCATATCATAAGAGCCAAAACTTTCATTTCAAGAAAAGGAAAGAAATTATAAGGAAGAAAACTATGGAGCTCTTGATTGTGTGCCATGTCAAGTCTTGTATCATTGTTTTAGACTCAAATGGAAAGGTCGACACTTGGCCTTAAGGCCCACATGAAGTGCAAGAAATCATTAATGTCTACGAAGTTTTAAACAGCAAAAAAGGATTGCAAGTTCAGGAAGGTGTCCAAACCAACTGGGAAGGTTCAAACTTGCATTGAAAACCCTGATCACCACAATGTGCAAATCATGAGAGGAATGTGTTAAGGTTCGTTGAGGAGATCAATTTTTTTCTTGAAGTTGTGGCCAAGAGAATTGATTTCTTGAAAAGGATATGCGTAAGCAAAGAGATTGCAGCTCTGAATACTGTGGAAGAGGAACTAGAGTAGGCCAGTCAATCGGGTCATATGAGTTGGGTTTTCATAAGTTCAAACTTAGCTTATTTAATTTGTAATACTTTGAGATTTGGGTCATGAGTTTCGAGTTAATAAATGTGAAGATCATATTCAACTCATAAAATATTTGGATTTTAAGTCTTATTCGGGTTTAGTCCAAATTCATTTATTACTCCTCAATTTTCTTAATATAATTACTATAACTATTAAGTTGTAAAATTAATTTAACATTCACAGAACTACAGGATTAAAATTAAACATGAACGAGTAATAGTTTCTTAAAAAGTACATAAATCAAAAAAAATTTCAACAATATTTACATCTAATTCGTTCAAAATACATGAAAAATAGTAATAAAACATGCGATCAAAACCAATACATCTTCAAAGGTTGGAATTTCTCATAACCTTGTAACTTAAATCCAAACATGCTTGACGATTTGTGTTTTTGGACCAAAAAGAAATTAACCAATATTATGCCAACACAAAAATTTACTAAATCAATGAGAAAAGTTAGAGTTTCAGTTATGCATTACCAATATTAACTCTCAAAAAAGCTAGTAAAGGAGTTTTCAGATATATTTTTATGTTTTGTAATTGTATATATTTAGTATTTAGTAATAGCATATTTGAATATATAATTATATATAATATCAAAATATAAATATTATATGTATATCATTATATATAGGTCATTAAGGGACCGGGCCTATATTGAATTTGAGTCTAATGAGCCCCAAACTCATCTCATAATTAATTCGGATTTATTTTTTAGGCCCAAACTCAAACCGACTCATCGAAAGGTCGGGCTCGTGGGACTTTTTCTCAGGCCGAACGAGCTAAACTAGGGCTGACTCGGTCCCATTGACAGTCCTAAACTAGAAGAGGAATTTTTTTTTTTTTTTTTGATGTAATGGATTTTCTTGACGAAGAAAAACGTCAGAACAGGTATCCCCTGTTTAGAATCAACACTCAAAATCCACAATTTTTTAATGCCTTAAAAAGTCCAAGATGGGTTTAATCGAAGGGTCATATGCCAATATTACTGATAATCAGTTGCGTTTATTTGAAGGTTCATCGGACTTCGAACAACAACAGTGCAGCCAAATTCTTCATCACAGTCACTGGCTTGACACTACTGCTTATGAGGGTGTTGTACCTGGTGCCTACAGAGCTGTACCAACCCTCTATGGATACAATTCTTGTTTGATTGCACTGCTGCTCCCTGATTACTCTTTCTGACCTCTAATTTGTGAACTTTTTTGCATTGCATCTGACTCTGAGATAATAAATATAGCAATGTAGTTGTTCTTTTTTACTAATATTTTTTAACATAAACAAGAGTTGATGTGTAGTTTTGTGTATTTAAGCTCTTTAGCAAGGAATGCATTTTTGCTAGAAACATTCTTGGGTCAAATTTGTAATATAACTTTGTTTATTCCATTAATTTGATATTCATTCTTGCACTAGTTATAAAAGTGTCAATTGCCCTATTAACTATTCTTATTTACCTTAAAAACAGAATTCTTGAACATGCTTTCGAAATTGTTATTATCAAATGCCACTAATCATATTTCTACATGTAAACGTCTAACCTACCATGCATGGTTTTATCGTTGTAAAGAGTTATTATCTGATAGAAAACAGATGAAAATAGACAGGTGATAAAATGTGAGAAGTCGGTCATTGATAGAAGAATAGAATAACGCCCCAGAAGAGCACTTTATGTGTTTACTTTTTCATGCCACTTTTCCTACTAATTAAAATAATTTGACACTTCCAAGTCATGATTCTATGATTGCAGAAAAATCAAAGGTGCAACTAGTTGTTGTAGCTGTCCTAACTCTTAGATCTTGGGACTGGAAATGCTTTAATAAAATATTAATTATTGGTTAAACTCTAGTCCCATAACATCAACTATTCGATTTGGGGATACTAGCATAAAAAAAAGGGTAAATTAGAATGTACCCTACGTAATTTCGTCTATTACCACGTCATATCGTAACTTTTTAAAAGGGTGAGATTAAATCCACACTCTTTATACCAAAATATCTATAAACCCCACACTATTTATCAGGATTTTATTGGAATTTTTTCGATACCAAAACTAACATTTTGTGGTGGAAAAAGATGGAGCCAATCAAGTTCATCTTTTCCTCCACTTTATTATATCCTTTTATCGTCCCCTGTCCTTACCTTTCAATGCTGAAGACTTATGGTAGCAACTATCATAATCAACTAAAATGTATCAGAGCATAGCAAAAATTTACCAGAAAAATATTATTGATAATAAAAAACAAAAATTTTAGGATCAAAAATTGGAGAGTGATGCTTGATTTTCAAATATCCATTGATAATAAAAAAAAAAGCAAATGATGATCAAGGCAATGATTTCATATTCATTTGGAACTAGAAGTTCGAAATTCTCCAACTGATGATAATAGTTGCTGCTATGGTTCGAAAGTAAGGAATAGGGATGATGAAAGGACGCAATTGAGTGGAGGGAAAAATAAACTTAATTGGCACCATCTTTTTCCACAACAAAAGGTTAGTTTTGGTATTGAAAAAGTTCCTATGAAATCTTGATAAATAGAATGGGCTTTATAGACACTTTGGTGTAAAAGATGTGTGTTTAGACCTGAGAGATGTGGATTTAGCCCCACTCTTTTTAAAATATCCACTAAATTCCCTTATTGTTTTATATAAAGTGAAAATTAGATTGAAAGTATGCTCGATAATGTTGTTGATAGAAATTCCAATGTTTTCTTTACTTGAATGCTAAACACTACCAACGATTACCACTTTACATAAGATCATTGGAGGTTATGTTATAATATGTGAAATCTCAAGCCGCAAATAGTAATTAACGCAAAAGGAAAAGGATCTACCCATTTGGGCACTTGCAAAGCCAATGGGCCAAAATCTGTTGTGCAAAAGGAATATTAAGTATTATTTCATCAGTAAATTATGTTCTTAAACTAATAAACAATGATCTTATCTCATTGACATGTCATTGTTTTGCCAAGTCCAACCTAAGTATTTTATATGCTATATTACTCAATCAAAGATGGCATCTAACGTAGGTATTTTATATGGCATCTATAACTCAATCAAAGATGGCATCTATTGCTCAATAAATTAAAAAAATGGCATCAATGTCTACCAAAAAAGTTATGGCTAGTACAGTTGATTTCTTTAGTTGCAGCATCTATATAAACCTTGTTGTATCCATCAGCAAAGGAAATAATTGAATTTAGACAAGACAAAAGACAGAAAAGCAGAGATAATACATCAATTTCATCGCACGCTGGTGAAGATATCCATATCTTTGGATCAGTCTTCTGACCAACCACAATTGCTTTTTATTAACATTATTGATTCAAGCAACGATTAGCCTTCTTAATAACTTGGATCATTCTCAATCCAGCTTCTGCAAACAGACTTTATGGGTGCTGATGACAAGGTTCTTGGTTATGATGAAGTTTCACTTCATAACACTTCCAAAGATTGTTGGGTCATCATAAACGCCAAGGTAATAAGAAATACTATTTCTGTTCATCTTCCTGATTTAATATGATTTGGTCTTGGTGTCAATAGAGCTAAAATAGTTTTTTTCTTTAATTTTTGGAAATGAGAGCTGGAACAATTTTAGTCATTTGGTTTTCTGAAAATAGAGACAAAACCAATAGTTTGAGAAGCTATAGATCATACATAATCTTCTGTTATTTAGTTGTCAGAGTAACAACTTATGCTCATATTACTTCATTTCATGCACCAGTTATTCATAGATTTTTCTTACCAACAAAGCCAGTCTAGTTAACAAGTTTCTTGGACCATTGTTTGATTGAATAAATTTGATCTGGGATGGATTCAAGAAAGTACCTCCGCCAAAAATATTTCCGAATTTGAAGGTGGGAATGTAAGAAAGTGACAGAGCTGATGCTATTTATGTTAATGCTACTTCAGTTTTTCAGTTTTGAGAAATACGGAAACAGATAAGGTGAGCTTAGACCAATTTTGGTGTAGGATTTGCTGATGATGTTGCAGAAGTTGTATGTCCCCAAGGTTGTCATCTTAGCAAATTAAGACTGATTACTTTGGAATTCGTCTCTTGTTCATCACTTAGCAAGGCTGTCTTCAATTTCCATACAGGCATATGATGTAACAAACTTTTTGGATGACCATCCGGGCGGTGGCGATGTTTTGCTAGAAGCAGCAGGTACAGCAGAATCATGACTTGGATTTTTTTTTCATCTTTTGTCTACAGAAATCCTCAATGTGATTTGGAGTTAACTCGATCCCAATATATGGCCTATTAGAGGGAATTTTTCTGATAACAAGAAAAATTTTATCGCTAAATTTGTTAGAAATTGTCCAGCACAATTTTGCTGAATAAAAGTAGGGGAAGAGTTCCATAGAGATTCAAAGGAGTCAAATATTTTGGCAAAATGGCCAATTTAATGAGCTACTTCGTTGATTTCTCTTGAACTCAATTTAAATCGATGAAACATGGATCATGCAAATCTGTCTGCAACTCAATTAGTAACCATCATCTGTGTAAAGACAAGTGCAAAGTTTCCTAGTCTTAGAAGGAAATTTCTATAATCTAAGGAGTCATGAGATTGATGGAACATACACCAAAATATATATGGACCTCTTCTATTATGTCTATGTTGCACGAATGTGATGAGACTCTCTAGGTAAGAAGGTTCTGTCCTAAAATAAGAATCTACATTTGATTGCATCATCTATGATGCAACATCTATGTTAATCCTTGCTTCTAAAAAGCATATCATGGAAATTAGACAAGAACTTTTCTTTTTAATATAAAAAATGTGTTTGAGGGGAATTGGCTCAATCACCATTACAGATCAGAACATTCTTTTTTTTTTCTATGCATGAAACAGTGAGATTGATTGGCAGGAAAGGATGCAAGTGAAGAATTCGAGAATGCAGGTCATGGTAGTGCTGCAAGATTAATGCTAGATGAGTATTATGTTGGGGAGATTGATCCATCGACCAAGCCTAGTCCCAAGCCTAGTCCCAAGCCTGCTGCTACTGCACACTTGCTTAGTAAAGAGCCTAAAGAAGATAATGCAAAATCATCCGGACTCCTTGTCAAGCTTCTTCAATTTCTGCTCATTTTAGGATTGGCTGCAGGAATACATTTTTTCACAAAGTCAAGACCAAATTTTGAGCTTTGAGATCTTAACCAAAAGAAAAAAAAAAAGAAGCACTGATCTGCAGTTGGCTTCTTGCATGCTTGTGATTCAGACATTCTACCAAAGTTTATGAAACTCTTGCGTTTGTCCCGTTTCTGATCAAGATTTTGCTCAATTGAAACAACCTTATAAATCATTATTGGTGTAAGAACATGCCAAATAGGAGCATGTTGTGAAAGACACAAATAAGTTTGTTGTGGTGCAAGACAGTAGTTTATAAATCTCTGCTAGCTATTTTCATGATTTTGCTTGACATTTTGGGTAAAAAAAAAATAAATTCCCTTTTTGTTTTGTGAAGCCAATCTATTACCCCACCTTTGTAATCAAATACTTTACTACTAACTAAAATTATTAGGCAGCTGTAGCAGACAATCTATCTATTATTTCCTTGATGTTGCCAATTGTTTATCCTTTAGTTTTCTTTTTCTTTATTTCTCTGTACCACTATGGCCATTTTTAAAATTTTTTTTCTAACAGGGGAGAGGTCGGATTTATGCAGCGAGGAAGAAACTGAGAAATTAGAATCCAGAACCTCTCATTTGACTGTTCCCAATTTAAGTAATGAAGAGAGAAAAAAAAAAAAAAGAAAGGAAACTCTGCCCTTAATGCTCTCTCTCTTTTTGGGCCGTGAGAAGATGCTTTAATGGACTCAATTCTTTCTCCAGTTTTCTTGAACTGTTCTGGGCCTAGTGGCCGATTTCGTTCTGGTCCAAGTTTGTCAAACATCGTATGTAAAAACAAAAGCGTATGAACCCCGGAAAGTAATCAACGGAGGAAAAGGCCTTTTCCACTCAATTGGGTAAACTAAAAGTACACCGATCACATAAATGAAATCGTGGAATTTTTCTTTCTTTTATTGGCAAAAATTTAAGCTGATGGGCAAATTTCTTTTTCTTTTTCTTTTTCTTTTGGTGAAATGTGATGGTTATGATGACCTGCTCAATTAGTTTTTACTTCATCAGAGAGGGATTCAAATGAACAAGAAAAAATTGTCAAGAAGGAAATAGTTGATCTGCCAAAAAATAATGGGTAGATGGAGAGATTTAATTGACTTACAATATGCAAACTACGAGTTCATCTTTACCCTTACCATAAAAAACAAAAATGGTCCAATTTTTAATAAAAGTTTTAATTTCATAAAATTCTTTAACAAATTAAACACGATACTTGCATAAATAATTTGTACAAATAGATATAATTTTTATTATTTGCACGCACTTAGATTGCACCTTATTCAATAATAGGCCAAGGCTTTACAATTGAAGCAGCATAATTAATTTGATGCAAAAAGATTTTGCTAAATTATTTGATTGGTCAAACCAAATTATTTTTATACGGAGAGCCAATTTTAAAGTTTGAATTTTATATGGAGGTAATATCCAACCCTACGTGTCACTCCATACTTTTGATTTTTTTTTTTTTAATGTAGAGTAGTTAACTTACTAAACTTTTGGTACGATAAAAGTATAACATTATTAGGTGGTATCCCATAATTTAACGTTTTTCTAATGAGCTGTGACCCATAAATATTGATTCAATAGCTATACATACATATACATATACATATGTATATGCTACACGTGCAAACGTTGTTAGTTGTTAGCATACATGTCTAGTAAAGCCAGATAAGTGTTTATTCACTACTTTTTTTTTAGCAGTTCATTGGAAAAATCATTATAGTATAGTCCAGTTAAGTTACTTAGAGACCAGGCAAATTGTAAAGCTAAATGGCACAAATTGTACTATAGTAATCCTCGTGCACAATCCGGGAATGAGCTTGTTGAGCAGCGTTCTTAGCTCACCTAGACACTTGTTTCACCTCCTCCAATTTTGTTTTGGGAAGAAAAAATCAATCTTTCTACCAATATTCGATATACTATAATGTAGAATTTAGCTAGCCATCATGAGGCACCAGATTTGAAAGGAAAAAATTTCAGAAAAAAAATGTCAAAGGGAAGGCCAAAGTACAACAAAGGAAATGGGTCTTTTTATTAAAACTTTAAAAGAGTTCCACACAGTACAGTTACGAACAATAAACAAAGAAACTTGCGCAGAAGATGACGACGACTACAACAACAACGACGACAAACGAGTGCAAATACACCCTGGATGACAAACGAAGTCCTAATGAACTTCTAGACAACAAGGGGACTTACCTAATTCATGAAACTAAATTAATCTAGTGATATGTTATACAAAGGATTTTATTGTGCTCAATGTTCTATAAGTCACAAGGTCTCCTTATATGTTACAGATCATTAGTTCACAACACAAGTACTTCACTGTCCTAGTCCCTTTATTTTTTATGGGATTTAGATGTGTGTGCAAATTTAATTTCAAATTACACCCGTTTTACTGCAAGTATATAGACCAACTTCGTAGTTTAGGGTATATTCGGGTTGAACCCATGAGGAATTAATATACAAATACTAGGTCCTTAACTTACATTATTATTTAGACTAATATCAAATAAAAATCAAGAAACAGCACCCAAACTACTTACTACTTTTTAACTAGGCAACTTATAGAGAGAAATATTTGGAGAAAATTCACAAAATATTCAAGTTATAGCCTTATAGGGTGTAAATTCCACTTATGGTCCAAAAATTACAAGTGAATGAGTTTTACCTTTTATTATTACTCTTGTTTAACTAGAGATTGATTTTCAATATTACCAAAACTCATTCTCATGATGTAGTGGCTTAAACTAGTTTAGTCTTTCCTATTCTCATGGTAAAGAACTAAATCTAGTCATTTAACTTCATGAAATGGTATGAAAATCCAAGTATACCTCTACTCTAGTGAGCCTACTGCTTAAGTTTTAATTTATCTTATTCCATCATTATTACCAATTTTCATTGAGTAACAATAACTAAAAACTTGCTATTGATGATCAAACAACAACAAGTAATAAGCATGCACAAATAGACAAGTTAATACAAGAGGTAACAAATATAAATCACATTCAACTCAGATTATGGTATCAAAAGTTTCATCTACTCTCTAGATCTAAAATTTTAGCTCATAATAAGAAATAAGACAATAAAACTGATAGATTCATTGCATGAATTTATATTGAATCACAAGATAGATGAGAAAAACTTAGCCAAATAGATGAATGACCTCCTAAGATTTTCTACTTCTTCACCAAAATGAGTTGTACAATAAAGAGTTTTCTCCAAATTCTTGTTTACAAGACTCTCTCTCCCAATGAGAGAAAACATGGACTAAGTTCTTCAATCTAAAACTCTCTTCTCTCTCTTCTATAATTCTTATAATATATAGATGTTAAGAAAGTCAAAAAGTCTTGATTGAAGTGACATAAAGTTTCATTCACCATCTTCTAGGATTTCTTGAGCAGCTATAGCCAAATTTCTTAGCTGAAAAAGCTGTGGAAAAGCAGAACAAGTGGCCGTGTAAGTTACACACATGTTTTCAGAATACGCACCCTTGCCTCCCCTGTATTTTTTTTTGTCTTTTTCTGCTCCAACTTCATCAAGGAGATAAAAATACAGATGCCTACATTTTGAGGTTCCGTTTTAAGGCCAAAAAACTGCATTTGTTGATCTAATTTTCTCCAAATCGTCCCTGAATTGCATCTGACATAATTTGCATGAATCCTTCTTGATTTGACGTGATCACTGCTCTTCAAATCCTACAAATAAAACCACATTTGCACATTAAATGCTTAAATTTTCATTTTGGCTATAAAATGAAATTTATAAAAAAAAAATAGAACCTTAAAGAGCAAGTTTCATCTTTTAAAAACCCTACTTCACACCAAAAACAAAGAAATAAACATACTAAAAACATATAAAATAAACACCTATCAATTTTGCACAGAAAAAGCACGGCAAAGCCGTCTTCTCTTGTCAAATGTTTTGGCAAAATGGCCAATTTATGAGCTACTTCTTTGACTGCTCTTGGACCCAATTTACATCAATGAAACATGAATCACACAAATCTGTGTCCAACTCTTCTATAATAAGAGCGAAGTAGTATCCATCATCTGTGATGAACATGTGTGTTTAACCTTTAAATCTTCAGAATTTAACTAATATGTGATGACCATGGTCTATTCTTGACTAGGCAATTTAAGACTGATTCATTGCAATGGAATGGAGTATTGGCCGGCAATTTAAGACTGATTCATGCAATGGAATGGAGTATTGGCCAAAACGAGTTCAAATTGTCTCCTTAACTTCCCTTTGTGATTGATAGTTTTGAGGCAAGGTTGCTCAAAAGCCATAGACCAATTAGCTTCCTTAAGCAGATAATTTTCAGCATGACCTGAAGGAATAAATATTTTGTTTAATTGATTACAATTTTGAGACTTGAAATGGTAGAAATCTGCCATTTCCAAAAATTAAGATCTTAGAATCATATTGTGTTTGCAGTACATTGATAATTTTAGTTTTAAAAAGCAACTATTTCAATAAATTTCATGTTTGCTTCATATTGTAAATGGTAAACATGCACTATGTTACTATTTAGATTTTTGGTTGAAATTTTGGAGTAAGATCTGCTAAAAAAACTAACTAGTGTGTCAACATTAACTCATATTATTGTGGGAGAAAAATACAAGAATGGCTAAAAAGTCAAAAGTTGTAATTTACTTTAATATGAATTTAAGTTTTACTATAAAAATATTAAGTTCTAGTGAAAAGGTGTAACACTTCATTAAAATATTTTTGCTCTAAAATTGGGAACTTTCAATGATTAATTGGAAATATTAAGTAAAAGATTATAAAATTAGCTATAATAAAGTATGATGAATCAGTGATGGGTAGCATTTTCCGTGAAAGTGGTAAGTTTTGATTTGCTAAAGATAAATGAACTTGATTGTAAATTAGGTTTTCAAAATAATAAGATCTAAATTTAGGGAGAATTGTAATTTTGGTCCCTAATCTATAGTGTATGTACGAAATTATCCCCAATTTATTTCGAAAATCAATTTTGGTTCCCAATCTATTCAATTTTGTGCTAAGGTGGACAATTGATGGAATCTCTTCAATTTCAATCGGAACTAAGTCACGTGAGATCACGTGCCGGCGCCTAAAACCCCTTTTTCAATTTTTTAATTTCTAAAACACGTTTTTTAATATTTTCAGCTTTCTTTTGCCTTTTGTCTTATTAAACAAAGACATGAAAGGGGTAATCTCACAATCCAAATTACTCCTCTTGTTGGCTGCCGCCTTCAAATCCCCAGAACCGAGAATGGGCCTTGTCTCTTTTGCTTAACCATCCCGAGTATATTATTGGTAGGTCATGCTTATGGCTGGAACAGACACTTCATCGGTGACTATAGAATGGGTCTTGTCTCTTTTGCTTAACCATCCCGAGGTGTTAGAGAAAGCTTGAGCTGAATTGGATGCTCAAGTAGGGACTGATCGATTAGTCGACGATCATGATCTATCCAATCTTCCTTATCTTCATAACATTATTTTAGAAAACACTTCGGTTGTACCCAGCAGCACCAAATGCTAATGCCACATGAGTCGTCCGATGACTGTAAAATTGGGGAATACAATATTCCGCGAGACACAATTTTGCTAGTTAATGTATGGGCAGTTCACAGGGACCCAAACGTTTGGGATGATCCAACAAGCTTCAAGCTGGAGAGATTTGAAGGCTTGCAGGTTCAGCCATCAAAGCTGATTCCATTTGGGATGGGAAGGAGATCTTGCCCTGGTTCTGGCCTAGCACAGCGGGTGGTGGGTTTGGCCTTGGGATCTCTAATTCAGAGTTTTGATTGGAAAAGAATTGGCGAGAAGGAGATTGATCTGGCTGAAGGGACAGGAGTATCCATGCCAAAAGCCAAGCCACTAGAAAAAAACGTGTTTTAGAAATTAAAAAAAATTGAAAAAGGGGTTTTAGGTGCCGGCACGTGATCTCACGTGACTTAGTTCCGATTGAAATTGAAGAGATTCCGTCAATTGTCCACTTTAGCGCAAAAATTGAATAGATTGGGGACCAAAATTGATTTTCGAACTAGATTGGGGATAATTCCACACATACACTATAGATTGGAGACCAAAATTACAATTCTCCCCTAAATTTATGTCCCCTAAATTTATAGTTGAAAATATAGGATGTTCCAATGAAAATTTTTTGTAATATAGAATGCTATCTTGTTTATTCTAAGTTGTATCATTCATGAATTATCATATAATTTGTTATGTTAATTAGAGAACTAATCAATTTTTGTTATAGTGATGATAAGGTTCATTTTTTTAAATTAGTAAGTTCTACGAGAATAAGGGGAAAAAAAGCCCTATGACAATATTCATTAAGATGAATTTAATAATAGTGAAGTTGATGGAATATTAGACATAAGTAATTGCTAAATGCGTTTGTCTAGCAAATGCATTTGTTGGTCAAGGTAAAATTTTAGAATAATGGTACTAAATTAGGGGCAACAATTGTGAGTTTTGGTTTATAGAATAAGTTGTTTGTGCAAATCAAGCACCAATGAGAAAAATATTTCATTGTTAAAATTTTTTATTTTTATTTTTTTAATGTAGTACGAAGCACTACAATAGAGATTAATCTTTCACACAATTATAAATGTTGTTTATGGTGATGAGTATTATTTTTTTGACTTTAAACAAAATCTTCCATATTTTTAAAATTTTTGTAAGGGTAAAAACTAAGCTTACTTACAATCATAAGTCTATAGATAAACGATAATTTTACTAATAAAAAAGAGAATTTTTATAAATGAATAAAAGTTATATTTTATTGCACAAATTTATCATTAATTAGAATCAATAAGTTTAATTCAAAGAATATTAAGTTTTATTAATAAAATATTGAGTTTGGTGAATGGTTCAAAGTTTCTATTTTATTACACAAACATTACCTTTATTTGAGAAACTTACAATAGATGGAATCGGTAAGTGTAATTCAAATAATAGTGAGTTTTTACCAAAAAATGTTACATAGGATTTTCTTGTGCTCAATATTTTATAAGTCACAAGATCTCCTCTAATATATTACAGACCATTAGTCTACAACACAAGCACTTCACTAACCTAGTCCCTTTATTTTGCACAAAAAAAAAACACGGCACTGGAAATACGAGGATTTCCATCTCTAGTAATGCTTTTCCCAGGCCAAATTAAAGACCAAATGACACTGCAAAGTAGCTAGGTGGGCACTAATAGAACTCGAATTGATATCTAAGGCTTCAATTTCTCCCACTCATAAAGGCCGAGGAAGGGCTTTTCTCTGATAACAATAAAAATTGTCTAGCACAATTTTGCTGAATAAAAGTCCCTACTCCACTTATTTGGCACAAAAAAAGTACAACATTGGAAATACAAGGATTTCCATCGCCTAGTAGCACTTTTCCCAAATATATGCCCTATTTGAGGGAATTTTTTTGATAACAATAAAAATTTAATTGCTAAATTTATTGAAAATTGTCCAACACAATTTTGCTGAATAAAAAGTAAAAGGAGAGTTCCAAAAATATTCAACAGAGTCAATGTTTTGGTAAAGTGGCAAAATATGAGCTACTTTCATTGACTTGACCTCAATTTACATCAATGAAACATGGATCACACAAAGCTTCTGCAACACTTCAATAATTAAAGGGAATAAGTATCCATCATCTATGTAAAACAATTACAAAGTTTTCTCTTCTTAGAAGGAAAATTCTATAATCTAAGGAATCATTAGATTGGTGAAACATACATCAAAATATATGAGCCTTTTCTATTATGTCTATGTTGGATGAATATGACCCTAATCATCACCACGAGTCAAGAGAACCTTTTTTTTTTCCTTTGGGTGCATGAAATGGTGAGATTTTTTGGCAGGAAAAGATGCAAGTGAGGAATTCAAGAATGTAGGTCATGGTAGTGCTGCAAGATTAATGCTAGATGACTACTATGATGGGGAGGACTGATCCATCCACCAAACCTAGTCCACAGCCTACTGCTACTGCACACTTGCCTAGTGAAGAGTCTAAAGATGATAAAGCAAAATCATCTCGACTCCTTGTCAAGCTTTTTCAGTTTCTCATCATTTTAGGGATTGGCTGCTGGAATACAATTTTTTTTTTTTCACAAAGTCAAGTCAAATTCTGAGCTTTGAGATTCAAAAAAAAAAAAAAACACTAATCTGCAGTTGGCTTCTTACATAATTGTGATTTAGACATTCTACCAAAATTTATAAAACTCTTGTGTTTGTCCTGTTAATTTCTGATCAAGATTTTGATCAATTTGAAAAACCTTATAAATCATTACAAGTGTAAGAACATGTAGAATATGAGCATGTTATAAAAGACACAAATAAGGTTTTTATGCTGTTAGTAGCTTGCATTGTGGTTTGAGACAGTAGTTTATAAATCTCTGCTAGCTATTTTCATGATATTGCTTGACATTTTGGGTTAAAAAAAATAAATTCCCTTTCTGTTTTTGTGAAACCTATCCACCACCCCAACTTTTTAATCAAATAGTCTATTGCTAACCATTATTATTAGGCGGTTGTAACAAGCATTTTATCTATTATTTCCTTCATGTTGTAAATGTTCTCTTGTTGTTTTCTTTTTCTTTTGAATTGAAAGACTTGCTTTCTTTTCAATTAATTTTTGAGATTTCATCTTTTTGTACCACTATGGCCAATTTTTTTTAGAATATTTTTAATAGGAGAGAGGTGGAATCTAATAAGTGAGAAGCAAACAAAGAGGTTAGAATTGAGAACCTCTAATTCCGCTATGCTTTGCTCTTTATATTTTTTCTCTCTTGTTTGGGCTGTGGTAAAATGCGATAATGGATTCAGTTCTTTCCACAGATTCCTTGATTTTTCTGGGCCTATTGTAGCCCATTATGTTTTGGTCCAAGTTTGCAATGTATGCAAACACTTAAGTGTGTGAACACCGGAGAGAATCCATGGTGGAAAGGCCTTTTCACTCAATTGGGTAAACTAGAGTACATCGGGAATCGGAGTGACCACATAAGTGAAAGGATAACTTTTTTTTATACACTGCTAGTGTATAATTTTTTGTGCACTCATATATTTAGCTAATGTTATATAATATAAATTTAAATTTGATATTCAAATCATGTGCATGTGACATATATTTAAAGGTGCTAGTATAAAAAAAATCACTATACTATCAGTGCATAAAAAGTTAGGAAGGATTGGAGTTTTGGTTCCCAATGTATTACAAACGCATGAAACTAGTCCCCCAATCTATTGGGGAGAACAAATTCGGTCCCCAATCGATCCAATTTTGCTTGAAAGTGGACAATTGACTGGTTTTCTTCATTTTTTGGCCGAAAACAAGTCACGTGAGAGCACGTGCCGGCATTTAAAATCCTTTTCTCAATTTTTTATGTGTGAAAACCCATAAAAAAAATATTTTCAGTTTTCTAGTGCCCCACTTTTTAATTAGCAAAGACAAAACACAATTAACAATCGTCCCCCCTTTCTTTCTCTTCGGTCTCCAGAAACGAGAACAAAAAACTAGACCTAACATTGTGCATAAAACCAGCAAATCGGAAGCAAAATCTTGAAGAATCGGTGATAGTGGAGTTGTTCGTGAGTCTGGGAGGAAGAAATGGCACTAAGACCAAAAGAAATGAATGGAGCACCACCACCAGATTACGGTATGTGATTTTTACCTCAAGTAGCATTACGCATGCTTAATTCATGCTTATATTATAAGAATGTGATGATGACATGTGATATTTTGGATGACATGATGACATGATGATGACACTTGGGAGACAAAGAATGTTTTAAATTTTGGATTTTTAAGACATTCTGACAAAGCCCTAAAAACAAACTTGTCTACCATTGTATATGGTCCCGTATGTCTCTCTGGTGTGGGTTGTCATAGTAAACAATGTTGGGTTTAAATGAGATTTTGTAACATGCTTTTGTGGTCTTTGTCTGAACTTTATATGGCAGGGGGTTAAATCTCCAATTTTGTAACATGCTTTTGTGATCCTTGAAGCTGATTGAGTGCAAATTACCTGCTTATATAATCTAATTCGTCACTTATGGTAGCCCTTTATTGTGTTTGTTTCTTTTTTTTTTTTGTCCCTAAATTCAGACAGTGATAGCACTGAAGTGACTATGAAGTGTTATATATGGGAAAAAATTGAAACCGAACCTGATGTGCATTATGAGGGAGGAGAATTAAGGATTTTTTATCATGTAGATGCCAGAGGCATTAGTCTATTTGAAATAGATAGAATGCTAGAAAATCAACTTCAAACTGTTGGTGACAAAAAATACCATATCCTAATCGAGGAATATGGATTTCGTTTGTTAAGACATGATAGAGAATTGCATGCATATTGTGTTGAGCATTTTGATTATGGTAGGGTGGTTGATTTGTATATAGAGGTTTCCCTTGATGATATACTAGCATCACAATGGGGGTCTGACATTGAGGATGGGGACTTTGTGTTAGAAGATGAAGAGGTACAGGGGGGTCTGATATACTAGCATCACAATGGGGGTCTGATATACTAGCATCACATATGGCTAGTTCAGGTTCTGATTTGGGGGAGTTCTCAGGAGAAGACTCGGATTATGATCAAAATTTAGATGATAATGATTATGATGAAAATGTTGATGAAGATTCTGAATGGTTAGAGGTAGAAAATAGAAAACAAGAGCAGCTGAATAAGCATCTTAAAAAAACTCTATAGATGCTAGGATGAACCACATGTCTAGGAAACAAATGCCTAGTGATACTGAAAGTGATTATGACAATTCTAACGTAGATGCTGCCCCAAATTCAGCTACTGATATTGGTAGTGATACAGGATTGGATGAAGACAAAAACTTGAGACCCCTGTGTTTGATCTCAAGGATGAAAATAACCCCAAAATTAAACTTAGAAAAACATTTTCTTCCTTCAAGGAGTTGAAAGAAGCAATTAGAATCTGGAACATCAAGAGATGGAGATCATTTAAATTTGTCAAGAGTTAGAGCAATATGTCCTAAAGATGGGTGTGATTGGTGCATATATGCTAGGACGATGAAAGGGGATGGCAGATTGGAGGTTAGAACATTTCAAAAGAAGCACAAATGTGGATTTTCATACCACAACAAGAGTGTGAAGTCTGGGTGGGTAGGAAGAAAGTATGTTGGCATATTTAGAGAGAACCCAAGGTTGGACTATGTTAGTTTCAAAAATCTGGTAATGAAGGAGCACAAATGTCATCTTAGTAGACATCAAGGTTATAGAGCTAAGAAAATTGCAGAGAATTTGGCGAAAGGTAGTGAGATGGATCAATATAATAAACTGTCTCAATATATTAATGAAATTGAGAGAAGTAATCCACGTAGTACAGTAATTATGGAGTTGGTAGATGACTATTGTGATGCAATAACTGGACAGGGCAAATTTCAGAGATTATGCATATGCTTTGTTGGGGTAAAATAGGAGTTCTTAACAGCGTATAGGCCTGTATTTGGATTAGATGAAACTTTTTCTCAAAGGTGCAGCAGGGGGTGTACTATTGACAGCAGTTGGAGTTGATGCTAATAATGGAATGTATCCTATAACTTATGCAGCAACTGAGGGAGAAACAAAAAATTCTTGGATTTGGTTTCTAACATTACTCAAGGAAGATTTGAAAATTGAAAGGGATTATGAGTGGACAATAATGAGTGATAAGTAAAAGGAAATAATCTAAGGCATGTGAAACAGTTTTTTCGAATGCAACCCACAGATTCTGTGTTAAACATATGCATAGTAACATGCCATCTGTTGGGTTCAAAGGGGCGGCAATGAGGAAAGTTCTGTGGAAAGCAGCTAAGGCAACTATTCCAATTCAATTCAGAAGAAGAATGGAGGCAATTGCTGAACTTGATGCTGAAACTGCTAAGTGGTTGGATGACAAGAATCCGGCAGAGTGGAGTAGATCACACTTCAGCACCTACCCAAAGTGTGATATGTTGTTGAATAACATATGTGAATCCTTCAACAGCAAAATTTGAGATGCTAGAAAGGAGTCAATTGTTGCAATGATGGAGTCATTCAGATATTTTATGATGTCAAGAATGCAGGAAAACAGAGACAGAGCCAGAGAAAAATGGAGCAAATATGCAGTCTGCCCAAAAATCAGGAAAAGAATGAGGGAGAACATAGATAAGGCAACTTACTGTGTGCCTTACAAATCCAATGAAGTTAATTATGAAGTTGCTGATCCCTATGGTGAAAAGTATGCAGTTAACATTGAAGAGAAAACATGCTCTTGTAGGAAATGAAACTTGACAGGGATACCTTGCTATCATGCAATTTCAGCACTTTGGATTGCAATGAAGGATCCAATGGAGTATGTTGATAACTGCTACAGAGTGCACACTTACCTCAAGTGTTATAAGCCCTGCACACTACTTCTTCATGGAGAGCAAGATTGGGCAGATGTGAATGTCCAGCCCCCACTCCCAGCAACATATGGAAGAGCACCAGGAAGACCCAAGAAACAAAGAAGAAAATCTACTGATGAGGTACAGGAAATGAAAGATAAAAGAGTTAAAATAAGACGAGTTGGACAAATCTGTAAATGTACTTACTGTGGGGAAAAGGGTCATAACACAAGGACATGCAAGCTTAGACAACAAAAATGTGGTGAAGATGTAAGTCTATCACAGATATCGCCTGCTGATTGCATGAAGCACAATGTGAAACAAACTTATCACAAATGGATACAAACCATAGCATATCTGTGAGTGATAAGATATGACATATTTGATTCAAGTCCTGTGATTTTCTATTGCTTAATGATAATGGTTTTAATCTCATGTTCTAGGTTGAAGGTATTGGCTCCATTGCTAAGAAAACAACCAGAAGAGCAGTGAAAAAAACTGTAAAGTTTTCTTATTTCCAGAATTTGATTTTATATTCTTACCAACATAACTACTACACATATTCATTATTCATATTACTATTGTGCAGGGAAAAGGCACTAGACGTGTAGCAAAGAAAGTAACTTCATCACAAAATAGCCAACAAGCTACTGAGAGCATCAATACTACCTCTTCTGCCCATGTTGCTGAGTCCAACTTGTATGAGATTTTTGGAATTTCAGATCCACATGTGGCACATATCACCCAACCAGTTGCTCCCATTGCTTCTGCACAATTTAGAATTAGGGATATTCAAATTCATCTCAACTACCCTAGGACCAGTGAATGTGGTGACAAGTCTGATGTTAAAGGAAAAACAAAAGTGAACTACTTATGTATTTCATTCGTTGCTTGGTAGACTTGGTACTTCTTTTGTACTGTTGGAAGTAATGCAAATGTTGTAATGCAGTTTATTTTGTACTTTTTTGTCATCTTGTCTGATGAAATCTATGTATATTTTGTAAGGAAAAAATAGAGGTCCCTTTGTCATGGTTGTAAGAAGTGAATTGGAATATTATTATTTAAAGACCACTGATTTTATAGCAGAATTATTGCAGTTGAGATTTTATGGTTTTTATGGTTTTATGGCATAAATGAAGGTTTTATGGTTTTATTTGAAGATTGTTGGTTTTATTGCAGTTGAATTGAGCAAAGAAAGGTGATAAGATGATGTAAGAAAGTTCAGGTTTCATTTTTGTCTTGCAAGTCAAAATGTGACTCATTGTTTTTTGTTTCTTTTTCCATTTTTTGGGTGAATTTCGTTGGTGCTGCATCATATTAAGCTGCTTGTGACTGGTGAAGCAAGTTCTGATGCAGTGATGCTTGAGGGAACTGTTCATCTACCCATGCCTCCTTTATTTGGCCTCTAAATGCCTTAATACTGCCTCTAAATGCCCAAAAGTATTACACTTTGTTGATGGGAAATGCATAAAAGAACAGGGATATTTTGGAAATACTGTCTTCATTTGGCCTCTAAATGCCTTAATAATGCCTTCATTGCAGTACAAAATAGCATTGAATACAACATTACTGATATCTTGCAATATAATACATCCCAACCTATACAATCACCCGTTGCTGATTACTAGTAGCTTGTTACAATCCGCTAAAATATAGCTATTCCATCCTAATTTCTGGCCTTTTACACCAGCAAAACAAACAACAGCAACAGTGCCAACAACACAATTGCAGACACTAATTTTCTTTCCCTTGCTCTTAGTTTTTCGATTGTGGCATCCTTAGCATTCATGCTCCGCAGCAAACCAGGTATCAAAATAGTGGATCTTTGGCACATTATCGGATCATGCCATTCGAAATAGTTGCAACATTTTTCATCTCTTTTGCCCTTCACGGTAAAAAAAAATTGCTTCAGAAAAAACATAAAATTCAGAAGCTGAAGTAAGAATTTGAGGTAGCTCATACCTTCTTCATGCCGCAGCTGAAATACCTTCTTCCAGGGTTGCTATGTGTCCAAGAAGTAATCATCATTGCTTGTAACGTACAGTGGCAAAGCTTTTCTGGTATCATGACAACATACAACCAGATAACAAGACAAGACAAGACAAATCTGTCAAAATTATGCCATCAGTGTGAAGGATGAGGAAACCTGAAGCACAAAATTTCAATCTGTACAAGTCTTTATCACGTGTCGATAATTGAATTTGACTACAAGGGTTTTTTCTACAGTTGGGGAAGAATAGAGAGAACGACAGAAATAAAGAAAGGGATATATTGGGTTTTATTTTTGTTAAACAAAAATTCAATTATATAGTAGACTAATACTAATTAATATAATAACTCCATTTGCTAATTGTGTTTTGTCTTTGCTAATTAAAAATGGGGCACCAGAAAGCTGGAAATAATTTTTTATGGGTTTTCACGCATAAAAAATTGAGAAAAGGATTTTAAATGCCAGCACGTGCTCTCACATGACTTGTTTCCGGCCAAAAATGAAGAAAACCAGTCAATTGTCCACTTTCGAGCAAAATTGGATCGATTGGGGACCGAATTTGTTTTCCCTAATAGATTGGGGACTAATTTCGCGCGTTTGTAATACATTGGGGGACCAAAACTCCAATTCTTCCAAAAAGCTATCCTAAATGAAATCATGATATTTATTTTCTTCTTTTTTTTTTTGCAAAAATTTAAGGTGATGGGCAAATTTCTTCTTCTTTTTTGGTGAAAATGTGAAGTTGATGATGGGCTGCTCATTTAGTTTTCACTTCATCAGAAAGGGATTCAAGTGAACAGAAAAAAGTTGGTCAAGAAGGTCAGAATTGGTCTGCCAAAAAATAATGGGAAAATGGAGTGATTTGATTGCTTTTAATGACTTACAATATGCAAACTACGAGTTCTCCTATGGTGTTAATTTTTTTTGTCTCCTTTTCAACTATCATCTTTACTCTTACCACAAAGAACAAAGAAGGTCCAACTTTATTTAAAAAATTATCTTTGTTTTTTTTGTCTTACTAGAAATTAAAATTTATGTTAGTAATTAATAATTTTTATCTAACTATAGAAAATGCTCCGCTTGTATGTTTTTAATTTCATAAAATTCTTTTGCAAATTAAACCCAATATTTATATAAATAATTTGTACAAATAGATATAGCTTTTATTAATTTGCACACACATAGAATGCGCCTTATTCGAGTGGCATAATTAATTTGATGCAAAAGATTTTGCTAAATTATTTGACTGGCCAAACCAAATTATTTTACATGTGGAAGAATAACAATGAAATTCAAAGGTCGATTCCCAATTCTTCACCAGTATTGATTTGCTGATGGATAAAAAGTGCTGGCGAGAAATATACAAGAAAATATGTAAGAAAATTCATGTGGCTATTGCATAGCCCACAACATGACCCATAAGCGGACCAATAGACTACGCCTATACAAGTGTTTTGCGGAGGTGAATAAGCAATTTTGTAACGGATGCTCTTATAATTAATTTCTAACGGCAACAAAATCTATAGCACCAGGGCGGGATGAGCAATTCTCATGCCAATCCTAATTGTCAAGTAGAAAAGAACAAAATTTTCTAGGGCCCCCCAGATGAAATGCTGTTTTTTTAGATAACTCCAAAGTTGATCAATGTCATGATATCTGAAATTTGCGTCTAGACAATACTAACATAAACAGCAGATAATAAGCACAATTTGATCAACTAAGCTAGTTAATCAAATAGGCATAATCTTGTCGACTCATTTTACCATTCTGGATGGTTAATTTCCCCTAATTTTAGCGCATATCTTGCTACATTTCTATCTTTCTAATTGCAATTTTGTGATGCAGACAGACACTAACATATAACATGGTTTAATAATAGGCCAAGACCATGAGTAAAATGGCATAAATTGATATAAAAAAGATATTTTGCAGATGGTTTGATTAGCTAGCCAAATTGATTTACGTAAAAAGCTATTATCCGCCCTCATAGCAACCCAGAGAGCTAATGCCGATTAACAGATGACACCAAAATTTATCCATCTTCATATATACTTTCTTTTCCCGTCAAAGTCATTAAAAGCTATTATTATTTGCGTGAAAATAAACAGAAAGGTGGGAGGTTTTTGTGGAGGGATCGGAGTTGGTTCCTCCGTAACCACCAACGTTTTTTTCCCTTGTTCTTTACGATTTTTAATTGGATTATAAATTTTAAATCTAAGTTGTGTCTCATTGCTAGTGTTGTTAATCGAACCGAATATTTGACTGTCAAACTCGACTCGAATTTAACTTGAGTCAGGCTCAAACTCGCTCGACTAGGCCGACGAGCTTTGAAATGTGTTCGAATTCGACTTGCCAAATGAGACACATAACTTGAGCTCGACTCGTTTATCACAAATGAGCCGAGCTTGCACGAGTTCGAGTTCGAGTTCATGCAAATTAACCACAATAAAAACTTATAATTTTCAATTTTTATTCTTTTGAATTGTGAAATGACATATATGCCTTTCCTTATCGAGTCTAATCGAGCTATTCGGATAACAAAGGAGTCGAACTTATTCGACTTGTTAATTAAACGAGCATATCTCGAGTTCGAACTAGACTCGTTTATCACAATTAATGAGTCGAGTTCGAGCTTTATCGAATCGAGTTCAATCGAGCTTTCGAACTGCTCGTTCCATTTAATAGCTCTACTCATTGCACAAATTTCGTATAAGCGATATATATATATATATATATATATATATATATATATATATATATATATATATATATATATATATATATATATATATATATATGTATGTATGTATGTATGATATGTGTGTGCATGTGCATGCACAACCTATAGCTAAAAATGATAGGCCATTGACAATCTGTGACCTCCTACCACCGTCTAAGAACGCCAATTATGTATATATAAATAGTGGATGGGGGTACCCAAAAAGCAATCCATGAACAGGCTAGAAAATTGAGAGGCCTAGAAATTCCATTTTAAGATAGGCCTAGCACTTGGAGTTCTAGGATTCTGGATTTAAACTTCGAGCTTTAGATTTCCAGATTTGATAGGAAAATGAAATTCAAAAGAAAATCAAAAAGAAGGCCAAAAGTACAACGAAGGAAATCGGTCTTTTTATTAAATTTTCGAAAGAGTTCCAGACAGTACAGTTACGAACAATGAACAAAGAAACTTATACAGACAGAATTGACCACGACTGATGACGACGACGACAAAAAACAAGTTCTAATGAACTCCTAGACAACAAGGGGACTTAACCTAATTGAAGAAACTGAGCTAATCTAGTAATCTGTTATACAAAGGAGTTTCTTGTGCTCTGTGTTCTATAAGTCACATCATTAGTCTACAAGTCCTTCACATCTAGTAATCTTATTTTGTACATAAAAGACACGACACTGCAAGGTAGCCAGGTGGGTATTGATGGAACTCGAATTGATGCCTAAGGCGTCAATTTCTCCCACTCATAACGGCCAGGTAGCGACTCTTCCTTGTCGAAATCGAAGTTGTACCTGCAGAAAATAAATATTCATCAAGAAAATGTCTTTGTCTAATTGTCCATAAGCTGGAAATTCATGAGAAGAAGAAAAATAATGGATGTTAGGAAATAAAACCCTCACACATACTTCTCAATGCACTTGTTTTTATGCTTCTCTTCAAGATCACCAAAAAGTGCATTCAGGTAATCTTCTGTCGGGTTAATGAACTGCCTTGGATTGGCCCTTGTGGTGCGGGTGTAGCGACGCCTGGTGCCTGAAAAGGGGGGAAGAACCAGAGCGTTTGGATCCCTAATCAAATGGACTGGTGTGGTCTCCCTTGTGGCCCTTAAAAAAAATTGAAGGAATCCGAACTCCGTTAGGTCCATAAATTTAAATAAGAAATGTTTAGATACAAGTAAATTGCCATAAAAGGAGGATTAGAGTTTCAAATCTTATAAGCATAGAGTAACGTGGGATGGAACAGCTGTTACTACAATTATTTGGCAATTTGATATAGGCACAAATAGAACAATGTTCAAACGTGCTATTAGCAAACACACAAATAGATATTGGCAAAATTTTGATGATAAGTTCAGTTTTAGTTTTTTTTAAAAAATCATGTCAAATGCTGCTTTTATAGTCCTACCCCTCTGAAATTTATACATAACTTATCACAGTATCACTAGTTTAGTTAGAATGCATTTCCATTGAAGATTATTCGAAAGTAATTTTTTTTATTTTTAGATGGAAAAAATGCTTGGAGACATGAAAGTATAATTAAAAAAATGTGTTTAGAAACAAAAACTAGAGTTGAAGTCGTATAAGGTTACAGTATGATGAGAACAAGTATCCGTTTATCAACTAAGAATCACAACATCTGATGAATCCTTAACACGTCTAAGTAAAAAAATAATAAAAAATTAGAAAAGATCAAGCAACTGGGATTATTGAGAGTTTAAGTGCCTTTCAACAGCCTTATTTGGATTGCAAAATTTTTTTACATTTTTAATCATCTTTTTAATTTACATCCATCAAATCGTTACGATACATTTTTGTCGTAAAAACTTCAAAAAATAACCATCCAAATTGGAGATATTGAAAATATACCAAGATACCAGAACCATGTTGAACGACTTTTAAGAATGAATTCTACAAAATAAATGAGAACCATGTTGAAGGAAAGACTTCCTAAGGATAGCACAAGAAAAAAAAATACACTTTGCAGTGTACAAATTCGAACAACCAAAAAATAGCTCTAGAGTTTTTTCTTTAATTTCTTTGTTAATATTTCAAGAATCTTACATAGTGCATAGAATAACATCAAAATGCTAAAAAAGTTACGCAAATCCTTAAAACCATATTGAATGGTGAAAACGTTCAATTTTTTAAAATTTACCTCATTCTTCAAGGAACAATTGAAGGGCACTAAACCAAATCAGGGTTCCCATATGTATACCAATGCACACAAACAAGGATCCAAATAAGAAACACCCATAAGTAATGCATTTTTGATGGAACAAAGATATTTTTGCAGAAAAAATTTATTCTATCAAAATCCAAAACTATTCCTCCTTTTTTTAAAAAAAAACCACTTCTGACTTTATCATTTTCATTCACATTTTAGTGACAGCATAGAAAAAAATTCAACTAGCCAAATTATTTCCTGTAAAAGATTGAAATTTAAAAAACGCAAAACATTTTTATGGAAACCAAATAAATTTCATTGTCAACGTCTCAAAATTCAACATGTTTTTGGACCAAAACATGAAATCCATTTTTTAAAAAAATAAAAATTTCAATATGCAAAACAATGAAAACCTTTATATATATATATATATATATATATATATATATGTATGTATGTATGTATGAAAACAAACCAACTTAAATGGTTATCTTTCCTTCAAAAATCATTTTTCATCAAAGTCAACAAAACAGAAATAAACCGACCTTTCAGCACTTTCAGCCTCCAAGTTGTTCTCTTCCCAGGAGGACACCATAACCTTCAAATCATCAGGGTTATTGTTTTTCTCCTCATTTTCATTCTCCTCCAGCATTGGACCCTTCCCCTTGTCATTCTCACTTTCTTGATTCTCACTGGCTGGCCCAGTTCCCTGGCTCTTTGAAGTCGAACCCTTCAGAATCTTTCGGGTTTTCGCTTTAGCAGCAAATGGTGAGAGCCTTTCCACCCTACGGCTCCTCAGTTGCAGATAGGATCCACCATCTCCAATGGCTGCAGATGCAGCTGATGGTGAAGCAGGTAACTTCTGTAAACGCTTGAGTTCCAGAGTCATGGACCTCGTACGTACGCCAAGTGGGGTTTGAGCATGGTTCACTTCCATTTTTGGAGCCCCTGCTTTCCCCTGGGACTTGTCTACACACTTTCCCATGGATTCCCTTTTCTTTTTTCAACCTAAGGCTGGTGTTTGAGACAAGAGATGGGGAAATGAAGGATAGTGATTTGATTGTATAAATGGTGTGTGCGTGCGCTGGTGACTATTGACTATATATATAGCAATGGAAAGGTAAAGAGTGATAAGGCAAACCTAGCTACGTTGGCATTTGGGGTGGGGAATGGTTCGTTTGGTATGGGTCTAATATCTCATAAGATGCACACTATATACATACATAGTGTATAAATTGAATTCCAAAACTCTTTTCCTAATTTTTTTTTAATTTTCTGAATTCTACTATATTTTTACGTTTTCCAAATAAGGAAATTAGGAAAAGCAACTTTTCATCACATCTTGTATTAATATCATTTTCCTTTTGTTTGGATTGTAAGTGTAGTGTAAAAAATATTCAGTAAATGGAAAAATTATAAAAATATAGTATATGATCAATTAAAATTTTTAACTAAAAGAGGTCAAGTAGTTTGGGAAATTTTTTTATGTATGAGGAATATGATCACTATAAATCGTAACAAACTATTGTCGTATTTTGCTGACAACTCGGATCGATCCAAGAAAATTTTATTAGCGTTTAATTCTTGGGTCCACCATATTTAAAATTTTAGCGAACTTGTTCGTGTGTATATGCTTTCTAATAAATATTGGCGGTAAACTTTTAGGAAAGCATAATCTTTCAACGATGTAGTTAAAATTTTAAATTTCATTCATTATTGTATTGTTACACACGTGTCTGATCATTTGTTGGATATGATAAATTGATATATAAAAAATACACGAGATGTATATCTAATTTTTCATGTAACTGTATGCCTTAAGATTAAGTTGTTTTTAGTTATATTATAAGTAAACTGAACAATTATCAAAACATATTAGATGAACAATTAAGCTTTTAAATAATAGAGATCAAGAAGTTTGAAAATTTTTATTGGTTCTTAGTCCACCATATCTAAAATCTTAACGAACTCGTTCATAACATATATGCTTGCTATTAAATATTGGCAGGAAATTTTTATGACAGCTCAATCATGCTACAATATAATATATTGGTGGGAAATTTTTAGGAAAGAACTACGATATGCCAAATTTATATATTTTGTTAATGTGCAGTTTTACTTGTCTAATTTGTTAAATTTGATAAATTGATATTTGGAAGTAGATAAGATGCATGTCTAATTTGTCGCGTAACACTAACAAGAAAATTTTTTATGTTAAAAGCCGATATCTGTTATATTATATCAACAGGTGAATATCTATTATGTTGTACCCGTAAAAATAAATGGTCAAAAATATATTAACCTTTTTAATGCATAAATACTTTCCGAACATATTAGTAAGATATGGTGTGAAATTTCTAGGTAAGAAAAATTTTGTTTTACAGCAATTGACATTTTATAATTGTCAATTTCAAATTATTACACATGTTTCTAAGGTGTTGTTTATTAAAAAGAAAAACCTATAACTATTTTAAAAAGTGTTTCCATTGTGCTGCTACATTGTCATATGAATTTTGAAATTTGAATTGGATTGTTTTATTCATATGAACAAGATATTATTTTCCAGAAAGTAACATTTGAAAGGTCTTACTATAGCCCCGAATTCAATATTGCAGAATACCAATTGCTAGTTATCAAATCAGCATTTCAACTGCCCATATCAACACTTATTTCTCACATCTCATGGACTTTTAACCCTGCAAAACACTTACTTTTTGCTCTTGAGAAATTGTCGCGTTTCATATACTATTGTTGCACATATTTCTTTCAATTGTAACTTTTAATATCATACCCTAATGTATATAATGTGTCTTTCCGCATAATTGCCATAATAATAGTTTAATAGAAATCTTTTGATTTGTTTAAAATAGTTTTCTTGTTTAATATATTTATTTAGACATGAATTTTAAATCTCATTAATGCGAACATTATTCACTATCTTTAGATCTATTGTCCAAGGACATGTTTTGTGTAGGGTTGCATATTGATATACTTGATATAGAATTTTGGCCAAATTTTAAACTTATACTTCAATGTGAGGGGGTAAAATGCAAGTACTGATTAAATAGAATCAGTTGCAGCTAACCTCAACCTAAGACATTATCAACGTGTTCTCATGAGTTATATCTTAACATCATTGTAAACAAGGTCTCAATTGTGTATCCTTAAGGGGCGGAATGCACATGCACAGGGAGATTAGTCTGGCAAATGTGAGATACTCCCTGTGTTGAATGAAAATTAGGTTTATTTCGTTATCAAAACCTGTTGATAGTATCTTGACTACTATTTTCTCTTGAAAAATATTTTTGTGAAAGTAGTGTCAAAATACTTTAACATAACTACATTAAAAAAAAAAATCTCACTCCATTTGAGCTTATGGAATACTTTTAATTTTTTAAAGATTTTATTTACTTAGTACTAGTTATAAAGTTAAAACTTTATTCAATAATTTGTCTGTCAAACAAACCAGAGTTTTTGTCGGCATACAAATTTGTTATTGCAATAGGAATAGTAGTCAAAAAGAAAAAAGAATAGCACCAGTTTGCATTATCTGCAATAAGCGATTTGTAGGCAAATGTGTCTATCAATTTGTTCTTTTGCCAAAACTACTATTAAACGATGAAAAGGATCTACAAGAAAAGGCCGTACCATTGGTATGCACCATAACTGCGGCTGTTGCTTAGTTAAGATTTAACCACAAACGGTTCTTCATGGATAGTGTAGTACAATGTAAATCTAATATGCTACAATCAGGTGCGGAGCTAGGAAAAAAAATTCAGTGGGGCCAAAGTTAATCTATAAAATTTTACTAGTTACAATATGAAAAAAATATGTTTAACTAATAATATATGCCACAAGTTACGTATATAATTAATCTACAATTTAGCAACAAAATAAATAACTCTCAAATCTTAAATTCCTAATAAAGGATTCCTCTACTTCCCCTCTCGCAACCCTAATAAATTTTCTCTAGATTTTTGTTAAGATGAAATAAAAAATGAGCAATGTTTGTGAGTTCCACTATGTAGTAAAAAAGGCTCAAAAAAAAACTTTTCAAATAAATTTATGTACTGGGAGCACATTAGAATAGATAAAGAAGAAGAATAAATGCAAATTGAGCCTCTTTCTTTATTTTAAGTGTTGCAAAATTATTCAGATATTGAGACATATAAACAAACAGTACACTGCTACTTTAGATTTTGTTGAAGAGTAGTAAGGGTAATCTCATTTAAGCGTGGGGGCATATCTACAATTTTATATGCATATATGGTAAAATTGATAACATAAAATTGTGGAAGTTTATTATGGGATTTCGTGAAATTCTATAATCTCTTTTGAGTATCGTACCCATGATTTTCATCCAATAAACTCTTGTCACATCATTCAATAATTGAAATTTTTAAAATCATCTAAGTGCTGATATCTCTTTTTATACATCTAATGGTGAATTAATACATAACGATATGATGCTCGAAAAGTACCGTAGATCTCCCCCTCTCTTATAATCACAAATTAAAGAAAAGTTTATTGGTTTTAGAATAATTTGGCAAGTGTTATAATCCTCATGATGACCTTTTGTTCTTTTCCTACATTGCAAATTTACAACCATGAACACCTATCTTGTGACTTGGGCTAAACATTACCGTAACGGACATCTTATAAGGAAACAATAGCCAAATTCAAGAAAAAAAAAATGGTTTTACTGAAATTTGACCAACATTGGATGCTTCATTTATTGGTCACTATTGTTCGGTTACAACTTTTGTGGACAGAGATTTCTAAAGTTTCTGCACAGATAAGGATTGTAATGTTGGATATGTAACCTTATATGGCTGTTTATGCAAACTAGATATGATTAAATTATGCAAATATCTTTACAACACGAGGAAAAGGAACATGAAGTACAATCGATGCTAAATTTCCTTTCTTGGACTGGACAGTGAGCCAACTAACATGTTATTTTCGCTACTATTTTCTGTTCAATCGTGGAATTCTCCAATTTCGGTTTCGGTTTATGGACATGTATGATCTGCTTTCTTTTTGAAATTTGGATTTGGATAGGAAAGACAGGGTAATATGTGAAACAAAATAACCGGCTATTGATATGGTTGCAATAACATGTCTGACTTTTGGAACATGTTTTGATTTACCAATAGTGCATACCAATTTTGTTCATTTGAATCAACGTTGAAGTGATTTGAAAATCGTGGGTGTATATAGAAAATCCTAAGAAAATCCAATGGGCGCAAATGTGAGATGGTCAGGAGATTATGACTATTTTGTTTTCTCTGCTGTTTTGTAGGCCCTTTTGAGAAGCTCAAAAGGTTGATACTGTTCCAATCCTTGACAGCTAAAGAATTCTCGAAGACAGCGACCGAGCAAGAACCTTGGGTCGGCGAAGCAAAGTTTGTACACAAAAATTTCTTTACACATATTGATAATCAAAGTAAATAACAAATAAATAATACAAGGCAAATGTTATGTGAAAATGTCAACACTAAGTGCCTATTGAATCCAATTCTAAAAGAAAACAATAAAATTGAATTTGTCTCAACTTTTTGCTTTTTCGAACTTTGTCGTGAATCATCACATTTATTTCCTTCAAAATGTTGTCCTTTTTCTCCAACTGATTTTTTTTTGCATAATATTTTTTTTAAGCACCTATTTGAAAAGAATAAATTATTATGAAAATTAAAATCTTACAATATGATCATAATAAAATTATACATGTTTTAGTTAATTCAATATATTAAATCACAAGTAATTAAAGTACAACCTCTTTATTTTAAATAAACTAATAAAATGAACATGAACAATAATACTTTCAACGTCTCAAAAAATATTAAATTAATATGCATAGTGAATTTCTTTTTTTTTTTTGTACTAACCTTGTGATTTGAGGAAGAGTTTCCTAGATAGAAATAACATCTATCTTAAGTTGTTGGGACATAAGTTTATTCTACATAAGGATTTTGTTTAACTAATATAATTTATCCCACATAAGGTTGAGGGCTCCGCAGAATTGCTCGAGGCAATTCATGTTAGTGATTTAACCATTTCAAGATTGTGTAATGGAGATTAAAAGTTGAAAAAAAATTCTGAAAAGAGGTTAAGACCCACAAGTTAATATTGCACAAATATAGATACTCTGATTACAATCTTATATTGATGTAGTCATCAACAATTTCAACATCTATGTCCACATCTTTTCAGGCAATTGGAGCTAAAAACTAACGACGTGGGTGAATATCTGCTATGACTTTAGTTAAATGCTGAGGAGTGGGCTCTAGAATAAAAGTTCATTGTGCGTGTGCGCGTATTTTTTATAATTCTTTTATGAAAGAAACCAGCAAATTTTATTTAATAAATGAGTCCGCCAATACGGTAGAGGGTTCGAAAGCTGGTGAAGAATATCTCCATTAAAGGTGTTAACGACAACTCAATTATATTGATCCTTCAAATTGGCCCACTAATAAGTGGACTTGGGCATGCGACGGATTTTGAATGGGTTTAAATGGATGCCTTAATTGATGGGCAGTGGATTAATTCGGTTCATCCATTTATATATATTTAAAAATAATTATGTATTTAAACTCAATTTTTAATGGGTGTTAGGCAAATAAATTTGAATTTTCTACCAATCTAATAATGATAAAATGCCATTATTTCTTGTCAAACAACATACCAAAAAATTTTAAAAAGTATAATTTTAAGTAAGTCATAAATAGGTAATTGGATGTACCTATATCTATTTATGAAATGGATGTAAATGGGTTGATCCAATTATATATATTACCTAATTATGACCCATCCAAATTTGCCCGAATTACCCATTTTGACACTTTTAACCTCCACACATGTTTGAAATAGAGAAGGCATATTTTTTTGAAATTTAGAAAAGGCATTTTTAGCCAACAAGTTAGCAGCATTATTGTATATACTTTTTACATGATTGTGATGTATATTGACATACGATTGTTATACCTTTTACATGATGTGATGTATATTGACATATCTTTATTGTATCGATCAATTTTATTCGTGTACACCAACTTAATGTACGAGTACAACTGTTTTTGCAAGTGTATATCAAATCATAAAAAAATACAACAACTACACAATAGCACCTAATGGCAACCATACTCGCCCCAAATGCCCTAGGTAAGCACCAAGATGCTTCCCAATCCTAACTATTCACCACTGGGGCTTTTAAGTTCTGCTTTATTGGCAGAATGATGCTCCGATTAAATAATATTGCCGCGGTATTTTATCCAAAATTTTTTTTCAAAATCTTAGTGTGACAACAAAACAACAAGACACAGGTAAAAATTTTTGTTTTGTAGTTCATACAACAAAACAAGATACAATACTTTTTACTTACAAAAGAAGTAATGGTACACAACAATTAACGGGGAGTGCCATCCTGAGAATTTTCGTGATAAGAAAGTGTATTAGCTAGCAAGTTTGAAAAATGATAGCCTAGGCCTTTTCAACTCTTTTAAGAGAGATGAAAGTCTGAGTAACAAAATCAAGATTTGAGAGCTGGAGGTGATGAAAAAAAATCTTACCTATATATTTTAGGTGCTACTTAAGATGATTTGATTGAAGTTTTCAAATGCTCCTATCCTCTTCCCCCCCCCCCCCCCCCACCTCTCCTTCCAAAACCCAAAATTTTAAAAAATTTCATGCCCCCCTCCCCTTCACTTAACTTTTGCCTTAAGAAAACTATTAAATTCTCTAAATATTTTTAGACTGTTATTAAATTAGTTGATCTAAAATATTTAATTTCCTGTTAAATACTTTATATTATATATTATCTTCTTATAATTTCATATATCGTCTCCAAATATACATCATTATAAACATAAACCAAAACTAACATTTATAACTAATTGACTATTCCATTTGATACTTTAATATAAAACTTTGCAATATGTTCATACAGACAGTTTTCTATCTTTTGTGTGTGTATAGGATAGTAAGAAAGAGAAGATAAAAAAATAACTTATTATATAGATTTATCATACTAATGCATATTTAAATTCATTACCGAATATATGACATTCTTATTATGTAAGAAAGAGAAGATAGCCTAGTCCTCTTACCCCTTCTCCTCCCTCCCTTCCTCCTCTTCCTTTCCTCCCCCCGCCTCCTGCCCCTTTCCCCTGCCACCGCCTCTTCTTTCACCCTGCCCTCTCCCTCGCTAGTTGTGCGACCAACCATGCAATCAGATCAATTAGAGTTACTTTAATACTATAACTCAAATGCAAAAAAGAAAAAGAAAAGAAAGGTTATCAATTATACAGGATGGAACTATGATAAATTCAATCAATTAACTTTAGCTTTCACTTACATTTTCAAGTATGTCACTGAGTAACTAATTTATAGTCCCAAATTAGTTACTACACCAAAGAGTTCAGCTTTTGTCAAGGTCAGCCAAATGCATTACAATTTTACATGTCAAATCAGTCCATACACGACAATAAGCACGCTTCTTCTAGTCTCTTGATATTATTGTTTAATGATAATTGCTCCAAATGCTTGCACTAATATTTTCTTGAGTACATTAGGAATCGCATTTTTTTTTTTTGCATTTGAAAAAAAAAATAAATTTCTTCTTAAATTTGATATCATGTTCTATAAACTTATTTGACATACAAATCACTTCATCAAGGTTAAAGATATGGCTAAATACTAAGACGTGAATCTATCAAGAGAGATCCATATAATTACGGCAAGCATTGGCGAGACTCATGTAAGATCGAGGGCTCAGCAGAATTGCTTGAGGCAGTTCATGATAGTGATTTAACCATTTCAAGATTGTGTCATGGAGATTGGAATTGACAAAATTTTGAAAGTGGGGTAGTTAAGGAAAACAAGTTAATAATGAAACATGACGAGCTTCTACCGTGCACCAAATTTTAATAAAACTTAAACACTTCATTTTCTGTAAGTATGCGGGTTGTTTATTGAGCATAAGGGATATTAAGTGTCGATTCCACATGGAAGATTGTCAATTACTGATAGTTTTCAAACTTCTTTATTATTTAGATTATCACAAGTACAAGAAATTAAATCTACACTATGAACATAAAATAAAAGTAATACAAATAATAATAAAAAACTCTTAGGGTTATGGAATTTCTCATTACTTTTGCAAGTGAAATTACTGGTTAATTGAATGTTTTTATCTTGATTAGTTATAGCGTAATTTTTTAATTTATGTGAAACTTAGTCTCGTAGTGAATCAACTATACTTGTAACTAAACCATACCTAACCTCGTAGTTATGAAATTAACTATAATATCATTTTTTTCTGTGAAATTACGTGAAACAAGTTACTAAACCCACAAAGGTACACCTCCACTCTTATGAGTATAATCTCTAGGTTTAGCACTTCTTAAAACTAGTGTCAAATCTCAATTCTCATTGTAAACTTAACACATTAAGATTATCATAATTAATGGCCGGTTAATTATGATTAGATAAACAAAAGTGCTAAATACCTTGTTCAAAATAATATCATCAAATAACCAAGTAAATATCACTAACAAGATATAGTAAGTTCATCCATAACTCTAAACATAAATTTTAGCAAAACATGAAGAGAATGAAAGAAAATACCATACTTATATTATAGCTAAACATGAATTCAAATACAAAAGAGAAAGTTATAGCCATCCTTGTCACGTGAGATCCAACTCTCCATTTTGCTCCTTAATTCTTCATCCAAATCTAACTACAAGTACAAGATGGAAAAACTATACTAACTATACTACATTAATGAACTAAATTAATGAATTAAGAAAAACTAGTGAAGACTACATTTTTTGCAGTGTCTCTAGCCTTCCAAAGTTATGAAACAAGCTCAACAAAAGGCCTTATTTATAGAAAATTAAAGTTCAAAGTGAGTTGTTTCTAATAGGCAAAATTGTCACTTGAAATCACCAAAAGGTGTTTCTCCAAGTTTCTACACTTTTCTTTACAGCTACAGTTGAAATTCTAAACAGGGATTGAGTTGGAAAGTTGTGTGAATGCAGAACAAATTGATGAGCAAATCACAGTTGCAATTGAAGAATATGTGACCTCTGAAAATGCGAGCTTGAGATCGCGTATTACCCCATGTTTTGCCTCTTTCTAGGTTTTCTCATTTCTAGTCAATCTTCAACTTTGCTCTATTTTTGCACCAATTTCAACTGCTATTTTCTTGAGTATGGAGGCTGAACTAGCTTTTGTTAAAAGCATGAAAGTTGTTTTCCTTTGAGTTAGCTTTCCAATGCTTCAAGAATCACCTAATTTGTAGTCTTGTAGACTGATAAATGACCAAAATACCCTTAATTAGTCAAAACTCTATTTCAACTTTTGACAACAGAAATGGCCGATTGTATTTTGACTTTTTGACTATAAAAACCCATGAATTGGATTTTATGTCTCATAAGAATTGTAGAGCTATGTGTTAGCTTCAAAATGGTTCAAGAATCACCTCAATCCAATACTTATAACTCAAGAAATAGTCGAAATATCAACATGTGTCAAAACTGTCAAACTCCCTTTCTTTTATATTTGATTGCATTTCCTCTTATGAACATATTAACTTCCTATTCTCTTTAACTTACTTCAAATCATCAACACTCATCTAATTATCTTCTCAATTCATTTCATTTGATGATTGAATCATTGAAACCATTAAAAACATGAAATTTTCACCACTTTAATCTATTGAAATGCAATTTTGTTACACTTAAATCATAAAATGTAAACTTCACAAGAAACCTAGTTAATTAGCTATAAAAATAATTTAAACACACCAAAACTAAATGATAAAATACACTTTAAACACTCAAAATGCACACTTATCAAAATATTTCATGGATTGTATTAGTGGCTTTCATCAACATTTCAACATCTATATTAAAAAATGTGGTGTTTATATCTTCTCAGGCAATTGAAACTAAACATTAACGACATGAATGTTTGCTATGACTGTAGCTCAATGCTGTGGAGTATGAAGTAAAATTAGACTTCATTAATTATGTTAATTTTTTCCATAACAAAAAGTGACAATTTTATTTAATCAGAGCATGTAACAGAGCATAAGCCGGTACACATACCTTCACTGCAAATGTTTGAAATAGAAAATGGATTTAGGTATCCTCTACTAGCTTTCGTATGTACGCCTTATTGGCAGACTGATGCTCTGATTAAGTAATAATGCCACTACATTTTATAAGTCACAAATTGGTGCACATTTATAACACTTCTCCTGCACTCGCAAATTGGTGCAATTCAATAAAAACTACATTTGTATAAGTCACAAGATCTCTCCTGACATGTTACACATCATTAGTCTACAAGTCCTTCACTACCCTAGTCCGTTTATTTTGTACATCAAAGACACGGCAATGGAAATACAAGGATTTCCATCAGCTTGTTACACTTTTCCTAGACCAAATTAAAGACCGAAAGACACTCCAAGGTAGCCAGGTGGGTATTGATGGAACTTGACTTGATGCCTAAGGCTTCAATTTCTCCCCACTCATAACAGCCAGGCAGCGGCTCTTCCTTGTTGAAGTCAAAGTTGTACCTGCAGAAAATTAATATTCATCAAGAAAATGTCTGTGTCTAATTGTCCACAAGCTGGAAATTCATGAGAGGAAGAAAAATAATGGATGTTAGGAAATAAAACTCTCATGCATACTTCTCAATGCACTTGTTTTTATGCTTCTCTTCAAGATCACCAAAAAGTGCATTCAGGTAATCTTCTGCCGGGGTTAATGAATTGCCTTGGATTGGCCCTTGTGGTTCTGGTTAGCGACGCCTGTTGCTTGAAAAGGGGGGAAGAATTGATGCCTAACTCTTCAATTTCTCCCATTCATAAAGGCCGAAGGGACCTCTTTTCTGATAACAACAAAAATTTATTGCAAAATTTGTTGGAAATTGTCTAGCATGATTTTCTAAATAAAAGTTCCTACTCCCCTTATTTTGCACGAAAAAAAGGAAAAAAAGCAATGGAAATACAAGTATTTCCATCACCTAGTAGCACTTTTCCCAAATATATGGCCTATTGGAGGGAATTTTTCTGATAACAATAAAAGTTTTATTGCTAAAGTTGTTGGAAATTGTCCAACACGATTTTGCTGAATAAAAGTCCCGACTCCCTTTATTTTGCACATAATACAATGATTTCCATCACCTAGTAACACTTTTCCCAAATATATGGCCCATTAGAGGGAATTTTTTTATAACAATAAAAATTTTATTGCTAAATTTGTTGAAAATTGTCTAGCACGATTTTGCCGAATAAAAGTCTCTACTACCCTTGTTTTGCACAAAAAAAAAAACACAGCAATGGAAATACAAGGATTTCCATCACCTAGTAGCACTTTTCCCAAATATATGGCCTATTGGAGGGAATTTTTCTGATAACAATATAAATTTTATGACTAAATTTATTGAAAATTATCCAACACAATTTTGCTGAATAAACTTAAGAGGAGAGTTCCAAAAATATTCAATAGAGTCAATGTTTTGATAAAGTGGCCAAAATATGAGGTACTTCATTGACTTGACCTCAATTTACATCAATGAAACATGGATCACGCAAAACTTCTGCAACACTACAATAATTAGAGGGAATTAGTATCCATCATTTGTGTAAAACAATTACAAAGTTAATAAAATGAAGGATAGTAAATAGATGATCACACTTACCTCTTATCTTAAAAAAATAATCTAAGGAGTCATTAGATTGGTGAAATGTAATGGCTGAGCTGGAGCCAAGTTAGCTGACGTCAGGAAGTTAGTTAGGAGGAAATATTCCAAATAACAGATTGCATGTGTTGGTTATTAGATCTTGCATGTGAGTCATTTCATATTGCATGCGTTGGTTATCTTGTTAGAATACCAGAAACTAGTATAAAGCAGTGGAGGAAGAGAAGAGATGTAGTTTTTTCAGACATAAACAATTCTCATTTCATCTATAATATCTCAGTTTTCTTTCTGCTCTCTCTCCTCTCTTTCTTGCCTATCTATGTTTCTCTCTTTTTCTTTTTGAATTCGTTCCTTCTTGTATAAGGCCAGTACAATTGGTATCAAAGCTTGCGATCCTTGGATCTGCAAGCTCAGCTACCGAATCTGTAGCTGACCATGGCGGAGGGCACCAGAATGAAAGGCTTCGAAGAACAGCTGAAGAAGCAGGATTCCCGGATTCAGAGTATCCTTGATGCCAATGCAGCTGAAAGACTAGCATTGGAGGAGAAATTGGCGACTAATTACTCTGATATGAAGGCGCTCTTAGAAACAAACTCAGCTGAGATGAAAACTTTCATGGTTTCTATGAATGCTCAATACATTGCTTTTGTGAGGAGCTTGCAAGGCGATAGAGGGATCTTAGGAACTTCACCAGACAACATGGAGAGACAACCTGTCCAAAAGCCTCAGAGAAACTTGGAGTTAGGGCTGTCCAATCAAGGAGAAAGGAATTTTCTACCTGTAGGGACTCCTAAGGTGGAATTTCCCGACTTTGATGGCTCTAACAGCAGGGAGTGGGTTAGAAAATGTGAGAAGTTTTTCCATTTATGTCGAATTCCAGATTCGCAGCAAATGGATTTAGTGGAATTGCATCTTGATGGAAAAGCTAGTATCTGGTATCAAGGCTTCAAGATGGATAAGGGGGAGTTACGATAGGACAGATTCAGCCAAGAGATTTGCAACAGATTTGGAAATTTGAGGAAGGACGATGTCATAGAGGAGTTTAACAAGCTTCGTCAAACTTCCACAGTAATCGCCTATCAAGAAAAATTTGAAGAACTGCGAGCTACTGTGATGCTCAAGGTTCCTGGTCTCACTGAATCTTATTACATTTCTAGTTTCCTGAGTGGACTAAAGGAGGAGATTAAGTCTATGGTCAAGATCCATAAACCTACAACCTTGCAATTAGCATTTGAGAAGGCAAGATGGCAGAAACATTATTTGCAGGTTATGGCTAAACAACACAGGATGGTCACAAAACCAGCTCCAGTTATAGAAACAATACAGAAGAAGCTTGCACATCAGGCGTTTAACAGTAGTAACAACAAAAATATCCCTCAAGGCCCCAGGAGGATTACCCCCACTAAGTTCCAGTATAGGAAAGATCACAACCTATGTTACAAATGTGGAGAGAAGCTCTTCCCTGGGCATATTTGCAAGAATAAGGAATTCATTTGCTGCTAGCAGATGAAGGCGATGCGCAAGTAGATGAAGTAGCAGATGATGAGGGTAAGGTCATTGAGTATCAAGGCAACAAGTATGGCAAGGATGTTACATTATCCCTCCACTCAGTTTTTGGCCAATTGTCTTCCAGTACCATTAAGATGTTGGGGTATTTTGGTGATCAAGAGATGTCAATCTTGCTGGATAGAGGTAGCACCAACTGTTTCATAAAGCCAACTATTGCTCAACTCCACCCTAAAGCTGTTAAGAGTCATAAACCTTTTAAAGTCAGGATTGCAGATGGGAAAGAATTAGTTGTGATCAATGGATTCTTGATAAGAAGTGGATGATGCAAGGCCATCGTTTTACTCACAATGTGTATGTGCTAGACTTGGAACCATATGATCTGATTTTGGGGGTTGACTGGATGAAGTGTTACAGCCCCATGACTTTTGACTTTCAGAAGCTGTCATTATCATTTGAGAAGGAGGGTGAAATGATGCTACTGCAAGGGGATTCACACTATGCTAAGGTGTTGATGAAGCAAGGAGTATCTGCCTAGAGGTATTGCAGAAAACAAAGTCAGAACAGCTTTGCAACATTCTTGCATGATTCGAGTACAAAACTCACAGGTAACTACTGTGCCCAAAAACACTCACTTAATTACTTGCTCAATATGATGACATATTTGCTGCACCTATAACTTTACCCACCAACCGTAGCCTCAATCATCAAATACCTTTGAAACCTGATGCTAAACTTTTCAAGATTAGCCCATATAGGTATCCCCACAGGCAAAAAAACAGAAATAGAAAGGCAAGTTAAGGAAATGTTGGCCACTGGTATCATCTAAACCAGCCATAGTCCTTTTGCATCCCTAGCCTTATTAGTTAAAAAAAAGGATGGCAGTTGGAGGTTGTGCATTGACTATAGACAACTTAACAGCCTCACTATCAAAGACAAATTTCCTATCCCAATCATTGATGACTTCCTTGATGAACTGCATGGTGCCAAAGTTTTTTCAAAAGATTGATTTGAGATCAGGGTACCATCAGATAAGAATGCACCCATCTGATATCCAAAAAACAGCTTTCAGAACCCACTCTGGCCTCTATGAATACTTTAGTGATGCCATTTGGCCTCACTAATGCACCAGCAACCTTCCAGGCTTTAATGAACTTAGTATTTGAACCTTTTATTCAAAATTTGCACTAGTATTCTTTGAGGACATTCTAGTTTATAGCCTAGATTTTGACTCCCATCTCAAACACCTCTCCCTTGTGCTTAACACCCTCAGAAATCACTCCTTAGATGCAAAAATGTCTAAGTGTTCATTTGGGCAAGATAGAGTAGAGTACTTGGGGCATATAGTTACCGGTGAAGGAGTCTCGGCTGATCCTGCAAAAGTGGAAGCTACGCTGTCCTGGCGATCCCCAACCACTGTTAAGGGTTTAAGGGGCTTTTTAGGACTGATAGGTTACTACAGGAGATTTGTAAAGGGATATGGGAAGATAGCTAAACCTTTAACTAATCTGCTCAAGAAGGATGGTTTTGAGTGAGATGAACAAGCTGAGCATGCTTTCCAGGAACTCAAACATGCTATGACTCAAGCTCCTGTACTAGCACTACCTGACTTCTCAGGAATGTTTGTATTGGAAACTGATGCTAGCCAAAAGGCCATTAGAGCAGTTTTGATGCAGCAAGGTAGGCCTATTGCTTTCATGAGTCAGGCACTTGGACCCAAGAATCAAACACTGTCCATCTATGAAAAGGAGTTATTATCATTGATTACGGCAGTGGGGAAATGGAGACACTAGCGAGGAACTCACTTCATAATCAAAACTGATCATGAAAGTTTGAAGTACTTACTGGACAAAAAAATCACTACACCCATCCAGCAAAAATGGTTGGCAAAGCTTATGGGATTGGACTATGAGATCTAATATAAAAAGGGTAGGGATAATTTGGTGGTTGATGCTCTATCTATAAGGTTGGAAGGAAGGGACGAGGGGTCTGGTAGTGAGGAGGTGCAGGTCCATGCTATATCCACAGCAAAACCATTATGGTTAGCAAGGGTCTCAAGCAGTTATAATGGAGATGAGAAGGCCAAGGAACTACTGACTGCACTAGCTGTGGACAAATCTAGTGTGCCAGACTACACATATAAACAAGGGATTATCAAGTATATGGGAAGGGTGTATATTGGGAGTAACTCAAAGTTAAGGTCACAGCTCATCAACTGCATGCATGATTCTGCAATTGGAGGACACTCGGGGAACCAGGGAACATATCAGAGAATGAAGAACTATTTCTACTGGCCAGGAATAAAAGAGGATGTGGAGTCTTATGTACAGTCTTGTGACATTTGCAAGAGGAGTAAAGGGGAGCATTGCCACTAACCAGGATTGTTGCAGCCATTATCAATCCCAGAGCAAGCATGGCTGGAAATTTCTATGGATTTTATTGAGGGACTGCCCAAATCATATGGTTATGATGTCATTTTTGTGATGGTAGACAGATTTACAAAATATGCTCACTTCACCTCCATGACTTCTTATTACACTGCTAAGAGTGTTGCTCAGGTATTCTTCGACCAAATATTCAGGTTACATGGTCTGCCAAAAGTGATTGTATCTGATAGGGACAAAGTGTTCACCAGCATATTCTAGCAGGAGCTTTTTAAACAAGTAGGGACTGATCTTAGTCTTTCTTCTTCCTATCACCCTCAATCTGCTAGACAAACTGAGAGGGTGAATAGGTGTTTAGAGACTTACTTAAGAGCCTTGTGCTTGCAGCAACCAGGCCATTGGAAAAAATGTTTACCTGCAGCTGAATGGTAGTATAACACTAACTTCCACTCCAATTTGCAGATGACACCGTTCCAAGCTTTATATGGCTACAAACCACCCCAACTGAGTTTGAACACAGGGGACACTCAAGTTGCTGCTGTGGAGGATTGGATAAAGGAAAGGGTGAACTGGAATACATTGCTCAGGGGAAATTTAGTGCAGGCTCAGAACCGAATGAAGCAGTTTGCAGATAAACACAGAACAGACAGGTCTTTTGCTGAGGGTGAGTGGGTGTATCTCAAGTTGCAGCCTTATAGACAGACTACGGCAGCACTAAGGAGAAACTTGAAGCTGGCAGCCAAGTATTATGGGCCATATTAGGTGGAAAAGAAGATTGGGTCAGTTGCTTATAGATTCAAGCTTCCACAGTGTGCTGCTATTCATCTTGTTTTCCATGTTTCACTTTTGAAACCAACGTCTAAGGGAGCTCCTACCAGCAATGAATTGCCACAAGTATCAGAGGAAGGGTTCTACACTACTGCCCCCACTGCAGTCCTGGACAGAAGGATGATTGACAGGGATGGGCAGCAGGTGGTGTGAAAACGTGTAAAATCCCTTATATTTTTCTTAAAATTTCTTTAATTTGAAAATTATTACTTTATAATAGCTTTACTACACATTCACCTCCTAAATAGCTACAAATAATTATAGAATCAAGAGTTTCTGTTTTACTTTCATCGTTACGACAAACTAGGGTTTTTACGTCTTTTCGTAGTATAAGTAATCGGTACGCAGCGTGTACTAAATTTAGTGATTAAGAGTATATTTTAGATGATATTACATGTGTGATTAGAAGTGATAATAATAAGTTGGTGAATTAGGGGTTAAAACCCTAGTATAGTCATTTTAGAGAAAATCGGCTTGAACCGACGGACACCGTTCACTACCGATTGAGCGCACTTTGACTACCACTTTCTTACTAGAACATATTCATGATATTAGTGCAAAATATCAGCCCTTAAATAGCTCTTATTGGCCAAAATATTTGACTAGGAAAAGAAAGGAAAAGACAAAAAAAAAAACTAGATGAAATCTTAAGGTGCCAAGTGGATGGCATCCACCTAACTTTGACCCAAACTAAGTCTAACCTTCTTAAATCTTCTAGGACTCCATTTTCTTTCATTTTTTCTCATTATGGCCGAATTCAAGAAGGAAAAAAGGGGAGAAAACACTAATTCATACCACCTTGATTTCTAGTTAAATTGAGTGAAAAACAAGATTCCAAACCGATTAATCTTCTAGTTGAGAGCTTAGAAAGTTTGGTGTGCCAAAGTTTTGAAAGGAAAGGTGAAGGATTGCACTTGTAAGCATCTTAAAGAGGTATGATAGCCCTCTTCTTTTATTGTTGCCCTACCCTTGCCTAATTTTGTAGAACAACCTATATTTATGGCTAATGATAGTTAATTCCATGGGTTTGAGGCTTATAGTGGTTCTTGTTTGAGTTAGGGTCTTTATTTGAGTTAGGGTTTTGGAGTTTTTTCAATCATAAATCCTGTTATTTAGATGGTATATGGTGTTTATAATCTTGTTTTGGAGGTTGAAGTAATGATTCAAGTTAGAAAAGTGAAGTTTGCACTGTGAATTCATAAAATTCCAGATTTGAACTTCCATGATGCCCTGTTCTGCCCAGTTCTATTCGGCCATGATGGAGGCCGAATTGGATTTATCTCAAAACATGAAAGTTGTAGGAAATGATGTTTATTAAGCTGTCTGTAAAATTTCAGCTCAATCGGAGCACGGTAGAATGTGAAATGACCGAACTACCCTTACTGCCACAAGCTGCAATTCGTAAACAGTTTTGTGAATTCACCAGTTTGGGCTGCGTTTTTTCACCCTGACTCGTATCCAATTAGCTTTTGGCCAAAACACAAAACTTGTAGCCCTATGTTTTATCTTTCCAACGCCTCTGAAAACACCCCAAACGGAATTGTGTAGCCGGAGTTATTGCCGGTTAAAGTCAGTGCTGACAACCAGACTGAGCATGAACTTTTGGATTTGTGATTGGCAAATTCGACTTAGATACACTATAAATTAGGTTAAGTTGTCTTCATGAAAGTTGTGCGCCTCTGTCTTAGCTTCGAAATGATATAAGGTTCACCCCAATTCGATAACCATACCTCGAGTTATGACTGAAATGCTACGAGATGTCAAATCTGCCATTTAGCTTTTATCTTCAAAATTGATATTTGTTTGTACTATTGCACTTGTATTGTATTTGGATGATTTTGGAGCCTAATGGAAGGGCTATTGTGGTAACCTTACTTGTATGTATTGTGGGGTTGAATTGAGAAAAATAATGAAACCATAAATGGTTGGAAAATAGCTAAATACAAAGGGCATGCCGCCCAAATTTTCACTCGATGGTTAGAAATGTGTACTTGCAACTTGAGTAAAGATTTGACGATGAATTGAACTTGATCTGTCTAAAGTATTCGAGTCTTCTTTTGTAGAGGTATATAAGTTGGAATTTTGCCGAAACTCATACCCTTGAAAAAATGAAATTAGCGACCAATAGAAATACGTTTTTCTCGTTTTTTTCGACTCAAATGGGAATTCTAAAGTTTTAATCGTTTCATTGCCAAAAACCAAAAGAGCGAGCATGAATTTTCTAGAGTTTGATACGTAACATGAACCCTATCTAAATGAGTTTTGTTTACTTGATCTTTTTGAAGCGAAACTCTTAAGTTTTGAACCCTGGTTGACTTCAAGCTTTTAAATGATATTGTATCGCAGATTTGGACTCCAACCAAGGAGTTACACTTGAGCGTGATTTTTGAAAAGCACTAAATCTTTGGTGAGTGCTTCCAAATATTTAATTGGCACTTGACACATGTATTGATACTTGAATGAGATGCTTACATGTTATACGAGTGGATTGATCGGGCAAGGGTGTACTTTATCACACTTGCCCTAATGTGATATGTATGTGTTTATTGGTGCAATTGACTTGATATACTTGTGCTTGACTTGTAAGTGCGGAGCGGCAGTATGTACCACACTCGATCCGAGTGGGAGGTACCTCTCATTCCCGTCTCCGTACTTTTATCTTGATTCAATTGATTGGAGATATTATCTCATCGACTTCTTGGGAAACCCAAACTCCACTGGCTAGTTAATCGAGTCGAGCCGGCAAGGACCTGGTCGATTAGATAACGAACCATGGGTATCTAGTGTTGTCGAGTGGAGTGTTATCTTCTCGACTAATCGATATACTCGAGTATTACCACCAGTGTTTAGTTGGTGTTCGGGCCCGGTAAGGGGGTTGAATGGTGGACGGATTGGTGTGAAGTGAAGTACTACTGGACTGGTTATATTCCTCGAAAGTTGGCGGAGTGTCAACTAATACTCGACCAAGCTCCGGTGAAGCAACGGGAAATTGGCTCTTGAGAGTCATCTGTATCCTTATACTCTGATTGTTATTCGTAGTGTTATTGTTTCTTTTAGAAAAGAATTTTACACTCGCCCATTTTGAGATTTGCTACTTGAAGTGTTATTGCTCACTTTATGAACGTGTTATGCTCGCTATTTTGCTACAGTAATAGTTGTACTTTTAAAATAATGGTCAACTTGCTATTTGGAATCTCACTGGGCTTTTAGCTCATTCCATACCATTGTTTTCCTTACAGGGGGTACGAGCGAGGCGTGAGACTGGTACAGGCTAGTTTAGTCTAGTTTTTTGGAAATTTTGTAATGGTACTCGCACTAGTCGCTCGACTAGGGTTTAATGTATTTGGAACTCCAATCTTTAATGTATTTGGGATTGTATGGAAATTGAGACAGAAATGAATGTATTGTATGTTCCAACGTTGAAAGCGATTGTTCCATTCTCGTTCGAGGTTGTGAATTATTTTATCCGAAACAAGTGAGCGAGTCCTGGCGAGAGTTGGGCAGGCGGTCCGCTAAACCCTGGGGTACGCCCTAGGGGGAGGTGGGGCCGTCACAGGTGGAGCAGGTCTTAATCTGTTGGAAGAACTTGAACGAGGAGGATGCTACCTGGGAGGATTTGACTGTTATACAAAGCCAATTCCCATCCTTCAATCCTAGAGACTAGGATTGTTTGAAGGGAGGGCAACTGTAATGGCTGAGCTGGAGCCAAGTTAGCTGACGTCAGGAAGTTAGTTAGGAGGAAATATTCCAAATAACAGATTGCATGTGTTGGTTATTAGATCTTGCATGTGAGTCATTTCATATTGCATGCGTTGGTTATCTTGTTAGAATACCAGAAACTAGTATAAAGCAATGGAGGAAGAGAAGAGATATAGTTTTTTCAGTCGTAAACAATTCTCATTTCATCTATAATATCTCAGTCTTCTTTTCTGCTCTCTCTTCTCTCTTTCTTGCCTATCTATGTTTCTCTCTTTTTCTTTTTGAATTCGTTCCTTCTTGTATAAGGCCAGTACATGAAACATACACTAAATTATATGAACCTTTTCAATTATGTGTATGTTGGATGAATGTGACCCTAATCATCACCACGGGTAACGACAATCCTTCTTTCTTTCTTTTTCCCTTTGGGTGCATGAAATGGTGGGATTTTTTGATAGGAAAGGATGCAAGTGAGGAATTCAATAATGCAAGTCATGGCAGCGCTGCAAGATTAATGCTAGATGACTACTACGATGGGAAGATTGATCTATCCACCAAACATAGTCCACAGCCTGCTGCTAATGCACACTTGCCTAGCAAAGAGCCTAAAGTTGATACACTGTTAATGTATAATTTTTTATATACTCATAGATTTAGATAATGTCACATAATATGAATTTAAATTTGATATACAAATCATGTACACGTGACATATGTCCATAGGTACTAGTGTGAAAAAATCACTATACTGCTAGTTTGTAAAAGTTAATCCTCAAGTGAAATCATGATATTTATTTTCTTCTTTTTTTTTGCAAAAATTTAAGGTGATGGACAAATTTCTTCTTTTTTTTTTTGTGAAAATGTGTAGGTGATGATGGTCTGCTCAATTAGTTTTTACTTCATCAGAAAAGGATTCAAATGAACAGGAAAAAATTGGTCAAGGTCATAGTTGGTCTGCCCAAAAATAATGGGAAAATGGAGTGATTTAATTGCTTTTAATGACTTACAATATGCAAACTACGAGTTCTCTTATGGTGTTAATTTTTTTTGTCTCCTTTTCAACTATCATCTTTACTCTTACCACAAAGAACAAAAATGGTCTAACTTTATTAAAAAAATTATCTTTGTTTTTGTCTTACTAGAAATTCAAATTTATGTTAGTAATTAATAATTTTTATCTAACTATAGAAAATGCACCGCTTGTATTTTTCAATTTCATAAAATTCTTTCACAAATTAAACCCAATATTTATGTAAATAATTTGTACAAATAGATATAGCTTTTATTTATTTGCACACACATAGAATGCGCTTTATTCGAGTGGCATAATTAATTTGATGCAAAAGATTTTGCTAAATTATTTGACTGGCCAAACCAAATTATTTTACACGTGGAAGAATATAATATGCTAATAAGAGAGCCAATTTTTAAAGCTTGAATTTTATATAGAGGTAATATTGACTATTCCAATCCTACGTGTCACACCATATTTCTGATTTTTATTTTAATGTAGAGTAATTAACTTACTAAATTTTTGGCACGATAAAAGTATAACGTTCTTGGGTGGTATCCCATAATTTGACGTTTTTCAAATGAGCTGTGACCCTTAATTATTGATTCAACAGCTATATATACATATACATATATGCTACATGTGCATACATTGTTGGTTGTTATCTAGTAAAGCCAAATAAGTGTTTATTTAGTACCTTAATTAGCAATTTATTAGAAAAATCCTTATAGCATGCGTTTGGTAACATTGAAATCTGAAAACTGAAATTTCAAACTTGAATCATTAGTTACTAAATTATTAAGCACAAAATCTAGTATATTTGAATGCATATCACATTAACTGATAAGTGAATAGTTTATCACTTATTTTAGGAGCAAGTTTTACCTAGGACATTCAGCTCCACTTGATTAATTCAGATATTCTATTTTTTATTATCAAATGCGTTTGAATATATTAACATCTTAATCCTTCAAGTTTAAATACCGAAGTGGTCTCCAATCAAATTGTAAAGCTAAATGTCACAAATTGTACTATCGTAATTCTCATGCACAATCCAGGAATGAGCTTGTTGAGCAGCATTCTTAGCTCACCTAAACATTTGTTTCACCTGTAATTTATGTTTGGACAGAAAAATCAATATTTCTATCAATATTTCGGTGTAGAATGTAGGATTCAGCTAGCCATCAAGTTAATTACGGGACTTATTTGAAATTGAAAATAACAATGAAATTCAAAGGTCGATTCCCAATTCTTCACCAGTATTGATTTGCTGATGGATAAAAAAGTGCTGGCGAGAAATATACAAGAAAATATGTAAGAAAATTCATGTGGCTATTGCATAGCCCACAACATGATCTATAAGTCGACCAATAGACTACGCCTATACAAGTGTTTTGCCGAGGTGAATAAGCAATTTGTAACGGATGCTCTTATAATTAATTTCTAACGGCAACAAAATCTATAGCACCAGGGAGGGATGAGCAATTTTCATGCCAATCCTAGTTGTCAAGTAGAAAAGAACAAAGTTTTCTAGGGCCCCCCCAGATGAAATGCTTTTTTTTTTTTTTTATAACTCGAAAGTTTATCCATGTCATGATACCTGAAATTTGCGTCAAAACAATACTAACATAAACAGCGTATAATAAGCACAATTTGATCAACTAAGCTAGTTAATCAAATAAGCATAATCTTATCAACTCATTTTATCATTCTGGATGGTTAATGTCCCCTAATTTTAGTGCATATCTTGCTACATTTCTACCTTTCTAATTGCAATTTTGTGATGCAGACAGACACTAACATATAACATGGTTTAATAATAGGCCAAGACCATGAGTAAAATGGCATAAATTGATATAAAAAAGATATTTTGCAGATGGTTTGATTAGCTAGCCCAATTGATTTACGCAATTTACATGTGAAAGATAAAGTTGATTAACAGATAACATCAAAATTTATCCACCTTCATACTTTCTTTTCCCCTTCAAAGTCCTTAAAAGCTATTATTATTTGCGAGAAAATAAACAGAGAGGTGGGAGGTTTTTGTGGAGGGATCGGAGTTGGTTCCTCCATCACCACTAAAGCTTTTTCCCTTGTTCTTTACGATTTTTAATTGGATTATAAATTTTAATTGAAGTTGTCTCATTGCATAAATTTCATGTAAGTGCTATATATATATATGGATATGGATATGTCTATATATACGTATATGTAGTATAATATCTGTGTGTATGTGTATACACACCTATAGCTAAAAATTATAGGCCATTGAAAATTAGTGACCTCGTACCACCGTCTAAGAACACCGTTTATGTATATATAAATTGTTATAACAGATGCAATAAAATAGGAGAACAAGCAAGAATGCTAGAACAGTTAGAGGCGCATCACCCCCTAGACCCCCGACCCGCTGACCGGACAACGAGACCCCCGAACAGCTCAGCGAAACGCAACATAGTTGAATCGCCATGGATCGAGGATCTGATTCAAGGCATCCCAACATAAATAGTAGATGGGGATACCCAAAAAACAATCCATGAACAGGCTAGAAAATTGAGAGGCCTAGAAATTCCATTTTAAGACAGGCCTAGCATTTGGAGTTCTAGAATTCTGGATTTAAACTTCGAGCTTTAGATTTCCAGCTTTGAAAGAAAAGAAATTCAAAAGAAAAAAATTCAAAGGGAAGGCAAAAAGTACAATAAAGGAAATCAGTCTTTTTATTAATTTTTTGAAAGAGTTCCACACAGTACAGCTATGAACAATGGACAAAGAAACTTATACAGACACAACTGACGATTCTAGATAGCAAGGGGACTAAACCTAATTGAAGAACTGAGCTAATCTAGTAATCTGTTATACAAAGGAGTTTCTTGTGCTCTATGTTCTATAAGTCACAAGATCACACTGCAATGGAAATACAAGGATTTCCATCACCTGGTAACACTTTTCCTTAACCAAATTAAGGCAACAATTTCTCCCACTCGTAACGGCCAGGTAGCGGCTCTTCGTTGTCAAAGTCGAAGTTGTACCTGCAGAAAATAATATTCATCAAGAAAATGTCTCCATAAGCTGGAAATTCATGAGAAGAAGAAAAACTAATGGATGTTAGGAAATAAAACCCTCACACATACTTCTCAATGCACTTGTTTTTATGCTTCTCTTCAAGATCACCAAAAAGTGCATTCAGGTAATCTTCAACCGGGTTAATGAATTGCCTTGGATTGGCCCTCGTGGTGCGGGTGTAGCGACGCCTGGTGCTTGAAAAGGGGGGAAGAACCAGAGCGTTTGGATCCCTAATCAAATGGACTGGTGTGGTTTCCCTTGTGGCCCTTAAAAAAGAAAATTGAAGGAATCCCAACTCCGTTAGGTCCATAAATTTAAATAAGAAATGTTTAGATATAAGTAAATTGCCATAAAAGAAGGAATAATATTTCAAATCTTATAAGCATAGAGTAACTTGGGATGGAACAGTTGTTAATACAATTATTTGGCAATTTGATATAGGCACAAATAGAACAATGTTCAAACGTGCTATTAGCAAACGCACAAATAGATATTGGCAAAATTGCAAGATAAGTACAATTGCTATCCCGTTGAAGGAAAAAAAATTTGTCTTGTAAATGATGTGTCTATTTAGGAAAACTATTAAGACTTGGATCCTCAAGTTAAAAAGCACATTTTGAATAACTCGAATTTTCCCAAATAAGTGAAGTAGCAAATAATTGAATTGGTTAGCAATCAAGCAAACAAGTCAGAAAATGAACCCAACCTAGAAGATGAACGTGCAATTAACGATTAAAATGAGTTCACGGCTTGAATCATTGTAATTGAGATAAAAATCGAATCAACTCGATTAGGTCCATCAAGTTTGATTCATAGGATTCAAGGGACACAATGAGAAAAATAATTGAAAAAAGAATGATTTTTTTAAAAAAATAATGAATCTTGATATTCTCGAATGAATGAAATTGAAAAGCTAAAAATCTTTGCTAAAATCATAGGAGACCATTCTTGGAAGTCATGACAAATGTTTGTAACAAAAATTTGTGGAAAAGACTTCCTAAGGATAGCACAAGAAAAAAAAATACACTTTGAGGTGTACAAATTCGAACAACCACGTGGCTGTGACATTACAACAAAACTCTAGATTTTTTAAATTTCTTTGCTAATATTTCAAGAATCTTATAAAGTGAATAGAGTAGCATCAAAATGCTAAAAAGTTACAAAAATCCTTAAAACCATATTGAACAGTGAAAACATTCAGCAACAATACAAAAATCCTTAAAATATACCTCATTCTTCAAGCAACAATAGAAGGGTCTAAACCAAATCAGGGTTTCCATATGTATACCAATGCACACAATCAAGGACCCAAATAAGAAACACCCAAAAGTAATGCATTTTTAATAAAACAAAGAGATTTTTTCAGAAAAAATTATTCTATCAAAATCCAAAATTATTCCTCCTTTAAAAACAAAAAAAAAGGCACTTCTGGCTTTATCATTTTCAATCACATTTTAATGATAGCATAGAAAAAATTCAACTAGCCAAACTATTTCTTGTAAAAGATTGAAATTTAAAACTTGCAAACCATCTTTGTTGAAACCAAAAAAATTTCAGTGTCAAACTTCTTAAAAATTCAACATTAGCACCAAAAACATAAATTCTATTTTTTTTAAAAAATAAAAATTTCAATATGCAAAACAATTAAAAACCTTTATATATATAATATATATATATATATATATAAAGTCATGAAAAGTCAAAAAAACAGAAATAAACCCACCTTCAGCACTTTCAGCCTCCAAGTTATTCTCCCCCCAGGAGGACTCCATGACCTTCAAATCATCAGGGTTATTGTTTTTCTCCTCATTTTCATTCTCCTCCAGCATTGGACCCTTCCCTTGTCTTTCTCACTTTCTTGATTCTCACTGGCTGGCCCAGTTCCCTGGCTCTTTGAAGTCAAACCCTTGAGAATCTTTCGGGTTTTTGCTTTAGCAGCAAATGGTGAGAGCCTTTCCACCCTACGGCTCCTCAGTTGCAGATAGGATCCACCATCTCCAATGGCTGCAGATGCAGCTGATGGTGAAGCAGGTAACTTCTGTAAACGCTTGAGTTCCTGAGTCATGGACCTCGTACGTACACCAAGCGGGGTTTGAGCATGGTTCACCACCATTTTTGGTGCCTCCGCTTTCCCCTTGGACTTGTTAACACACTTTCCCATGGATTCCCTTTTCTTTTTTCAATCTAAGGCTGGTGTTTGAGACAAGGGATGGGGAAATGAAGGATGATGACTTGAATGGATGAATGGTGTGTGCGTGCACTGGTGACTAATGACTCTATATATGTGTGTGTGTGTGTGTGTGTATATATATATATATATATAGCCAAAGGAAAGGTAAAGAGTGATAAGGCAAACCTAACTAGGTTGGCATTTGGGGTGGGGGAATGGTTCGTTTGGTATGGGTCTAATATCTCATAAGATGCACACTATATACATACATAGTATATAAATTAATCCCAAAACTCTTTTCCTAATTTTTTTAAATTTTCTGAATTCTACTTATATTTTTACGTTTCCAAATAAGGAAATTAGGAAAAGCAACTTTTCATCACATCTTGTATTAATATCATTTTCCTCTTGTTTGGATTGTAAGTGTAGTGTAAAAAGATAATCTGTAAATGCAACAATTACAAAATAGATTAAATGATCAGTTAAGTTGTTAACTAAAAGAGGTTAAGTAGTTTGAGAAATTGTGTAATAAATTTTTTACATATGAGGAATGCAATGACTATAAATCGTAACAAACTCTTGTCGTATTTTGCTAACAACGCCGATCGATCCAAGCAAATTTTATTAGCGTTAAATTCTTGGATCCACCATATTAAAATTTTAACGAACTTGTCCGTGTGTATATACTTTCTCATAAATATTGGCAGCGAACTTTTAGGAAAGCATAATCTTTCTACGATGTAGTTAAAATTTTAAATCTCGTTCATTATTGTATTGTTATACACGTGTCTGATCATTTGTCGGATATGATAAATTGATATATAAAAAAAAATGAGATGTATGTCTATTTTTCATGTAACCGTATGCCTTAAGATTAAGTTGTTTTTAGTTATATTATAAGTAAACTGAACAATTATCAAAACATATTAGATGATCAATTAAACTTGTAAATAATAGAGATCAAGAAGTTTGAAAATTTTTATTGGTTCTTAGTCCACCATATCTAAAATCTTAACGAACTTGTTCTTTTTTTTAATTTTATTAAATTGTGCAAATTAAAAGTGGTAAAAATGTCTAGTTAAGCTAAAGCAGTTTTCTACGAAAATTAGGGAAACCTAAACTATCCATGGTAATCTCCCACGGACAGTAACCGGCAAAGCGCGAAAGTTTCAAAAACATCCTCTTGCTCCGTATTTGCACCTAGGTTAGCTATATAATCACGGGTTTTTCGCCTCTCTATAGCAATGGGTTACCTCACGGAAATGCTGCTTGAAACTGAGCAATTCATCCACCTCCCATTGCAGCCTCCAAGGGCAACCATGTGTCCCTTGCAGTATCTGCACCAAGACAAGTGAGTCAAATTCGACATGCAACTCTTGTAAGACTCGAGCAACACATAGCCGTACCCCAAAGAGCATGGCCTTGAGCTCCGCGTGTAAACTGGTCAAGGACCCAAAAAAACAGAAATAACCGACGATGAATCTCCCTTCCCAATCTCGCACAACTCCTCCACCCCCACTCACTCTCGGGTTGCCCCTAGCACAGCCATCCGAATTCAAACTTATACCCTGCCCTAGGAGCCGACCATGTAATCAGTAAAATGGAAACCCTTCTTTTCAGACCAACTAACGAAGAGTGAAGAACATCCCAGGAGACGAAAAAACATGCTATCTCTAGAAAATTACAATGCCACAAATCACACAGCTGTTGAAATACCTGATCTGCCACCTCCGCCCACCCCACCTTCTTTCCATCAAAAACTCCCTTGTTTCTTGCTTTCCATAACTCCCAGCAGACCAAGCATAGGTAATGTATGATAAACAAACCTGAGGTACACGTTGTGCCCCTTTGCGCAACCACCACCGTAACACCACGTGTCTCAGCATGGACACCATTGCCAAATCTCCTAGACCGCCCTCAAATCTACTCCAAACTGCCTTAGCTAAATCCCCTGTACAAAATATGTGATTAGCCTTCCTCCTCTACCGGCTCAGAACAACAATGACACTTAGACGGACCCCTGTACCCCATATCTACATAGCAGATCCATCAGGGGAAAACACAATCGTAGCAACCGTTAGCATGAAGAAGGAGACTTGATAGGACACCCCTTCAGCCACACGTGCGAAACCACCAAAGAACAATTAGAAGCCTGTGAAACAAGCAAGTAAGCCGAAGAAACTGAGAACGCACCATCCTGCGTCAAAGCCCACACCATCCTATCAGAACTACGAGCTGATGGAGGGGTACCTTCACCCACTTGCCTAACCAACTCAGGCCCTAGAACCTGTTGAAGGAACCCGCATATTCCATTGTGCCTGAGAGACAAAATCCGACACAACATGCTCATGAAAAATTTCCACCTGCTGACAGATAGCCCCAATTCCCAGCCAATTGTCATGCCAGAAATCCATCGATACCTCACTGAGGACCCAGCAAATGTGCTCCTTTGCCAATTGTTGGACCGAACATAACCTCCTCCAAGTGTAAGAAAGCAAAGAACCCTCTTCTGCCCAAACAAGGGTGCACTCCTCTACGATATTTGACTGCTAAAAATTCAACCCATAGCAATCTCCTCTGCCGAAAGTTCCACCAGAGCTTAATGGAAAAAGCGTCATATACCTTCGCCCTGCTACGGACTCCAATCCCACCCTTATGTTGCGGGCGACACAACTCCTCCCAGTTTATCCAATGGAACTTATGGCCCATATCCGTCAAACTCCACAAAAGTCTGCCATCACCCTTTCTAAGGAAGCAATAACTCCCTTCAGACTTGTTCATAACATATATGCTTGCTATTAAATATTGGCGGGAAATTTTTTATGAAAGCTCAATCATGCTACAATATAATATATTGGTAGGAAATTTTTAGGAAAGAACTACGATATGCCAAATTTATATATTTTGTTAATGTGTAGTTATACTTGTCTGATTTGTTAAATTTGATAAATTGATATTTGGAAGTAGATGAGATACATGTCTAATTTGTCGCGTAACACTAACAAGAAGATTTTTTATGTTAAAAGCCAAAATCTGTTATATTATATCAACAGGTGAATATCTATTATGTTGTGCCCATAAAAATAAATGGTCAAAATATATTATGCTTTTTAATGCATAAATACTTTTCACACTTATTAGTAAGATATGGTGTGAAATTTCTAGGTAAGAATACATTTTATATTTACAGCAATTGACATTTTATAATTCTCAATTTCAAATTATTACACATGTTTCTAAGGCATTGTTTATTAAAAAGAAAAACCTATAACTATTTTATAACTATTTTAAATAGTGTTTCCAATGTGCTGCAACATTGTCGTATAGAATTTTGAAATTTTTTTATTCATATGAGCAAGATATTATTTTCCAGAAAGTAACATTTGAAAGGTCTTACTATTGCCCCGAATTCGATATTGCAGAATACCAATTGCTAGTTATCAAATCAGCATTTCACCATTAGGAAATACTGATATTGCCCATTTCAACACTTATTTCTCACATCTCATTGACTTTTAACCCTACAAAACACTTACTTTTAGCGCTTAAGAAATTGTTGCGTTTGCTATACTATTGGTGCCATATTTCTTTCAATTGTAACTTTTAATATCATACTAAAGTATAAAATGTGTCTTTCCACATGCCATAATAATAGTTTAATTGAAATGTTTTTGATTTGTTTAAAATAGTTTTTTTGTTTAATATAGTTATTTAAACATGAATTTTAAATCTCATTAATGCGAACATTATTCACTATCTTCAAATCTGTTGTCCAAGGACATGTTTTGTGTAGGTTTGCACATTGATACACTTGACATGGAATTTTGGCCAAAATTTTAACTTATACTTCAATGTGAGGGGGTAAAATACTGGGACTGATTAAATAGAATCAGTTGCAGCTAAGATATTATCAACGTGTTCTCATGAGTTATATCTTAAAAGCATTGAAAGCAAGGTCTCAATTAGGTTTATTTCTTTATCAAAACCTTTTGATAGTATCTTGACTACTATTTTCTCTTGAAAAATATTTCTATCAGAGTAGCGTCAAAATACTTTATCATAACTACATAAAACAAAAAAGAATTTCACTCCATTTGAGCTTATGGAATACTTTTAATTTTTTTTAGATTTTATTTACTTAGTACTAGTTATAAACTTAAAACTTTAGGCAATAATTTGACTGTCAAATAAAAAGTGTAAATAAACCAGAAGGTTTGTCGGCATGCAAATTAGTTATTGCAATAGGAATAATAGCCAAAAAGAAAAAAGAACGGCACCAGCTTGCATTATCTACAATAAGCGATTTGTAGGCAAATGTATCTATCAATTTGTACTTTTGCCAAAACTATCATTAGACGATGAAAAGGGTCTACGAGTAAGAAGAGGCAGTACCATTGGTATGCACCATAACTGCAGTTGTTGCTTAGTTAAGATTTAACCACAAATGGTTCTTCATGATAGTGTAGTACATTTGGCACATAAGTGTTTTTTCCGATCTGAATCTAATATGCTACAATTTTATATGTATACATGGAGATTTTGGCGAGGCAATTCTCTAATACTTAAACTTTGTGATAGGGTAGCAAGGACAATTTCATTTAAGTATAGGAGTAAAACTATAAATTTATGTGTAGAAATGAAGATTTTGGTGGGATCAATTAGGGCAATCCGTCTGTGGCTATGATGTGGGTAATAAGTATATATTTCAAGTGTTTTAAGTATATTTTATTAGTTAGTTTTGATATGTTTAACTACTTTTATAGCTAATTAATTAGGGTTTTAGTGAAAATATGCATTTTGTGATTTAAATGGTAAAAATTTGCATTTATATGGATTTTAATGGTAAAAATTTCATGTTTTTGTAGGTTTAATGATTCAATCATCAAATGGCATGAATTGAGAAGATAATTGGATGATTGATGATGGTTTGAAATGATAAAAAGAGAACATGAAGTGCAAAATATACTCAAAGGATGAAATGCAAATTTTCCAATTTTGACACCTTGAGATAGTTTGGCTATATCTTGAATTACAAGAATCGGATTAAGGTGATTCTTCAACCATTTTGAAGTTAAGAGATAGATCTATATTTGGTATGCATACATTGAAGTCCAGATCAGTCTTTTTCATTGACAAAAAGTCAAAATACAGAAGTATATTTTCATGGTCAAAAATTGAAACAGAGTTCTGACCAATCGAGGGTAATTTGGTCATTTCTGAGTTCACAGAGCTCCAAATTTGATGATTATTGAAACATCAGAAATCTAACTCAAATGGCTACAATTTTTATGTTTTACACAAGAGGTAGTTCAGCCTCTAAGATCAAGAAAATATCAATTGAACTTAGACAAAAAACAGAGCAAGGATGAATTCTGCCCAGAAAGTGCAAACCTGCAAAAGCAATACGTGGGTAGACAATAGGTCACGCTTTCAAGTCATGTATTCTTCATTTTCTATTGCAACTTGTTTTTTGTTCACACAACTTTCCAGCTCAATTCCAACAAGTAATTTCGGCTATATCTGATCAAGAAGAGTGTGAAAATTTGGAGAACAACTCTTGATGAGTTAAAATGCTAACTTTGCCAATCAAGGAACAACTCACCTTGAGCTTGAATCTTTCTATAAATAGCAGACTTTAGAGACCATTTTCACAACTTTAGAAGGCTAGAGAAACTTATCAAAAATGTAGTATTCACTAGAATTTCCTTAGTTCATTAGTTAGAGTAGTATAGTATAGTTAAAGTAGTTTTTCATCTTGTACTTGTAGTTAGATTTGGATGAAGATTTGAAGAGCAAAAATGAAGAGTTGGAGCTCATGTGACAAGGGTGACTTCTCTCCTATCACTTTCTCTTTTGTATTTAAGTTCATGTTTAACTATAATACAAGTTTGGATATTGTTTATCATGTTTAGTTAAAGTTTATGGCTAAAGTTATGGATGAACTTGCTATATCTTGTTAGTGATATTTACTTGGTTATTTGATGATATTATTTCGAATAAATTATTTATCACTTTTGCTTTTCTAATCATGATTAACTGGCCATTAGTTGTGATTATCTAAAGGTGTTAAGTTTGCAATGAGAATTGGAGTTTAACACTAGTTCAAGAAAGTGATAAATCTAGGGAGTACACTCACGAAAATAGAGGTGCACTTTTGTGACTTTAGTGATTTGTTTCATGTAATTTCATACAAGAAATGAGCTAGTAGTTAATTTCATGACCACAAGAGTAAGTATGGTTTAATTACAAGTATAGTTGATTCATTATGAGAGTAGGTTTCACATACATAAGGAAATTATGCCATAACTAATCAAGATAATAGCATTCAATTAACTGATAACTTCACTTGCAACAGTAGTAAGAAATTCCATACTTCTAAGAGTTTCTATTGTATTTGTGTTCCTTTTATAGTGTAGATTTAATTTTTTGAACTAATGATAGTCTAAATAATAAAAAAGTTCGAAAATCATCGGTAATTGACAATCTTTTCTGTGGGATCGACTCTTAATATGCTATACTCGCTCTTGACTCGTATACTTGCAAAAAATCGTGTGTGGAGTATTTAGAATTTTATAAATGTAAAACTTGATTGTGGATGAACTAATTGATATATGTTATACCCTGCGCTCGTTAAGTTTTTAGCGCCGTTGTCGAGGAAGATTTGTCAGTATTGGTGCTAAGAACAACTTTCTTAATTTAGACATTTTTACTTATTTTTCTTGTTTTTGTTGTGTGATTGTGTCTAGTATCTTATTAGTTGTATTTAGTGTCTTGTTGAGTTTTTATTTGTATGTTTTTTTTTGTATGAGTCGAGTCATCTATTCTCTTTGACTAAACTTATTTTTAAGTTATTTTGAAAATATGTTTAGAGATTCAAGGAGAGTAGAACATATGGGCGAACAATACTTGAGAAGTGGAAGATTGACAATGGATGGTTACTAAGTGCAAAACTCCTTGAATAGAGGTAACCAAGAAATTACAAAAAGTATGCCATTTGAAGATGGTTTAAGGCTAAACTTGATGTTATAACATTACAAGTTCAATTGGGCACCATTATGCATGAGATTGAACAAAAGAGAAATGTTAATATTTTTAATTCTTATCATGTGATTTGTGTGGAGATTATCATGCTACTAATACATATATGCAAGTACAAAATGTGGATTATTATGATGAATTAGGATATTACAATCCTTGTTTTGATCAATATAGTGCTAATTGGGATAATTCTTCTACTTATGATTGGGATAATCAATGTGCTAATTGTTTTTCTCCATATTTTTATGATTACCAATCTGAATGTGTCCAAAATGTATCCAAATCATCTTGAGAATTAACAATAGAAAGATTAGTTAATGCACCGTTACTTTGGGACTTAGAGAGTGAACCATTAACTAATGATTTTAAACCATCTTGGTAGTTAGCTTTGAAAAGACTAGCTAATGCAACCTCTAATCGTTTTGCTAAGATTGAAAAAGGTTAGATGAATTAGTCTCTCACTTTGGTAAAATACAAGACCAATTGCATGAGTTGTATGAAATTATTTCTTCTAATGATATGTACTATGACCCTAACATGAATAGTGAGCATATTGTAAGTGAAAGTGAATTGCATTTTGATGAAAATGATGAATTTCAATTGTGTTTCAATGAAAAAATGTCCATTTCACATGATAGTACCTTTGGAGCTAATCTTGAATCTCAAGAGATGAGTCTTAACGACTCATTTTTCACCTCTCTTGAGGAATGTATTGAGAATATCGGTTTTAAAGATATTATTTCTCAAAAAAGCCATGTGGACGTTCCTTTGGTGAATTCTCAAGTGGTAAATATTCAAAATAATATTTATGAAATACTTGAGATAGGTAAACCACTTCCATCTCTCATATTATTAGAACATGTGGTTTTTGATATCAAGCCATCGTTTAATAATCCGTTACATCCTAAAATGGTGGATTATTCATTAACAAAACTTCCTTAAAAATGAGGTGATATAGTCAAACTAATGACTATAAAGAAACGCTTGTTGGGAGGCAGCAAGCGATCTCAAGTTGCGTTTACATGAGTCACGCTATGAAAATAAAGAAGAAAATGCGATCTTTAAAACACGATCTCAAGTCATGTTTTCAAGAGCTACGTATTTGATTCTGGAATTTTTCAACTAAAAATGCGAGATTTAAGACACGACCTTAAAGTCGCGTTTTTTGCAGTCGCATTTTTAGGGTTCTTTTTAAAGAAAAATGCAGGTTCCTTGTTCATTCTCTTCTTCTTCTTTTTCTTATGTATTTTCTTTTATTTTGAGTAGTTTGTTGTGTATTTTCTATAGGTACGTCACCAAAACAAAGGCATAAAATTACGGATCACCATTTTATGTTTATTAATGCTTTTGTTATCACCTTTGTTTCTTATTTTCACTTCTTAAGTTTATATTACTACTGGTTATCCAATGGAACTCATGAAGGTTTGAAGATACACGAACAATGGATTGTGAAATTTCATATTTGCGCACTTCGATCACAATAATATAGGAGTGTTACTTTCTTTATCTTGATTTTCCTTTTTACACATTGAGGACAATGTGCATGATAAGTGTGGGAAGGAGAATTGAGATTACATAAGTTGGTTATGATTGAAATAGTTTGGACTTACTTTGAAAATATTTCTTGCACTTGAATATTGTCAATCTTGGATTTGTTGGCAGAGAGTTTCTTCCATTTATAAGGGGAAACTTTGCCAAAATTTTTTCAAAATCTTGTCCAAAATTGTAAAATTTTTCAATTTTATCCAAGAAGTAACAAGTTCTATACTATTAATAACTCAAATTCCTTCTACTTTTGAGATAAAGATATATGGTTTAAAAACTTATTTTCTCAATTAATTTGGAAATGACTATTATGTGATTATAATTTGTGCCTAAATATCTTGTAAAATATATCTTGTAAAATGGAGAAAATTATGCCTAAATTTTGTATGTTTGATGAAATTTCTTCTCTTTATTTGATTTTATAAGTTAAGTGATAAATATGGTAAGTAAGTGCAATACTCTTCTTATGATTATTCTTTTGAGGGAATGTTTATTATCTTTACTTTGAAAAAAAAGGTAAAAAAAATGAAAAAAAGAAAAAGACAAGAAGAAAAAAAGAATAAAAGAGAGAATAAAAGTTGTTCAACTCCAATGGCTCTTGTGCTTAGTAATCGAGAGTCGTCATCGACAAATGTTGACTTTCATGTAAAACGGTACTTGAATTAAGAGTAGGCAAAGTAACTTGAGAATGTGAAGTGTTGAGTAACCGGTGATTTTCATCTAAAAATATCGATTTTCGTCTCAAAAGACACTTTCACAACTTGAGTAATATTTATATATGTGATATGAATAAATCTCTCTTTACATTGAATAAGAAAATGATCATGGGTTTAAGAAACATATTATTGACCATATGAGTTACTTTCTTGTCAAATTGGGTAAGGATGAGAAATTGAGTTGAACTAGTTAAAATTATGATATAATTAACTCTCTTTTATTTGATATTATGAGTACTTGAGTATAATTGAATGATTGCATAATGGTTCATTACTTTGTTTTGCAGAAATGAATTTGAATTGTGCATATATATTTGTTTTTAAAAGTTTGGATCATTGTTGGTTTGTATTTCTTATTGTTCGAGAACAAACAATGACTCAAGTGTGGGGGAACTTGATAAGTATATATTTTACATGTTTTAAATGTGTTTTATTAGTTAGTTTTGGTGTGTTTTAACTACTTTTATAGCTAATTAACTAGAATTTTAGTGAAAATATGCATTTTATAGTTTAAATGGTAAAAATTGTATTTATCTGGATTTTAATGTTAAAAACTTCATGTTTTTGTAGATTTAATGATCCAATTATCAAACGGCATGAATTGAGAAGATGATTGGATGGTTGATAATGGTTTGAAGTGATAAAAAGATAATATGAAATGCAAAATACTCAAAGGATGAAATGTAAGTTTTCCAGATTTGACACCTTATGGTATGTTGGCTATATTTTGAGTTACAAGTATCGGATTGAGGTGATTCTTAAACCATTTTGAAATTAAGAGATAGATCTACATTTGGTATGAAGATATCAAAGTCCAGTTCAGTCGTTTTTATTGACAAAAAAGTTGAAATACAGAGGTACATTTTCATGGTCAAAAACTGAAATAGAGTTCTGACCAATCGAGGGTAATTTGGTCATTTCTTGGTCCACAGACTCCAAATTGGATGATTATTGAGGCATTGAAAAGTTAACTCAAACAGTTACAACTTTTATGTTTTACACAAAAGATAGTTCAACTTCTAAAATCAAGAAAATATCAGTTAAAATTAGACCAAAAACAGAGCAATGATGAATTCTGTCCAGAAAGTACAAATCTGCAAAAGCAATACGTGGGTAGGCAATACATGACCTAAGGTCACGTTTTCAAGTCGTGTACTCTTCATTTTATGCTGCAACTTACTTTGCAACTCGTTCTTTGTTCGCACAACTTTCCAACTCAATTCCAACAAGTAATTTCGGCTATATCTGATCAAGAAGAGTGTGAAAACTTGGAGAACAATGTTTGCTGAGCTAAAAAGCCAATTTTATCAATCAAGAAACAACTCATCTTGAGTTTGAATCTCTCTATAAATATAAAGTTTTGGAGATCATTTTCACAACTTTGGAAGGTTAGAGAAACTTACCAAAAATGTAGTATTCACTAGAATTTCCTTAGTTCTTTAGTTAGAGTAGTATAGTATAGTTAAAATAGTTTTCCATCTTGTACTTGTAACTAAATTTTGATGAAGATTTGAAGAGCAAAAATGAAGAGTTGGAGCTCATGTGACAAGAGTGATTTCTCTCATATCACTTTCTCTTTTGTATTTAAGTTCATGTTTAACTATAATACAAGTTTGGATATTATTTATCATGTTTAATTAAAATTTATATCTAAAGTTATGGATGAACTTGCTATATCTTGTTAGGAATATTTTCTTGGTTATTTGACGATATTATTTTGAACAAATTATTTATCACTTTTGCTTTTCTAATCATGATTAACTAGCCATTAGTTGTGATTATCTAAAAGTGTTAAGTTTGTAATGAAAATTGGATTTTAAAACTAGTTCAAGGAAGTGATAAATCTAGATAGTACACTTACAAAAGTAGATTTGCACCTTTATGATTTTAATGATTTGTTTCATGTAATTTCATAGAAGAAATGAGATTGTAGTTAAGTTGATGACTACGAGAGTAGGTATGACTTAATTACAAGTGATAGGTTGCAATTTTATCATTTATTTTATTATTAATTTCCCCTATTACCTGACCCGATGTGGATTAATTGTTGGATTCTATTCACTTTTAGTATTTTGCATTTATTTCAAGGAGTAGAACGAAAATATGATAACAAGTGCCAATTTGACTGGAAAGGAATCCAAGTCATAGAGCTTATCTCAGGAGCATTATTGGCAAAGGAAACGCAAGCCCTTTTTGGTAATTTGACCGAAGAAAACAAAAAAAAGGAACAAAAGGCTGAAGTCTTCCTCACGTTGGAGCCGCCGCACAGTAGGGAGCAATATATAGGAATTAGAATTAGGAAGAGAGGACAACTTTTAGATTAGCTTTTCACTTTGGGTTATTTCCCGTAAGCCTCTGGCTAGAGGCTACGGAGAAGACATTAACATTCCCTTTGACTTTGTACTTTTCCTCTCATTCTTAATTATTCGGATTTCTTCATCATATAGAGAAGAATGTCCTCAACAATTACTGCTGAATTTTCGCATGGGATTTTCTCCATAGAGATGAATTAAATTTCCTTTGCTAGCCAAGGAACTACGGAGGTTTTGATTCGTCTAAAAATTGTGATATCGATTTAATTTAATCTTTTCCTTTTATTTATTGGTATTCGCATATTTTTTTATTACAGTGCTTATGGTTGTCCAATTAATTGATTATCTTGGATCCGGATAATTAGTTAATTTGATAATCTATTGTCAATTAGGGCGTTAAATCTGTAATTATTTAATTTTCTTGAATTAGTGACAACTGGCATGATTAGATTTGTGTCAGGAGGATACGCGGGCTAATCTGAAATAATCCTGGTAGTGCGTTATTTGGTTAGAATAGGGTTCCTCTAATACGTAAGGCAATTGGAGAATTAAATCTTATAGGCGTATCTAAAATTATTTCTCAATTAGAGCAGTGATTAATGGGCGTACCTTAATCACCGACACAGTAAGGAGGGGTTGACTGTCATCGCTCGTTTAGCAGTTATAACCTCTTTATTAGTAAATAATTGAAATTGGCTTTGCATCGATGATCAATTAGGTGAACCATTACTGAATTTATTTCTTGGTTAGATTCGTAATTATCACTCATTTGATTTTAGTAGATTGTTATTTAATTTTTATTAGTTTCTTAGATTTTCTTTGTTTGTCATCTTCTGCACAAAAACACCCCCTTATTGCTGTGAAGTTGAAAAGAAATAATTACACCCAATCCCTGTGGATTCGACCCTACTTCCCACTATTTACAAAAATTAACTTTAGTTGAGCAGGTTTTTATTATTGCACAGGTCTGACAACCTGTCAATTTTTGGCACTGTTGTCGGAGACTGATGCCGGATTAATTTGTTTCTTTTTGAGTTCATCTTGTTTTCATTTTTTATTTATTTTTCTCTTATTTTTTTTATATAGTTTATGGTTGCTAACATTCCGTATTTTAATGATAGACTGGACTTTATTCTTGAATGGGGTTATGAGACTCGTGTTTTTCCTAATGATCAATTGGTTGTTGCAAATTATGAAACTTATTTTGCCTCAAATTATTCAACTGACATATGCCCCGCATTTCAAAATAACCTAAGTGCTCCAATTGATATTTTTGGAGATTTTCATCTCAATTTCAAACGTGGTATGACCCTTACTCAAACAGGTATAATCAAGGATGGTGGGATAATTCCAATTTTAATTATGCGACCGGACCAATGGATTTTCAACAGCAAGAGTCTCAACAACCATCATCCATGTCAGGTATGTTTCTTGAAAAAATGATTGAATTACATGCTACTGATACATATCGATTTCATCAGGAGACACAAACGAGCATTCGTAACTTGGCGGATCAAATGTATCTATTGATATCTGGGATGGCGGATCAAGTGCATCTATTGACATCTAGGATGACGCAATTAGCTTCTCACATGTGTGAAGAATTGCCCTCACAGACCAATATCGACCTTGAAGAAGATGAGAGTGCAATTATCCGAACAAATGACATGGAACTGCAAGAGTTTCAAGAAAACGGATCTAAAGATACAGTTGAAAAGGAAGTTGAAGTGCAAGAAATGAGACCCCAGTATCAACTTGTCCAAGTGAACGAATCTAGTGAACAATCTCCAAATGCGGTGACATCTTCTTCATTCCTTAATCAATATTCTCCTGACTTTTATTTTTCAATTCCTGTTAGTGAGATTGACTTTATTATATCAGAAAATTTTGAATTTCATGACAAGAATAAATTAAGAGTAGCGATGGCAAGATATCTTGGACCAATAAATGCACGTGAGGGAGGAGTGAATGGAGAATGCAAATTATCGTTAACTTGTTTGGCGCCATTTACTGGTCCATAGAAACCCGTAGCTCATGTGCTCAAAGATTATTCTATTTACGAGGGCTATCAGGACTATATAGAGGATGAAGCATTAAGACGAGTCACAAGATTTTATCCTCCATGAACAAAATATGATAATATCTAGCCAAAAATATTAAAGAAAGACGCTCATTGGGAGGCAATCCAATTTCTTTTAGTTATTTGTTTATTTTTGTTCGTTAGTTTGAATATATTTTTCCTTGAGTTTGACTGATTTATGGCTTCAATTTTCATTTTTTATGATTCATAGGTATCTCTCTGACATGACGCGCCCGCGCCAACTGGGTGCATGGCACATTGCGATCTCCTACTGTTTGGTAAAAAGGGTTTCGATTCCCTTGACGTGCTCGCGTCAAGTCACATGGAGAGCTCACGGTCAGAAGGGTTCTTACCCTCATGACGTGCCCGCGTCAAGTCACCTAGAGAACTCCTAATTCCGTGCCTTCATGACGTGCCTGCGTAACGTTCGCGGGAAAGGTAAATATTCAAAAAAGCTCAAGAACGATTATTGATTTTCTGTTAATCTCTACTTTTAAATTTCAAAAATAAATTTTGTCAATAATAATAATAATAAAAAGTTATATATAAAAAATTTCAAAAAATTTTTTTTTAGTAATTAACTAAAAAAAAAAGGGGGAGAGTCTTCCCGTAAAAAAATTCTAAAAAGAGAAAAAAATAAAATGGAAAAGCAAAAAAAAAATACACAAATACTTTTTTCTTTTTCTTTCTTCCCTCTTCTTTCTTTTCTTTCTTTTCTTTCTTTTCTTTCTTCTTTCTTTCTGCTCCCTTGTTCTCCTCTGTGTCGACCGAGGCTCCTTCGCATGCCTCCATCTCCACCATCGCAACTCGCCGCCTCTCTCCTTCCTCGCAGAGGCCGCCGCTGCCATTTCCCCCAGGCAAGCACGCCTCCCCCTCGCGCGCCTCCCTCTCTCCACCGTAGTTCCATCGCCCACCACAGGCGCACCAAGCGCACGACCACTGCTCTGCGCGTCTTCCTCGCAGTAGCCCAACTTCTGAAGCCGCCGTCGCTCAAGTGCTCGCACGCTACGCTCATTCGACGCGCTACCTTCCTCGTCCCATCCGCACCGCCCGCTGTCTCTCTCTCGCTCTGAGCTCTCCGCCGCACGCCACCCACGACCGCCACTGCCTTCCTTGTCTTCCTTCAGCAAAGGAAGTTAACCCCATTGCTGCTTTAACCACTGCCACTCTCACGCACGCACACCAGCAGTTCGTGCCAGTCCCACCTTCTTCGACCATCAAACAATAGAGAGTTTTGCATTTGCTGGTTGAATTGATGTCTCACCACATCAGTTCCCCTCCGCCGTTCCCACCTACCCCTTAGCCACTCGAGAGGGAAGTTTCATTGTCCTCTTTGCTTTAATTTCTTTATTTCCTCCATTGAGAACAATGTAGGATTTAGGTGTGAGGGGGGGACAGTTGTGCTAGTTTTTCTACTTTTTAGTTTTTAGATTTTTTCCCCTTTATTTTTAGTTTGTTATTAGCCCATCTCTCGTTCATTTTCTTCCTTTCTTTTTAGTGATTAGCTCATATGTGCATGCCAATGTTTGATGTTGGATTGTTGCCCCTATTTCTACTATTGCCAAAATTTTAATAATGAAAGTGTATCAAGCGGACGTGGTTGAGTCTAAGAATATCTCTTTGGTGAATATCGAAAACTGTGTGACTTTTGTAATTTCTGGTTAACTTTCCTAGGCATAGGGAATGATTGTTGGCATTTTCATGTGAATTGGTCCGGTTATTAACCTTAATTCTCCATGTTTGAAAATGAGGCTAACTGATGTAAATTTTCTTTCGATTTTTATGTTATTTTGAGTTTTTGTATTATTTGGCTGTGAATAAGAGTTGACTGTACTCCGCTAGTCTTTACTACCGACTAACCGGGGATCTTCACCAAAAGTGTCGATTCTCGCGTCAAAAAGTAGTAATTGCTATGAATTCGTGGTCACGTGGCGATAGGAGTTGAGTAACCGAATTCTTTTATCTGGCAAATGTCGGAGTTTGCGTCAAAAGGTTTCAATGGCTAGAGACTAAGTCCTGTGTTACTATTGAAAAAAAACAGAAAAATATGAAAAAAGAGAGTGAAGGTTGTGTTAGTGTGTGATATAAGTCAGCTTGCCGAATTATGGATTTAATGTTGAGATTTTGGTTAATAGTTGAACCATTTGCTGATAAATGTTGAACGATTATTTCTTCTTCTTAGATTAGTTAACCTGAAATTGAAAGAGTTTGTAGTTTACAAGCTAACCGGGGTGATGTTTCTTAGATTTTGATCACTGATACTTGATATATATTTTTCTTGGTATCTTGGCAATATGGTAGATAGAACAATAGCCATTGTCAAATATTGGTATTTGTTTACTGTTCTTATACTTGAGGACAAGCATGGTTTAGGTGTGGGGGGAATTGATAAGTTACAATTTTATCATTTATTTTATTATTAATTTTCCCTATTACCTGACCCGATGTGGATTAATTGTTGGATTCTACTCACTTTTAGTATTTTATATTTATTTCAGGGAGTAGAATGAAAATATGATAACAAGTGCCAATTTGGCTGAAAAGGAGTCCAAGTCATAGAACTTATCCCAGGGGCATTATTGGCAAAGAAAATGCAAGCCCTTTTTGGTAATTTGACCAAAGAAAACAAAAAAAGGAACGAAAGGCTGAAGTCTTCCTCACGTTGGAGCCGCCGCACAGTAGGGAGCAATATATAAGAATTAAAATTAGGAAGAGGGGATAACTTTTAGATTAACTTTTCACTTTGGGTTATTTCCCGTAAGCCTCTGGCTAGAGGCTACGGAGAAGACATTAACATTCCCTTTGACTTTGTACTTTTCCTCTCATTCTTAATTATTCGGATTTCTTCATCATATAGAGAAGAATATCCTCGACAATTACTACTGAATTTTCGCATGGGATTTTTTCCATAGAGATGAATTAAATCTCTTTTGCTAGCCAAGGAACTACGGAGGTTTTGGTTCGCCTAAAAATTGTGAGATCGATTTAATTTAATATTTTCCTTTTATTTATTGATATTCGCATATTCTTTGATTACAGTGGTTATGGTTGTCCAATTAATTGATTGTTTTGGATCCGGATAATTAGTTAACTTGATAATCTATTGTCAATTAGGGCGGTAAATCCGTAATTGTTTAATTGTCTTGAATTAGTGACAACTGGCATGATTAGATTTGTGTCAGGGGGATACGCGGGTTAATTTGAAATAACCCTAGTAGTGCGTTATTTGGTTAGAATAGGCCTCTTCTAATACGTAAGACAATTGGAGAATTAAATCTTATGGGCATACCTAAAATTATTTCTCAATTAGAGCAGTGATTAATGGGTGTACCTTAATCACCGACACAGTAAGAAGGGATTGACTGTCATCGCTCGTTTGACAGTTATAACCTGTTTATTAGTAAATAATTGAAATTGACTTTACATCGATGATCAATTAAGTGAACTATTACTAAAGTTATTTCTTGGTTAGATTCTTAATTATCACTCATTTCATTTTAGTAGATTGTTATTTAATTTTTAGTAGTTTCTTAGATTTTCTTTGTTTGTCATCTTCTGAACAAAAACACCCCCTTATTATTGTGAAGTTGAAAAGAAATAATTACACCCAGTCCTTGTGGATTCGACCCTACTTACCACTATTTACAAAAATTAACTTTAGTTGAACAGGTTTTTATTATTGCACAGGCTTGACAACCTGTCAACAAATATAGTTGATTCACTACGAGAGTAGGTTTCATATACATTAGGAAATTACGCCATAACTAGTCAAGATAATAGTATTCAATTAACCGGTAATTTCACTAGTAAGAGTAGTAAGGAATTCCATACCTCTAAGAGTTTTCTATTGTATTTTTGTTACTTTTATAGTGTAAATTTAATTTCTTACATTAGTGATAGTCTGAATAATAAAAGAAGTTTGAAAACCATCGGTAATTGACACTCTTCTTTGTGGGATCGACCCTTAATACCCTATACTTGTATACTTGCGAAAAATCGCGTTTGAGATATTTAGAATTTTATAAATATAAAACTTGATTGTGGATGAATTAATTGATATATGTATACCCCGTGCTTGTCAGTGGGGACGAGTATCTGATGTCACAAGATGTCTCTTGTAATATAAAATACACTTTTGTGCCATTCTTTTTTTTTCCTATTCTTTTATGGATATATAACTCCAAATTTGATATATTCTTTACCGTGAATCCCAACATTGAATAACATGTTTGTGTCGTTTGTTGGAAAAAAAATGAATAACATGTTTGTGTTAATGATCCATAAAAAACTAGAGCACAACAACAGATGTTATATTTTGATAGCACCTCAACTCGGTCGCTTTGGTTCATTCCAAATGCGTAACCAAGTTATTTTTTTTCAAAAGGTAAAATTGATAACATAAAATTGTGGAAGTTCATTTTTGGGATGCAAAATTCTAAAATCTCTTTTGAACATCATACCCATGATTCTCATTCAATAAAGTCTTATCACATCATTCAATAATTTAAACTCGTAAAATCATCTAAATGCTGATATCTCTTTTCATACATCACCGGTGAATTAATATATAATGATATAATATCCGAAAAGTATTGTAGAAATCCTCTTCGCTTATAATCACAAATTAAAGAAAATTTTGTTGGTTTTAGAATAATTTGACAAGTGTTACAATCCTCATGATGACCTTTTGTTCTTTTCCACATTGCAAATTTTCCAGCATGGACACATATCTTGTGACTTGGGCTGAACTTTACTGTAACGGACATCTTATCAGGAAACAATAGCCAATTCAAGAAAAAACATTGGATGCTTCATTTGACCAACATTGGATGCTTCATTTGTAGGTCATTATTGTTCGGTTACAACTTCTGTGGACAGAGATTTCTAAAGTTTCTGCAAGATAAGGATTGTAATGTTGGATATGTAACCTTATATGCCTGTTTATGCAGATTAGATATGATTAAATTATGCATATATCCTTACTACACAAGGAAAAGGAGCGTGAAGTGTAATTGATGCTAAATTTCCTTTCTTGGACTAGACAATGAGCCAAGTGACATGCTATTTTCCCTACTATTTTCTGTCCAATCGTGGAATTCTCCAATTTGGGTTTTGGTATATGAACATGTATGATCTGCTTTCTTTTTAAAATTTGGATTTGGATAGGAAAGACAGGGTAATATGTGAAACAAAATAACCGGCTATTGATATGGTTTCAATAACATGTCTGACTTTTGGAACATGTTTTGATTTACCAATAGTGCATACCAAATTTGTTCATTTGAATCAATGTTCAAGTGATTTGAAAATCGTGGGTGTATATAGAAAATCCTAAGAAAATCCAATGGGCGCAAATGTGAGATAGTCAGGAGATTATGACTATTTTGTTTTCTCTGCTGTTTTGTAGGCCCTTTTGAGAAGCTCAAAAGGTTGATACTGTTCCAATCCTTGACAGCTAAAGAATTCTCGAAGACAGCTACCGAGCAAGAACCTTGGGTCAGCGAAGCAAAGTTTGTACACAAAAATTTATTTACACATTGATAATCAAAGTAAATAACAAATAAATAATACAAGGCAGATGTTATGTGAAAAATGTCAACACTAAGTGCCTATTGAATCCAATTCTAAAAGAAAATAATAAAATTGAATTTGTCTCAACTTGTTGCTTTTTAAAACTTTGTCGTGAATCATCACATTTATTTCCTTCAAAAAGTTGTCCTTTTTCTCCGACTGATTGTTTTACATAATATTTTTTTGATTACCCTTTTGAAAAGATTAAATTATTATGAAAATTAAAATCATACAATATGATCATAATAAAATTATACCTGTTTTAGTTAATTCAATATATTAAATCACGAGTAATTAAAGTACAAGTTCTTTATTTTTAAATCAAATAATAAAGTGAACATGGACAATAATACTTTTAACGTCTCAAAAAATATTAATTAATATGCATAGTGAATTTCTTTTTTTTGTTTTTGTACTAACCTTGTGATTTGAGGAAAAGTTTCCTAGATAGAAATACCATCTATCTCAAGTTGTTTGGACATAATTTTATCCCGCATAAGGATTTTGTTTAACTAATATAATTTATCCCACATAAGGTTGAGGCCTCCACAGAATTGCTCGTGGCAATTCATGTTAGTGAGTTAACCATTTCAAGATTGTGTTATGGAGATTAAAAGTTGAAAAAAAATTCTGAAATAGGTTTAAGACCCACAAGTTAATATTGCACATATACAGGGCCTGTTTGGAACCTCAAGTTTTTTAGCAAGTTTGTATAATACTAGTTTTTTTAACAACTTTTGCTACAGAAACCCCAAAAAATTTATCAAAGTTTTTCACCTACACACTTCAAAATAATATACAAAAAACTTTCCCTTCAACTTTTCTTCCTTTTCCTCCCCCACCCAACCCCACCACGTCCTCCGTCGCCAGCCACCACCCTCTACCACCGCTTCCGGCGCCGGTCACTATTCCGGCCGCCAGTGCCGGCCGTCCTCTTTTTTTTTTTTCTCTCCCTCCCCTTTCCCTTTGACTGATCTGCTCTTTTTTCTTTTTTTTTTTTTCCTTTCTCCCTTCCCCCTCCCCTCTGCCTCCCCCGCCGTCTTCCCCCTCCCGCTAGCTGCGATCTGGTCGCGTGACCAGATCGCAAAAGGGGAGGGGGAGGTGAGGAGAGGGGGAGAGACAAAGCTAAAAAAAAAATTCAACCCTGCAACAACTCTGGCATCGGAGGGCGAGGGGGGAGAGGAGAGGAGAGGGAGAGGGAGAAGAGGGGAAGAGAAAGAAAAAAAAATTCCTATGGCTGCTGGGCGACCAAGGTTGCTGGTTGGGGGAGGAGGAGGGTGGCTCACTTCAGGAGAAGTATAAAATCTCCTTGAGCTCCAAAAACATCCTGGTTAATATAGAAACCAGCTTTTGGGTTTGTCAAGACTTCCTCCATGTACTCCGCCACCGTGATGGGTCCACCCCTGAATTTGATGATTCCTTTTAGATGCTTAACAAGCTCAGAATCAGAAGTCGGGGCCATGGGAATGTTCTGCCAAAGTTCAGAAGCCAATTATTTAGCTCATTAAGCTTATTGAAATAATTCGCATTGAAAATAGTCTAAGCATGTAACAAGTACCAGGTGGGTTGTACAAGCCAGAGCGGTCGATGGAGATTTTGGTAGATGGCGACGGAGTGGAGGAGAGGACAGAGGTGCCGGGGGAAAGGGAAAGGGAGAGGTGCCGGGGAGAGAAAAAGAGGAGAAGAGGGGCAGAGAGGGAGAGAGAGGAAGGGGCAGAGGTGCCGGGGGAGGGGGAAGGGAGAAGAAGAAGAGAGAAAAGAAAGAAAAAAGAAAGAAAGAAAAAGAAAAGAAAAAGAAAGAAAAAAAATTTTCAATCTAAAAATTTTTAAACCTAAAAAAATTTTTCAACCTAAAAATTTTTCTTACAACTTCTACAATAATCTACAGTAAAGTTTTAGACAAACACCCAAAAAACTCACCTTCCAAACGGGGCCATAGATACACTGATTATAATCTTATATTGATGTAGTCATCAACAATTTCAACATCTATGCCCACATCTTTTCAGGCAATTGGAGCTAAAAAATAACGACGTGAATATCTACTATGACTTCAGTTAAATGCTGCGGAATGGGCCCTAAAATGAAAGTTCATTTTGTTTTTAACATTTTTTTATAAAAGGAACTAGCAAATTTTTTTAATAAATGAGTCTGCCAATATGGTAAAGGGTCTGGAAGCTGGTGGAGAATATTTCTACTAAAGGTGATAATTACAATCCAATTATGTTGATCCCTCAAATCGACCCACTAATACGTGGACTTGGGCATGCGATGAATTTTGAATGAGTTTAAATGGATACTCAATTAAACCCATTTAATTTGTGGATAATGGGTTGATTCGGTTCATCCATTTATATATATTTAAAACATAATTATACATTCAAACTTAATTTTTTATGGGTGTTAAGCAAATAAATTTGAATTTCCTACCAATCTAATAATAATAAAATGTCGTTATTTCTTGCCATGCAACATATCAAAAAATTTTAAAAAGTAAAATTTTAAGTGAGTCATAAATAGGTAATTGGATGTACTTGTACTCATTTTTTAAATATATATAAATGGGTTGACTCATTTTGATTCATTTATTAAATGAGTGTAAATGGATTGACCTAATTATACTCACTACCTAATTATAACCCATCCAAACTTGTCCTAAAAACCCATTTTGACACCTCTAACCAAGTGAGTCATAAATAGGTAATTGGATGTACCTGTACTCATTTTTTAAATATATATAAATGGGTTGACTCATTTTGATTCATTTATTAAATGAGTGTAAATGGATTGACCTAATTATACTCACTACCTAATTATAACCCATCCAAACTTGTCCTAAAAACCCATTTTGACACCTCTAACCTCCACATATATTTGAAATAGAGAAGGCTTTTATTTTTTTAAATTTAGAAAAGGAGTTTTTTGCCAAAAAGTCAGCAACATTATTGTGTATCCTAGGTACAGGTTTGGGGCAAGTACAGTTGGAAAATTTGTGTAATTGTTATACTTTTTACATGATATGATGTACATTGACATATCTTTGTTGTATCGATTAATTTTTTTTTGTATTGATAAATTTTGTTCGTGTATGCCAACTTAATGCATGAGTATAACTGCTTTTGTAAGTGTATATCAAATTATTAAAAAAACAAAAAAAAACTACACAATAGCGCCTAATGGCAACTGTACTCGACCCAATCCTAAGTATTCACCACTGGCGTTTGAATGTTCTGCTTTATTGGCAGAATGATGCTCCGATGAAATAATATTGCCACGGTCTGTTATCCAATTTTATTATTATTTTTTTTTTTTTGCAAAATCTTAGTGCAACAAGATACAATAGTACAGTCTAAAGCCAACGAATCAACAAGACAAAGGCAAAAGTTTTTGTTTCGTTGTTCATACAACAAAACAGGATACAATACTTTTTACTTACACAAGAAGAAATGGTACACAACGATTAACGGGTAATGCCATCCTGAGAATTTTCGTGATAAGAAAGTGTATTAGCTAGCAAGTTTGAAAAATGATAGCCTAGTCCTTTTCAATTCTTTTAAGAGATAAAAGTCTTAGCAACAAAATCGAGATTTGAGAGCTGGAGGTGATGAAAAAAGTCTTGCTGTATATATTTGAGGTGCTACCTAAGATGATTTGATTGAAGTTCTCTAATGTACCTATACTCCTTCCCCCCACACCCCCCCAGCCACCCAAACAAAAAAAAACCGAAAATTTTAAAAATTTTCATTCCCCCCTCCCCTACACTTAACTTTTGCCTTAAGAAAACTATTAAATTCTCTAAATATTTTTAGACAGTTATTAAATTAGTTGATAGAAAATATTTAATTTCCTATTACTTGATAGTATATATTATCTTCTTATAATTTCATATATTGTCTCCAATAATATGTCATTATAAACGTAAAACCACAATCAACATTTATAACTATTGAATATTCCATTTGGTACTTTGATATAAAACTTTGCAATATGGTCATACAGACAGTTTTCTGTCTTTTGTGTGTGTATAGGATAGTAAGAAAGAGAAGATAGAAAAATAAGTTATTATATACATTTATCATACTAATGCATATTTAAATTCATTACCGAATATATGACTTTCTTATTATGTATTGTGAACTTGATTTTACTAGTGTTTTGTTAAAATCATCTTGATAATATAGAACTTGTTGTTCGAAAATTTTGGATTAAAAAAAATTCATTAAATTGCAATTAGATGTCAAGTCTGAATCATCGAACAAAAGAAATGGAAAAAATTAAAAGCAAAATTCATAATTTTCAAAATTATACAAGTAAAAATTTTTTTCTACCATTATTAATTCGCCACCCTCCCAACCCCTCGAAATCTTGGCTCCACCACTCTCTTTATCCCTCTCACCACTCACCTCCACCAACTCAGAACAACGTTAATATGATCATCATCATCTACCAACCTTCCCGAAGACCCCATGGCAGTAAACTAGTATATAGTAGCACAGACAGAGGCTCGTTCGCTCACTCTAGAATATTAATTAATTTAGGATTGTCTGTAATAAATTGTGAGCGGTCCAGGCTGTCGTCCATTATCATTACAAAATAATTGGAGGTATAAAAATAATTCGTGTCCTTCCAAATCCTGTCATTGCGGTATAAAAAGGCTTTTAATCCTACCCATTCAAAGCGCCCAACGCTAAGGAACAGTGAAAGTGTCGTTCCTCCTTGATGTTCTGCCGGTTCTTTGGTGATATTGTGCAGCCTTAAGGATAATTTCGGGGCAGGAGATTTTCCTTGCTGTCTGCTTCTTTCTTTTGTTTTTTTCCTTTCTCCCTTTTTAAATGTCACGTTTAAAAAGTGGCTTGGTTTCAAAAAATTCAGACGGACCCATCTGATTTGGTGGTGGTTCAGTCCCCTCCGAATTACTCTGGACCTTTCTTAGATCCCGCCCCTCCCTTAAGTGTAGAATAGATTAAGTTATACAACAATTGTCGTTTCCGACAACAAAAAGTTTAGTATTTCAACCTGGTGCTGCATGTGGGTTTTTAGTGCCCCAAGTTGCAGTTTATTTCGGTTTTGCCATGATGAGCCACAATTTGCCATGGCTTGAGCCTAATATATAAAAGAAAATGGTGCCTGGTTTTGGACTGATACTACCACTTTTAGCCATCAGGAAAATATAAATTTAGATTAACATGTTAGTATGAGTTCTCCTTCAAATTTCTTCTACATTCCTCACCAAAGAATCTATTCTAAATTTTGTCTACACTCCTGACCAAATATATATATATATATATATATATATAAAGGGTCTCTTGAGTGGCCACTTATATAACACTTTTTACACAAATTCACAAAAAAAAAATTGAGTATAATTGTGTTCCAAATTCAATTGAATATTTTAATACCAATTTTGTTCAAAATTCTTCTACATTACTAGAAAAGGAAAATACGTATGGTGAGCTTTGTCTACATTCCTAACCAACAATAAATAAATAAATAAGGGTCCCTTTAGTGTCTACTCATATCAAGCTTTTTGCACGAATTCATTGCTACTACTTTTATGCATCATTTAATTACTTGCGTGAAAAAAACAAAATTTTAGTATGATTTTGTTCTAAGTTTCAATTGAATATTTTAATACCCAATTTTGTTCAAAATTTTCTATATTACTAAAAAAGAAAATGAAGTATGGTGAGCTTTAATTACTTGCGCATGTTTTAAATAATCAAAAAGTAATAATACTAATAGAAAATTAAACAAACAACATATAAAGTCTTGGTAAAAAATAATGGCGAGCTTTAATTACTTATGCACATTTTAAATAGCCAAAAAATAATGATAGCAATAGATGATTAAACAAACAACATATAAAAGAAAAATTTATTATTTCCTGTCTATTGCTCTGAGTTTTTTCCCTCCTTAAATGTCTTTTTCCTAACTATTACTTTGTATTAATAAACATAGCGTAAAGAAAAATTCCAGGATAAATTTTGTTCCAATTTTTTCTATATTAGTGACAGATGCTTGCTATTAATGAACATAATCTAATAATCTATTTTGTTCCAAATTTTTTCCTTCTCTTATTTAAATTTAGTGAAATATTTTACTACCAATTCCACTCCAAAATCCCTTTGTATTTGTATTTCTCTGTATTTCAGATTTTTTCCTTTTTTCATTTATGAAATAATTAAAAAGATCCCTTCATTTTTAATGTTCTTTACACACATTCATCACTACTATTTTTATCCATTATTTATCTATTTCTTCATTTCAATAGCATAACAATAATATATCTTTTTTATACTATATCATCATCTTTAATTTTTCAATTATTTTCCATTTTTCCTCTATTTTATTTCTCCCTAGTGTGCTTTTTTCCTCAATAATTTCTATTAATAAGCATACTATAGCAGACAATTGCATAATAAATATTTTTCTATTAATAATATTTCAATAAAACATATTTTTCCTATTACCATAAAACACATGCTAAAAAAAAGACATCATCACCAAATCATGGACAACCCAGCGCGAAAAAGCAGGGCTAAGCCGCCTAGTAATTCTCAGCCGCCTAGTGTCACTCCGTCACACAACTGACCAATTACAAGCCAGCATACCTACCTACCTTACCTTACCTTGTCTTAATATCTTATCTATATACCACTAAGAAAGCAAAAAAACTTCCCATTCCCAATATTTATCATTTGGGCTGTGGATTCTTGATCAGATCCACCCAGCGCCACTGACTGACTCCTTCATCAGCCATGGGCTGAGAAGGTAAGCCAATTCTCTGGCTAGCTTTGCCAACCCATCCCTCAAATGTTCTTGATATTGTTTTGCATCTTTTTTTTATTTATTATTTTCCTCTTTTAGTGTTTGCTCGATCTGAAAATTTTAATTGCAAGTCTATGACAGCACATACAACGTGAGATATGCTTCTCTTTATGTCAAGATCTCTAGCCACATCTCTCAGCGTAAACTAGTAGTACCATATAATTTGTACATTTCTTGATTGTTATATATATATATATATATATATATGGATCGAGTTTGATTATTCTGCTCCGAAAATATGCAACCATACAGGTCACTCTAATGAGACTCAAGGTTGATCTTCAATGCCCCAGCTGCTACAAGAAGGTCAAGAAAATCCTCTGCAAATTTCCTCGTGAGTCTCTTTTAATTATCAATTCCATCTCTTATGGTTTCATTACCAGTATACTAGTAGTTCTTTAGAGGCAAGTACAGTTGGTTGGAGGCTATCCACCGTTCCGCCGACTATGTACATAGGCATGTGCACCACCATGAGCAACCCACAATTTTTTTGCTCCCTGCTCCACGATTTTTAGGCGAGTTGGACAACAAAAAGTTAGGTGGCGTGGCTTGTAAAACTACTAGTGATCAGTTAGTGGGTTTAATTTGTATGGACAAGAATTTGAGTTTTTCTTCTTTTTTTTTTGGACAACAGAAATCAGAGACCAGGTATATGATGAGAAGCAAAATCTGGTGACCATCACCGTTGTGTGCTGTAGCCCGGAGAAAATCCGTGACAGATTATGTTGCAAGGGTTGCAAAGTCATTAAGAGCATTGAGATCGTGAAGCCACCCCCACCACCAAAGCCCAAGCCGCCAGAAAAGCCCAAGGAAAAACCCACAGGTATAGTAGTTGAAAAGCCGAAGGCACCTGCATCGCCACTACTAGCAGCAACGTTTCCAACTGAACCGTACTCGCACCTGTCAGTTCCAGTGGGGTCCTGCTGTGTCCCATGTTCCGAAGGGTACAGCGGGGGACCATGCTACTATGGGCTCGGGCAGCCTGTGCCCCCGCCACCCTATTATGATAGCTATCGGTATGGGTATGGGAAGGGGTACCCGTACAGCCGCTGCGATTATTTCAGTGAGGAGAACACTGGAAATTGTACGATTATATGAGAGGAGTACATAATTTGATGGGGTGCCCCTAGTGTGATTCTATGGTAGTATGTAGTCAGGGCCTTAGGCCCCTCTTAGGACCCATAAAAGGAAGAAGAAAATAAATGTGTTTGGATTGAAATAGTTTGAAAAAAAAATAATTTGTTTCACAAATTTCAATCACCTTTTTATCTCACGTACATCGCATCACAAAAGTACTATAGTAATTATCTCAAATAAATCATCCAAATAAACTCTTATTCAAATAAATTATCACAAATAAAAATATTATAATAATTATCACAAAAAAGTACTATACCAATGTGCATATGATTGGTTTGGTAAAAGAGCTAGTAGTACTTAACAGTTGGTAAAAGTTAAATTGTGGTTAAGATTAATGGACGTGCAATGGATGCTTCGGTGAATGTATTTTCGGAAAAAAGGCATTGGTATGATGAGAGCGTTTCGACGAAATGAATAGGATTTGGTTCGGATGGTTGATTGAAGCAACGTCCTCCAAATTATGAACCGACCCCATGTCATAACAAAATGTTTTTAAGTTTGGTCAACAATAAAAGAACAACGTTAGCATGATCATTGATCATCAACCAACCTTCCCGAAGACCCCATGGCAGTAAATTAGTATATAGTGGCACAGACAGAGGCTCGCTCGCTCACTCTCGAAGATTAATTAATTTAGGATTGGTTTGGTTGTCTGTAACAAATTGTCAGTGGTCCAGGCTGCCGTCCATTACTATTACAAAATAATCGAGGTGCGACGTTATTAATTTACAATCAATCAATGTTTTCTAGACAAATCTGCTGTTATTGTTTATGTACATTATTTGTTTATTACTTAATTTTAATATTATAATAATAATGATATCTTTTGTATTGGATATGGTGAGCTTCAATTGAATAGAGATGATCCATGATTAAAAAAAATCATCCCACAGATTTTAATTCAGATTTCTTTAGATTTCAATTTTTTTTTCCTTTTTTCCTTTGAATTTAGTTAAACATTTCAATGTCAATTATGCTTCAAATTTCTCTTTATCCCTCACAAAAATATTTTAAAAAATTATTTTATATATTTTACTCCACATTTCTCTGCATTTCAGATATTTTCCTTTTTTCATTTAAATTTGGTGAAATATTTTGGTGCCCAATTCTACTCCAAATCCCTCCGTATTCAGATTTCTCTACATTTCAGAATTTTCTTTTTATCGTTTAAATATAGTGAAAATATTTTAGTGCCAATCCCACTCCAAAACTCTTTCTATTTCTAAGAAAATTAATTAAAAAGATTCATTCATTTGTAATGTTTTTTAGACACGGTTTGTTTTGCTTTTGCCATGGCTTGAGCCTCATAAAACAAAAAAAAAAGACATGGTGCCTGTTTTTGGACTGATACTATCTTTTTGAGCCATGAGCATAAAAAATCATCGTTCTTGTCATTTGCTATCCTTTTGAGTTATTAAAACAACAAATAATGATTTAAAAAATGGATAATGTGTAAGAGATGTTTTAGATGATTAATTTATAAAATATTATTTGCTATCATTTTGTGTTCTTAAAAAAATGGATAATGCTTGAAAAATTTGGATAATGTGTAAAGACTATTTTTAAATTATTGGAAAAAAATTTCATATCATTTTTTTGAGCTTAATCATTATTTGTTATCTGCTTGAGTTTCTTAAGAAAAGTTAGATAGTCCACAAAAAATTCAATAATTCATGAAAAATATACTTAAATAATTAGAGAGAAATTTTTTCTTACCATCTTTTTGACCATTACTAAAGTTAGTTATTGCTATTTTTATGCATAGTTCAGTGTAATGATAGAAATGTTATTTGCTATCCTTTTGAGTTCTTAAAAAATGGATAATGTGTAAAGAACATTTTTAAATGATTGGGAAAAAATTTTAATACCAATTTTTAAATTTTAATTGTTATTTGCTATTTGTTTGAGTTCTTAAAAAAAAAGTTAGATAGTGCTTAAAAATTAGATAATTTGTGAAAAATATCTTAAACGAGTAGAGAAAAATTTTTGATACCTCCTTTTTGACCTGTTACTAAAGTTAGTTATTGCTATTTTTGTGCATAGTTTAATTTATTTTTTAATTTCAATGTAATGATAGCAATGATAATCGTTTTAAGCTGATATAGCCCAACTTAGATTTTGTTCGATAGCTTTATAATAATAATAATAATAATAAAGCATGACATTAGCTATAAGCGAACATCTAAGAGGTTTGGCATCAATTTTTTTCTTTCAATTACTCTATATATATATTAATAAAAATATTATAATAAATGATTCCATGATTGGACACTTAATTAATGCTTTTGTTGCACATCCATCTTTACTATTCTTGATTGCTCAACTTTTTACGAATTTACGGATGGAGTATAACTCCAATTCATGCCGACATCGAAAAAGAACATGGTAACTTGCCTGAGTTCGTATTCTCAGCTAACACCTAGCTACAAATAACTTCCTTATTTTTTATTCTCCCTTAAAAAATCGTAGGCATTTTTTCCCTAAGAGAAGATTGCTTACAAAGTTTTCATTTTACTTGACTATCAGACCATAGGACATGGAATATTTAGTAATGTTCATACTTCAATTTGTATGCAGTCTGCTAGCATTTAAAAGGAAAAAAAAAATAACACCAATCTCTTCGGTATTGCAGGGAGTTGCACCTAGAAGACGCATACACATTTCACCAGATAAGAATGACTTCATTGTGAACCGCTACCACCATTCGAATTGAGATATCAAAATTGAAGATAACATTTTCACTTATGGATGGGAAAAAATGCTCAAATGTCATCCTATTAAACCATGATAGCACACTTAGGTCAAAAACCAATATCGAACGTAGATATTTGATGACAAGCTTGTAAAAATCTATCCACTATAATGCTTAAATTATTCCTATCCTTAGAGGTACAAATGCTAAATATAATTAACACTATATAGGTTTTCATCTAATAAAATGCATTTTTACCACCATCAATTTGCCAATGATCCATATAAAACGATAGGCTGTGAACTTACTATTTGCAAATTTTTTGCTTAATTCAACAATGTTAAAGACTAAGATCCACTTCCTTTAAAAATTTAATAATACTGAATATTTTCACTATTTCTGACAGGTTGTCGATGCCTGTGCAATAATAAAAATAAACCTAATTGCCAATTGAAGTAACCAAAACCCGATTCTAAGTACTGGAGCAAGGATTCTAGGTGTGTAATGGGTTACTTGATTCACTCTGTTTCCGAAGAGTTTGCTCAATCCGATATACCAGAATGGGATTGTTTATTCACAAGAAATTATTGATTTGTATAAAGGGCAAATAAGGTCGTTTTCTCAGGGACTGGGGATATTTGCTCTTTGAAATTTCACTTGGCAATGGGGGTTTTTTTTTCGGAATAAAGCTAAAAATAATTAAGCAATTTAACCAAAAATAAACAATTAACTAATACGAATGCAGACAGGAATTAAATCAAGAATAGACAAATTCTAGCCAAGGATCCAACTTCTCAGACACAGTCCGTTCATCCGATCATTGACGCAAGGAAGGTTCACTTAATTTATTAATAGGTTAGTTATAGTCACTAACCAACTCTGACGACCAGTTTTTCCTTAGTTGTTGATAACCAAGGTACGACCATTAATTACCCCTAACCAGGAAACACCCTAGGTACGACTGTAGGAGTTAATTCCTTGATTGCATTAAGAATGAGAAAAGCCTAACCCTAATCTGTAACACGCTACGAGGGTTATTTAGATCAGATCACACGTTCCCTTAGTGTGTATAAACACTAGTTGCCACTAATATTAATTGACTAAACAATTACGGATTTAATTGATTAATTTGGCAGGAGATTAACATGTCACCTTGAATATCGGGCCCTTGACATCCAGCTAACAAAATAATCTCATAGAAATTCAAGTAGAAAACGTGCAAATATCAACAAATTAAGGAACGCATGAAAATCAATTCGATCTCACAGGTATTCGGGACCGTGTCGTCGCGTTGATCCTTGATCATAAGAAAAGCTTAGCCACGCCTCATGAGAAAATTTCCGTGCAGTTCAATTGATTTCAAAAGCACCCCTTTTTTCTCTAATAATCAAGAATAATAATAAGATTGTGTTTCAGTAGTCCTAACAGAAGAGACGGGAAATGCAAAAACAAAGAAAATAAGAAACGAGACAAAAAAACAAAGAACCCAGCCGTCCTCCTCTAAAGAAAAATTTTCTTTTTTTTATCAAAACCTCTCTGCTAGCTGTTTTTCGAATCCCCCAGGGATCAATTACAAAGAGTCCTTATCCTCCTTGGTTTCCTACTGCCAACGCACCACACTTCCACCAGAATAGGAAACTTTGTCTTTCACTTGGAATTGAGCTTGTAACTTTATGTCGATTTCCACATCTCATCCCTTATTTTCAGAATTTTGTATTCCACCCCTGCAATTATGTCCAAATGCCAATTATAAGTAGAATCCGACAATTAACAAAACATTTGGCACAAATAATGAGGAAAATCAATCAGAAAATGACTAACAATAACACCCTATCAATTTCTATCTATTACCAACATACAATAATTAACGATCACAATATTAGTACTACCTAATCACAAAATTTTGTTCACATCCAAACTTTTCATGCACATATTTATGCTTCTATATCACACAAATTCTATAAAACCTTAGCATAATCAACATAATATAACCACTTCACATTTTTCTTAACAACCCAAAACACATAAAAAAAAGGAAAACTCTCAAACAAATAATAGGCAACCGAATGGATTCTAAGAAAAAAAATGATTTGCTTGTTTTTTCTCTTTAAGAGATAGTTATAAATTTAGATTAACATTTTAGTATGAGTTCTGCTCCAATTTTCATCTACAATCCTGACCAAAAAATCTGCTGCAAAATTTGTCTGCATTCTTGACCACAAAAAAAGTAAAGGTCCCTTTAGTAACCACTTATATAACACTTTTTGCACGAATTCATTGCTATGGTTTATTCAATTTTGCCTCGAATGGATTCTTAGAAAAAAAATGATTTTGCTTTTTTTTTCTCTATGAGGGATATTTATAAATTTAGATTAACATTTTAGTATGAGTTCTGCTCCAAATTTCATCTACAACCCTGACCAAAAAATTTGCTCCAAATTTTTTCCTCATTATTGACCAAAAAAAAAAAAAGGTATTAATAAGCACAATGTACCAAAAATTTTTAGGATAAATTTTGTTCCAAATCTCTCTATATTATTGAAAGTTGCCTGGTATTAATGAACATAATTTAATTAAAAAACCCAAGATATATTTTGCTCCAAATTCCTCTATATTAATGAATTAAATAGAAGCTTTCTTCATTGGACATTTATTTAATACTCTTTGGATACATTAGCTATTACTATTTTTATGCACATTTATTTATTTCTTTATTGCTAAAAAAATAATTATGCTAATATTTTTTGTGTTAAACGCGCTGAGCTCCAACTGTTGCAGTGACTTTTAAATAATAGTAAAATAATGTTTAACAACTGGAAATGGCTATGCATAGAAAATGCAAGGTTGAATTTATTTTTTCCTACTTGCTTCCTTGAAAACCATTTTGTTTGTTTATTCCATAGAAAGCGAGAGGTCCAATTTATTGTTTGTTCTCTATTTCTCTACATTAGTTTATATCTTAATAATATAAATATGGTCAGAGACAATTCTATAGTAATATAAACATAGTCTAATAAAAGATTCTAAAACAAATATAGGCATGGTCTGGTAAAATATTCTAAGATAAAGTTTGCTCCAAATTTGTTTCCATCTTTGATTTCCCTCTTTTCCTTCCGTGTTCAAATTTAGTTCAGTGTTTGAATGGCTATGTGTGATAAAACAATGCCAATATAAATCCTACTTCGAAATTCCTTTTACACCTCTCACTTTTCTCCTTCCTTTCTTTATTCAAATCTAATTTAGTGTTTGAACAACCATAATGTCACAATAAAATCCCAACGTGAAATTTGTTCCATATTTATAAATTTTATTCCACATATTTTATATTTACATTAAAAGAAAAAATAAAGGATCTCTTGATTAGATGCTTATTCTTATTTCTATATATTATTTGTTTATTACTTAATTTTAATATATATAATAATAATGATATATTTTGTATTGGATATGGTGAACTCCAATTGAATAAGCATGACATAATTAAAAAATTCATCTCTTAGATTTTACTCTAAATTTCTCTAAATATTGAATTTTTTCCTTTTTCCTTTCAATTTAGTTAAACAATTTTAGTGTTAATCATGCTCCAAATTCTTCTCAATTTCTCAGAAAAAATTAAATCATTTACAATTGAATATTGTGACCTTTAGTTGAATATAGAGCACATAATTAAAAAATTATTTTATATAATTTACTCCATATTTCTCTGCATTTCAGATTTTTTTCCTTTTCTTGTTTGATTTAGTGAAATAGTTTACTGCCAATTCCAGTCCAAACCCCTTTCTATTTAGATTTCTTTGCATCTCAATTTTTTTTCCTTTTTTCATTTATGAAATAATTAAAAAGATTTCTTCATTTTTAATGTTCTTTAGATACATTCATTGCTACTATTTTTTTTTATCTATTTATCTATTTCTTCATTTCAATAGTATAATAATGATAACATCTTTTTTGTTCCATATCATCATCTTTGATTTTTTCAATTATTTCCATTTTCCCTCTTTTTTATTTCTCTTCGGTGTCCCTTTTTTCTCAGTAATTTCTATTAATAAGCATACTGTACTGGAGAATTACATAATACATATTTTTCAATTTAATAAATATTTCGATACTAATATTATTAAACTTTATTACTAGCCAACTAACGTCATCACTTAACATTTTTCCTATTACAATAAAAACATATGCCAAAAAAAAGGGACAAACCATCAACAAATCATGGGCAACCCTTCGCGAAGAGCAGAGCAAGGCCACCTAGTAATTTCCCCATAATGCGTGCTCCATATAGTCTCGTTGCAGGCTATTAATATGAATGTGTATGTAGAAATTTCCCTATCCGGATCCTAGACAGTAGATCCTCTTAGCTTACCAAATTATCCTATGTTAGAACCACCCCCTCATCACAATCTACCCTTGAAAAAGCTGATGTAGAACTTCTTCCACTTCTCCCTATCATCAGGTTCACGAGCATCCAAGTCAGACTTAGCCTCATCAGCAAATGATTCCTCAGTGAGATTGCATTGCGGAAGCCGGTTAATCAAGTATAGAAGAATATTTTAGTGTACTCAGGATGACCCTGAATGCCCAGGATGTGATCACCATATCTAAACATCTCTACCCTTGTTCTACTAGACCAGGCCAGCACTTCTGCTTTCGGAGGAAGTTCCCTAGCCTCATCATGGTGGCATTCAATAACGGAGAGAAAAGCAAGCATTTTCAATGATGTGAAGAGCTTTGATGGTGATGGCTGAACACTTGTGACTCCAATGTCCCAACCTGCTGCTGCTCCACCAGCCTTTCCTCCCAGTGCACGTCCCAGTATCTGGTGACCAAAGCACATTCCTAGAACTTTTCTCCTCATGGAATCCAATTGTTTGAGCAGATTCAGGAGCCTGCAGATCCAGAAATGCCTCCCGTGAGCACCACTGCAACTCCCAGTGCTAGTCTAATTCTTTTTATGATCATTAAACATTTATTTTTATTTTATTATAAAAAGTTATTTATCCTTAATCATCATGAGAAATCAAAAGGCAGTGTACATTTATCAAAGATAATTTAAGTTCACGCTAATTTTACTAGCAATTTCTCATTAAGCATCAAAAAATTAGATATTAAGTACTTAGTATAAATATTTCAATTTTATCTTTTTTTTTCTTTCTCCATTTCTTCTTATTCTTATTAATAATTTCTTTTGAGGTTTATTTATATACCATTGGGTGTGTTTGGTAGGTTTTTTTTTTTTTTTTTAATACTTGTTTCAATTACACAAAGTTCTTTTTTCAACTTCACCTATAGTAATTTGTTTAAACACTCGAAAATTTATTTAAAAAATACAGACTTATTTCCTTTTTCTACCACCACCCTCTCTAACCATTTCTACTTTTGCCGCTGTCGTCCCCACCTCAACCCATCACCCCGCACCCTCCCTCCCACCCGCCCCCTTCTCCCTCCCTTTGTCCCCTTCTCCTCCCTCCCTTTCTTCTCTTCCTTTCCTCTCCCCACCCCTTTTCTTTCACCCTACCCCCTTCCTCGCTAGTTGTGCGACCAACCATGCTATCAGATCAATTAGAGTTACTTTAATAGTATAACTCGAATGCAAAAAAGAAAAAGAAAAGAAAGGTTATCAATTATACAGGATGGAACTACGATAAATTCAATCAATTAACTTTAGCTTTCACTTGCGCTTTCAAGTATGTCGCTGAGTAACTAATTTATAGTTCCAAATGAGTTGCTACACCTAAGAGTTCAGCTTTTGTCAAGGTCAGCCAAATGCATTACAATTTTACATGTCAAATCAATCCATACACGACAATAAGCACGCTTCTTCTAGTCTCTTGTTATTATTGTTTAATGATAATTGCTCCAAATGCTTGCACTAATTTTTTCTTGAGTACATTAGGAATCCCTTTTTTTTTTTTTTTTTTGCGTTTGAAAAAAAAAACAACAAATTTCTTCTCAAATTTGATATCATGTTCTATAAACTTATTTGACATACAAGTCACTTCAACAAGGTTAAAAGATATGGCTAAATACTAAGACGTGAATTTATTAAGGCAAGCACTGGCGAGACTCATGTAAGATCGAGGGCTCAGCAGAATTGCTTAAGGCAGTTCGTGGTAGTGATTTGACCTTTTCAAGATTGTGTAATGGAGATTGGAAATGATAAAATTTTGGAAGTGGGGTAATTAAGGCACACAAGTTAATAATGAAATATCTTCATGGATTGTATTAGTGTCTTTCATCAACATTTCAACATCTATATTAAAAAATGTGGTGTTTATATCTTCTCAGGCAATTGAACTAAACATTAACGACATGAATGTTTGCTATGACTGTAGCAATGCTGTGGAGTATGAAGTAAAATTGACTTCATTAATTATGTTAATTTTTTCCATAAAAAAAGTGACAATTTTATTTAATCAGAGCATGTAACAGAGCATAAGCCGGTACATACCTTCACTGCAAATGTTTGAAATAGAAAATGATTTAGGTATCCTCTACTAGCTTTCGTATGTACGCCTTATTGGCAGACTGATGCTCTGATTAAGTAATAATGCCACTACATTTATAAGTCACAAATTGGTGCAATTTATAACACTTCTCCTGCACTCGCAAATTGGTGCAATTCAAAAAAAACTACATTTCTATAAGTCACAAGATCTCTCTAACATGTTACACTTCATTAGTCTACAAGTCTTCACTACTAGTCCTTTATTTTGTACATAAAATACGCAGCAATGGAAATACAAGGATTTCCATCACCTGTACACTTTTCCTAGACCAAATTAAAGACCGAAAGACACTCCAAGGTAGCCAGGTGGGTACCGATGGAACTCGAATTGATGCCTAAGGCTTCAATTTCTCCCACTCATAACAGCCAGGCAGCGGCTCTTCCTTGTTGAAGTGAAGTTGTACCTGCAGAAAATTAGTATTCATCAAGAAAATGTCTCTGTCTAATTGTCCACAAGCTGGAAATTCATGAGAAGAAGAAAAATAATGGATGTTAGGAAATAAAACTCTCATACATATTTCTCAATGCACTTGTTTTTATGCTTCTCTTCAACATCACCAAAAAGTGCATTCAGGTAATCTTCTGCCGGGTTAATGAATTGCCTTGGATTGGCCCTTGTGGTCGAGTGTTAGCGACGCCTGTGCTTGAAAAGGGGGGAAGAATTGATGCCTAACTCTTCAATTTCTCCATTCATAAAGGCCGAGGGGCTCTTTTCTGATAACAAAAAAATTTTATTGCAAAATTTGTTGGAAATTGCTAGCATGATTTTTCTAAATAAAAGTCCTACTCCCCTTATTTTGCACGAAAAAAAAAAGCAAATACAAGTATTTCCATCACCAAGTAGCACTTTTCCCAAATATATGGCCTATTGGAGGGAATTTTTCTGATAACAATAAAAGTTTTATTGCTAAAGTTGTTGGAAATTGTCCGGTACGATTTTGCTGAATAAAAGTCCCTATTCCCTTTATTTTGCACATAATACAAGGATTTCAACACCTAGTAATATTTTTCCCAAATATATGGCCCATTAGAGGGAATTTTTTTATAACAATAAAAATTTTATTGCTAATTTGTTGAAATTGTCAACACAATTTTGTTGAATAAAAGTCCTACTCCCTTGATTTGCACCAAAAAAAAAAAAAACCATGGCAATGGAAATACAACGATCTCCATCACCTAGTAGCACTTTTCCCAAATATATGGCCTATTGGAGGGAATTTTTCTGATAACAATAAAATTTTATGCTAAATTTATTGAAAATTGTCCAACACAATTTTGCTGAATAAAGTAAGAGGAGAGTTCCAAAAATATTCAACAGAGTCAATGTTTTGTAAAGTGGCAAAAATATGAGCTACTTCATGACTTGACCTCAATTTACATCAATGAAACATGGATCACGCAAAACTTCTGCAACACTACAATAATTAGAGGGAATTAGTATCCATCATTGTGTAAAACAATTACAAAGCTAATAAAATGCAGGATAGTAAACAGATGATCACACTTACCCTTATCTTAAAAAAAGTAATCTAAGGAGTCATTAGATTGGTGAAACATACACTAAATTATATGAAGCTTTTCTATTATGTGCATGTTGGTGAACGTGACCCTAAGCATCACCACGGGTAAGGACAATCCTTGTTTTTTTTTCCCTTCCGGTGCATGAAACGGTGGGATTTTTTGGCAGGAAAGGATGCAAATGAGGAATTCAAGAATGCAGGTCATGGCAGTGGTGCAAGATTAATGCTAGATGACTACTGCGATGGGAGATTGATCCATCCACCAAACATAGTCCACAGCTTGCTGCTACTACACACTTGCCTAGTAGAGAACCTAAAGATGATAAAGCAAAATCATCTGGACTTCTTGTCAAGCTTCTTCCGTTTCTGCTCATCTTAGGATTGACTGCCGGAATACTTTTTTATACAAAGTCAAGTTCAAATTCTGAGCTTTGAGATTATAAAAAAAAACTAATTTGCAGCTTCTTACATGTGATTTAGACATTCTATCAAAATTTATGAAACTCTTGTGTTTGTCTCGTTATTTGCTGATCTAGACTTTGATCAATTGGGAAAACCTTATAAATCATTATAGGTGTAAGAACATGTAAAATCGGAGCATGTTATAAAAGACACAAATAAGGTTTTTGTGCTGTTAGTTGCTTGCACTGTGGTGTGAGATAGTAATTTATAAATCTCTGCTAGCTATTTTCATGATATTGATTGACATTTTGGGTAAAAAAATAAATAAATTCCCTTTTTGTTTTGTGAAACCTATCCACCACCCCAACTTTTTAATCAAATAGTCTACTGCTAACCAACATTATTATTAGGTGGTTGTAGTAGGCTGTCTATCTATTATTTCCTTCATGCTGTAAATTATTTTCTCCTTTTGTTTTCTTTTTCTTTTGAATTGAAAGACTCGCTTTCTTTTCAATTAATTTCTGAGATTTCATCTTTTTGTACCACTATGCCCATTTTTTTTGAATTTTTTAATACAGAAGAGGTGGAATCTAACAAGCAGGAAGCAAACGAAGAGGTTAGAATTGAGAATCTTTAATTTCAATATGCTTTGTTCTTTATATTTTTTCTCTCTTTTTGGGCCGTGGTAAAATGTGTTAATGGACTCAGTTCTTTCCACAGATGTCTTGAATTGTTCTGGGCCTAGCGTAGCCTATCATGTTCTGGTCCAAGTTTGCCAGACAACGTATGGAAACAGACAATTGGAAACAGACAAGTGCGTGAACCAGGAGAGAAATTAACGGAGGAAAGGCTTTTTCACTCAATTGGTAAACGGAATTACACCCGGAATGACCACATAAATGGGCAAATTTCTCAGAATATTGCCAAAATTAAAAATCGCCACAAAGTTGGTGCTATTGGAGAGGGTGTTCTGGATGAGGGGTCATCGCAACTTTGATGTGAGGCTTCCAACAAAAATACTTTTAATTTTCATTTATTTTTGGTTGCTTTAGTTTTCTTTTTTTATATTTTTTGCAAATTTCATGAGCGGCAAATTTCCTTTTTTAAAAAAATAAAACGTAACCTTAATTAGGCTTAATTAGGGTTTAGGGTTTAATGTTTTACCTAACATGAACCTAATTTTCAAGCCCTCACAGTGTAACCCTAAATATAAACATAAACCCTTTAACCCTAATCTTAAAATCAAAATCCCTAAACCCTATTACTAAAATCCTATTATAAACCAGAATTGTCAAAAATTTAATATACGACATTATGTTAATTTTATAAATTTAGATGATAATCAAGTCTGCGATTAAAATGCTAATAAAATTTGCTTAAGTCATATTTTTGAAATTTTTTAATGTTAATGTTAATTTAAATAATGATAAATAATGTAGCATTGAACAATATTTGTAGCATGTAATAATTAGCATATGAACTTAAATGATGATAAAACAAGAAGTTCGACAGGAAAAATTCGAAAAATCTAAATATCACCCATTAAAGCGCCTCTTGCCCTTATCGCGCGGAGTAGTAAAACAGTCACATTTCTAATGAATCCTTCCGTGTGGTAGATCTCCTCCTAATTATAATTGTTCGAACCTCCGAGGTGATACATCAACTTGTTCAGGCATTTGGTCATCGTCATCATCAACGGAGGGATCAAACACCGGAGTTTGACCGCATGTAGGATAAGAACCATGTATGGACATTTTAAAAGGAGCACTAATGAAAACGCTGTGGTCGTCCATATGCAAAAGTGCTGAGAAGGCAACCGAGGTCCCTATGCAAAAGTGGTACATAAGGTTTCACTTTAAAAACAAAATTGCAATTTCACTTAAAAAAAAAAATTTTTTGGCCGCAATCTATGTCGGGTGCAATCCCAAAGGAGTAGATTTTATTAAATAAACTGAATTTTTAACTCAAAGCATATTTGTCATAAGAAATTAACTGATCTATTACGGGTGGTGAGACATGCGATGTCAGTAGTATCCCTCTCTGGATAGCTTCCTTTATCATTAAAATGAAGATTACCAACTACCTACCTGTATGCCAAATATATTTGGATAGACCTCTTTTATTGACGCCGAAAATCAAATTTCCCGTCTCCGGATGCAACAAATCAAATTTGCGGCGTCAGGAAAAAAAATAAAAACAATGCTTCGCCGTTCATCAGATGAGCAGTGACGAGATTTTGATATACATATAAGTTAAAAAATCCGATTTACACCCGTTTCACTGCAAGTATACAGGTCAACTAGTAGTTTAGGGCGTGTATCGGGTCGATCCCACGAGAAAGAGTGAACAATTACCGGTATTACTAAAGCTTATCTATTATTTAGACTATCAATGAGTTAAAACAAGTAATATCTACTGAACTTATACAAGAAAATAACAAATGAAAACTCCTTAGGTTATGGTATCCCTAACTACTCATGCAAGTGCCATTTTTGGATCATTGATTACTACTATCTAGCTAGTTATGGTATAATTTCCTCATGCATATGAAACCTACTTTCATATTAAATCAATTATACTCATAACTAATCCATACCTATTCTCATGATTATGAAATTAGTTACAAGTTCATTTCTTCAATGAAATTACATGAAATTAATCACTAAAGCCCCATAGGTGCACCTCTACTTTCGTGAGTGTACTCCCTATGTTTAGCACTTCTTGAACCAGTGTTAAATCTCAATTTCCATTGCAGAAACAACACCTTAGATAATCACAATTAATGGTACCAATTTAATCATGATTTGAAGAGTTAAAGTGCTAAATAACTTGCTCAAATAATGGCATCAAATAACCAAACAATAAACACTAACAATCATAGAAAGTTCAACCAAACCCAAGGCATAAACTTTAAAGATATATATTAAACACAAAATCCAGAACTTGTATATTAACTAAACTTGGAATCAAGTACAAAAGATAAAGAGTTGGAAAGGAAAAGTAACCCTTGTCACATGAGCTCTTTCCTTGCCTTCTTCATCTTTGCCTAGCTAATAAACAAGAAGGATGAACTATTAGCTAAACTAACCTAACACTAAGAAAAATGGAAGAACTACATTTTTGCAATCTCCAAGTTTCTCCCGTATGTCCCTCTCTTCTCACAATGGTTTTTGCTATTTAATGATGAAAAATGGTCAAGGAATGAGGCTTACACCTCCCTTTTACAGCTGGTAATGTTTCTCACATGTCTAGCATTACATGTGACTTAGTGGAGGTGAAATTGAGTTTTCCGCGTAAAGAGCAGCCTTCTCTGACCACAATCAGGCCAGAAATCCGGCCAAGTTCCGGCCGGATTGCTACAGTGACATTTTGGTGCAATTTCTGCTCAATTTCCAGCTCTGCTCCGTTTTTACCTCAACATCAACTGAACTTTTCTTGATGATAAAAGCTGATTTAGCTCTTGACCAAAAAATAAAAATTGTAGCCCTTTGAGTTAGATTTCAATGCATCAAGAATCACCTCATTTGGATCTGTGTAGGCTGAGAAATGACCGAAATACCCTTGACTGCTCACTGCCCTGTTTCAGCTTCGACCAATAGAAATTAGCTACTGTAATTCAGCTTTTTTACTTGGAAAACCTTCAAACTGGATTTAGATGTCTTCACCAAAGTTGTAGATCTATCTCTTATCTTCAAATTGGTTTAAGAATCATCTCAATTAGATCACTGTAGCTCAAGTTATAGCCGAAATACGAAAATGTGTCAAAACTGTCAAAAATGCACAAAATCCAAGTAAAAAGTGATAAAAACCTCATTTAATCACTTAAAGTATTTTTCACCAATTATAGCCAAAATGATTCATTTTCTTCCAATAATATAACAAAAGTGACTAAAAATAACATAAAATATCATTCAATTATTACGTAAATTAATCACTTGTCAAGCAGCGAAAGCTTGGAAAAAAAAAGGAGAAAATTGAGAAAATTATAGTCAGCCAAAATAAATACAAATTAAAACTACTTTTATGAGAAGCCTCGTATTGAAATTGCGGGGACCCCTAAATCAGAAACGCTTCCAAAATCACACCACTTTTGTGACAATTTTTTATTTTAGCAATATTTTGAGAAATTTGCCCACATAAATGAGGAAGAATATAATATGCTAATAAGAGAGCCAATTTTTAAAGCTTCAATTTTATATAGAGGTAATATTGACTATTCCAATCCTACGCGTCACACCATGTTTCTGATTTTTATTTTAGTGTAGAGTAATTAACTTACTAAATTTTTGGTACGATAAAAGTATAACGTTATTGGGTGTTATCCCATAATTTGACATTTTTCGAATGAGCTGTGACCCATAATTATTGATTCAACAGCTATACATACATATACATATGTGCTACATGTGTATACATTGTTAGTTGTTATCATACATGTCTAGTAAAGCCAAATAAGTGTTTATTTAGTACTTTAATTAACAATTTACTAGCAAAATCCTTATAGCTGAAATTTGTAAACTAAAATTTTGAATCCATTAGCTACTAAATTATTAAGCACTAGAGTGCGTTTAATAAAAAAGTCTGAAATCTGAAAGATAAAGTTTGAATCTATTAAGTTATTGAATTGTTAAGTATTAAATTTAATACATTTGAGTGCATATCACATTCATTAATAAGTGAATAGTTTATCACTTAATTTTAGAAGCAAATTTTGCCTAGAAAATTCAGTGCTACTTAATTAATTCAGATGTTCAATTTTTGGTTTTCAAACGGTTTGAATATGTTAAAATCTGAATCCATTAAGCTTAAGTACTGAACTAGTTTATTAAACAGGGTCTAAATCTAGTATATTTGAATATATATCACATTAATTGATAAGTGAATGGTTTATCACTTATTTTTTAGAGCAAGTTTTACTTAGGACATCCAGTGCCACTTAATTAATTCAGATATTCTATATTTTGTTATCAAACGTATCTGAATATATTAAGATCTTAATCCTTTAAATTTAAATACTGAACCAGTCTCCAGTCAAATTGTAAAGCTAAATGGCACAAATTGTACTAAAGTAATTCTCATGCACAATCGAGGAATGAGCTTATTGAGCAGCGTTCTTAGCTCACCTAAACATTTGTTTCACCTCTAATTTATGTTTGGACAGAAAAATCAATCTTCTATCAATATTTCGGTGTAGAATGTAGGATTCAGCTAGCCATCAAGTTAATTACGGGACTTAATTGAATTATTGGTGATATGCCTCGTACTTTAACAAGTTAATGAGTAACCAAAATTATTGGAAATTGAAAATAACA